>CM043112.1:44809246-45060040 GCA_023701765.1 Hylyphantes graminicola
TGCGTAACTATGGTGAGAGGTTGAACCAAATGTGGGATTTTCCCAACGCCAATGTGGGATTTTCCAACGTAACTATGGTGAAAGGTTGAACCATAAAAATATTCTCCCAATGCATAACAACAGTGAAAGGTGAAAAAAAACGGTATTTCGGGTGGGCTATTTTAGCCAAAAACAACACAAAAGTTATTTCAGTCGTTAGTCGTTACAAACTGTAAAAATTTTCAGTATTAAACAAAATGACGATATTTATAGTGCTCCTTCTAAAATACATCGTTTTGAAAGAAAACTATCTAAATTATTCACTTTATCAATAAAATAAAGATAAATGTATATCGCATTATAAAAGAAAACATTAGCGAGGCATCTAATATGAAGACTTAAGCAAACTAACCTATATGAAATTAAGTTTAATAAAAACATCCGCCGGTTTATTATCGTAAAATTATATTTTATTATATCAAAAGTAAAACAACGTACTTAAAAAATAAAACAAACCCTCATTCATTTTGTCGTAAATTATAGATTTGAATAGTCGAAATGTACTTGAGATTCAACAAAAGTATAATGTATTTTTCCCAAAAATACATCGTTTTGAAACGTGTATAAATTACCCCCCTTAAAGGAATAAAATTAAGACTGTAATTGTGTTTCAAGAAGTAGAAAATTTAGAACGACATCTATTACAAATACTTCAGTAATATAACAGATAAAAATTACAGGATAAAAATATAAGGATTTTTTAAGAAACAAATATAAAATAAAGGTAAAACTCGTATGATATTAAAAAAAAAATAAAGAAAGAAAGAAATATTCTTTTTATAAACATCATTTTATTCGGATAAAATTACTTTTAGATACCTACATTAAATAAAAATAACTTTAAAAACATTGCTTCGAAAACTTAAACGACAGAAATAAAGATTAAATTTATTTTAAGTAAATTAGTGCTGCACAATTTATCAACAATTATCTACCTGAAAACAGTTTAACGGCTATACATAAAGAACCAAAATAGCATTCATTCCAAAATCTCGCTATCACAAATGAAAACTGACGTTTCTTTTAGCAAGTATGCGGACCATCTCCTTTGATAAATTCTGCTCGGTTACATCTTAATTTGATAAAGCTAGGAGCATTACTTTTAACAAGGCTTTATTGCATACCACTCCAAAATGCCATTTTTTTTCCCTTATGTCTTTAAACGGTTTAGTCCATAAAAAAAGTGGTATTTTATTTTGAAATTTTTTAAAATTTAATTTGTGTTTCGAGTTTAAAGAATAATAGTTTGAGTCAGTTAATATTTTTAAGATACAATTGTAAAAATAATACAATTTATATTTTAGATGATTTTAAGAAAATTTTCATCGTCAAATTTATGAAATGTTTTTATTTACAAATTTTGTGAATTGTGGTGAGCTCATTGAAATATGTAAAATCTTCATCGATATTTTAGTTTTAGGCACACATACAGAAGTATTTATCTATTCTTTAACCTTTTCTATAAAAGAACTTGATGAATATTTTAAAAACCCATTAAAAATATTTATTCAAAATAATTCTAATTTTATTACTTATAGTGGGTGTTCGATAAGAAATATATTTACTTATATTTTATAATTGTATTTTTAAATTTGTAATTGAATCTCATTCAATTGCTACTTCAATACTTCATGTTTATTTGAGTGAATGATATAACTATTATTTCAATAGATTTTTATTTATTTATAGAAATACTGAAAAGACTATTAAAGCGATATTCGTTCAAAGACTAATTTAAATAAGGAATAACACTAAGGTTTTAATAAACAAACCAATATTTTTTTAATTTTTGAGCTTATCAGGGTATAGTTTATTAGAATAATAAAAAACTCATTTTTGTCTACTTAATTGTTTAAAACATATAAAATTCATATTTTGTTAGTTAGTATATCATTTTTGAACTGTTATTGATAAATTTATCAATCAAATCCTCTTTAAAAAAATTATACATTGGGTAATGTAATGGGTAATGTATTCGTTTCCGGCTGCCTATGTCTAGCCTCCTTTTAGGAGTTTTAACCCAGCCAATAACGCCTCTAATTTAGAACCCTGGTCAAGTGACGGAAATTATAATATTTCATGAATACTTTCAGAACGTGTGTAATTTGAAAGTCGAGATTTAGAATATAATAGATTGTTTTATCAATAACACTATTACTTTTCGTTTAAAACCAATAGAATTATTAAATTATGTATTTTATAAAATGAAAATGTCTTGATACTTTTAGGTGCAAGTCCATATAAGATTTTTAGTTGAAATCATATTCCATTATTTAATTTTAAGTTCTTGGTAAAACTAAAATTATAAGCGAATGTACTACATGATTACTTTCGAAACCAGAGTTGTCAAAAATTTATCTTTAACTTTGAAACCAAAATAAATTGAATATGATAGAATGTACATTTAATTTTTTTCTTTCCCATTTCCTTGAAATAACATCGCATAATAATGTTATGAAAAAGCTTAGTATGAGACTAAAAACCACGTTTATATAACATCCCAAATTAAATTTAACACAGCCGAACTTATATAAGCGGAAATTAAATTAGAAATGTATATGTTCTTTAAGTGTATAAAATAATAAACTTGAGGAACTTTTTTAAAAGAAAAATAACATTATTTTTATTCAATTTAGTGAATTTCAAGGGGGGATTTCTGACATTACAAAAACACTTTGCACAATTTGAAGTGTGTTTTCACAAAAATCAATTTGTGATATTAAATTTTATTCTTCTCGAACCGCTCGGGTTAACGTAAAAGAAGAAAAATGTGTCAAAAACAGTTTGAGACAAAAAACTTTAAAGCCAGTTTATTAGCTCGAAAGCACAACTTCTTTAAATATGGCGCCGTGCTCGGAAAATGAGCGGATTGTCAAAAATTTATTCAAGAAGAATAATTGAGTTTAGAAGGAGATGCTTCTACTATATAGGAGTAAAATATTACCTCATAAGGAAATGTCCGATATTATTTTTGATTTTTTAGTGTTATGAGAAATGAGTAATTCCACGACTATTTTGGCTAGCTTGTTTTGTCCGTTTTGACTAATGGGAAAAAAATCAGAACACTATTAAAAATAATAGTTCAAAGCTGAACCACAATACGGTTCAAATTTGCTGCAACCATGATTTGGTAGACTGTTGAACCATAAAACGGTATTTTCAAATCGCGGAACTATGGTGAAAGGTTGAACCATAAAAAGGTTTTCCCAATGCATAACAATAGTGGAATTTGAAAAAAAAAGGTATTTCGTAAGCTAATGCTGTCGTGACTTTTGAACCCACAGATTTTACGAGCACATCTGTCCCAGTGTACTCAGGCCTATCCGTGATGAATTGAAGATTTTTCTACTATTTCAAGTAAAGAGATCCGATTTATAAGATAACTGGCAGTAGGTGGGATTCGTACCTTAGCTCTCCAGAGATGGCTGAATCTCTAGGCTGATGTCATAACCACTTGGCCACGGACGGGCCAACTCTCAAGTAGCAGTACTACTCATGGCGCGTACGTTTGAGTAAACAGTTAAATTGTCGGTTACAGTTAGCAGAAGCAGGCAGTTGCTATTGAAGTAGAGGTCGAACCAATTTTTCTTGAAAGCAGGTCTATTTCCAGAATGTGATATTTTGTTGAATCATTTTATGGTGTATCTGCCAGAAGTTTTTCATTTTCATCAATATCTGGTTCAAGGTTGAACTGACATTTTTAACAGTGTAGTGTGCAGTCAACTGACTCATTTTCATTAGTAATGAGGCGTGGTGAACGGTTTTGTACTTTAAAAAATGTTGGAATTATCATAAGGTTTTTCAAGACATTTAATATATCTGACCACAGCACTAAACTACAAAAAAATAACAAGCAAATCATGGCTCAGAACATCACAGATCCTTTTAGCTAGAAAGTAGGAGCAAAAGTGATGTCTTGTACGAATCTAATTTTACTGGGAATGAATTTGTACCGCCTTAATTGTGCAGGGATTGGATAAAAGAATATATTGGAATTTATACTATTGGTTGATAAAATTTAGTGACTTATCTCTATTTTTAGTTCGTAATTTTACAGGATTCGGGAGCAAAGATAAGTACCGTGTGCAAAAGTTTTACTTCCCAAAATGGGGTGACGAAAAGAAAGAAAGTCGATCGAAATTAAATTAAATAAGATTCATCACAGTAACTTTATCGTTTATTTATCTGTATACAGATCTGAGGAGGCTGAAAGAAAATTGAAATACCCTCCCCTAAAAAACCCACCTAATACTCACACAACACATTCTCATCCCCTTACTTATCACCATCCAATAAACAAGACCTCCATCCTACAAATTAATCCATACATCAGAAACCCCCTCCCCCAAGCTTCTCCCCTTACGAGTCAAGCCACTGATGAGTCAGCTCTCCACCGGTCAATTCGGCCAGTGGCGCAACATCCTTCACTGGCCACTGTCTGACGCCACTTGCTTCTTTGAGTGGACACGGTATTTAATCACATGTCTAAGATGGACACAGTTGGGAGATATATTTAGGGGATTTCTTATTGATTGGATATGGTAGTTGGTGAATACGGAAATAATAAAATAGTATCTTCAAGAGCCGCCCCGGGTGCGTAGTGGTTAGGATGCTAGCCTTTGGAGCTTCTGGGTTCGTGTTCGAATCCTGGTAAGGCATATATGTTTGTGTTCGTCAATAAATGTTGTTATTTGTCTATGTGTTTGTGTCGTCTCTTTCTTTGTGTGTCTCTTGTACTTGGGTCATTTCTGGGGTTGAATACAATATACCTAAGGTCGCAGTGTTCGCTGAACTTGCCCCCCATTAAGAATGTCATGTCACCTTAAAGGAGTACAGGGAGGTAATTTATTGACCAAATGTTATAAATTATAATGTATTTGGGGATCGAAGGCTAGTGATAGTATTATTTGAAAACAAATGCTTCATTTCAAATTGAAAAAGATAAATTTACTCATATTTGAAAGTCTTAATTTTCTAAGGGTTTATTTATGCTATCTATAAAATGTTGTATTGCTTCTATATCACTGACCACTGTCTGACGCCACTATTTTATCTTTGAGTGGACATGGTATTTAATCACATGTCTAAGCTGGACATAGTCAGGGGATTTATTTAGGGGATTTCTTTGTTGGATTGGATATGGTAGTTGATGAATACGGAAATAATAAAATAGTATCGTGCAGAAGTACAGGGTGGTAATTTTAGTGACCAACCTAATAAAAGTGTAGCTGTATCCTATACAATTTGCCAATCCATTTGTTAATTATACCTAATTTAGTACAATATTCTTGCTTTATTTCATCATTTTTCATTATCTATAGATTATGTGTTGAGTTTATTGATGTGGCGGCATAACCCCAGTGGTGTGGCGGTATTACCCCAGGTACCGGGGTAATCCCGCCACTGTGCAAGCTTTTAGTAAAAAACAATTTTATTATGTTTATATTAAAGATTTATATTTAAAATAAAATCACCACAAGATGGGTTATGAACTGTAGTATGTCATTATAATTTACATTAATTGCAAAACAATTGTGCATGAAAATTCAATTTTCCTTAAGGTGGTGCCATTCCCCTGTTCTCCCCTAATATTTGAAAACAAATGCTTCATTTCAAATTGAATTTTTTTTAATTTACTCATATTTGGAAGTTTTATTTTTCTAAGTGTTTATTTATGCTAACTATAAAATGATGTCTTGCTTTTATGTCACTGATCACTGTCTGACACTACTTGTTTCTTTGAGTGGACAAGGTATTTTATCACATGTCTAAGATGGACACAGTCGGGGAATGAATTTAGGGAATTTCTTGTTGATTTTGTACGGTATTGGTGAATACGGAAATAATGAAATAGTACAGTTAAGAAGTAGAAGTATATATTGTGAGAATAAAAAAATCGTAAGCAAAACTATCCTAACTAGCTTTAAACGAAAAAAAAGCAGGTTTGTAGCAGAATATATGTGTCTTAATCAGCTTAAACACAACATTTGTGTTCATAAAAAACAGCGCCAAACACGGTATCAATTCTATACTTAACATTTACACGCTAAACTTGGCTAGTTTCATTTGTTTTCCTTCGACATCCTATAGTAATTTATTATCATTTGTTAAATTAAATTATGTTCAACGAATAAATATTATATAATATTCATCGCTTTGAAATAGAAGCAAAACGTTTTATATCGTTAACGTTGGTAAGTAGACATATATGTTCAGGAGTGTGTGCTTGGCCAGAGAACCGCTTATAAACCTTTGTCAAGTCAGATGCAACACATATAAGTGAGAGATGCTGCCATCTATCGCCACCTCCGCAATTTGAATATGCCCCTGAGGGGGAGATCAAAAATGTGTTGTAGTTATTGCAGTTTGGGCTATGAAAGTGGGTGGCAGAGAGAAAGATGGACGGACGGATTGAACGAACTGGAAAATATAGCATGAAACAAACACCAATACTATTAAAATGTATTCATTATTTCAGTTATTAACGCAATTAACTTATTTTTATACCAAATTCACGAACTAAAAAGACACGAGCTCTTTTTCAAAACAGAAAGTTTTAGTTTTCAGACCTCCAATTCAATTATAAAAAGTTTTCAAACTTTTGTGAAGCCCTCCTTAGGATATAAAATGATAATAAAACGTTCTATCATCAAATATTAGTTTGCCATTCCGCTAAAATGACTTTCATAACCTCTGAAAAAACACCCCTCTTATATACTTTATATTCCCCAACTACGTCTCCTGAAGTTTTTTAAAGTTTTTAAAATCATCTTACAGCCCCAGTCTATTAGATTAGAGATAAAGTTACCAATTCACATTTCACTTTACGTTTTGGTATGTATGGGAGTGATAAGTTATTTTTAGAAAGTAGATGTGGTGTTGTTGTTGTTTCTAATGCCACTCAATAACCGTGCCCGGAATAGAGAACTACCGGATTTAAGGTATGCATATACCTTAGGATAGGGAAATTGATCAAAATATATGTTCGGATGTTTTTCTATTAAAATATTATCTAATTCTTTATCTTTCAAACTGTAAAAGTAGATTGCATTGTAAATAGCTTTTAATTTACAAACAATCTTTTAAAGGCAATTCTATGGTCATCAGTCTTACAATGAAAACCTTGAACGCATTTTCTGAAGAACGAGTTTTTTTCATAACATGTTTGAACTGCGAGCAAGATATTTCAAATAAATATGCTTAGATTCGTTTATTTTAAAGAGTATGAATCGGGTCATGCGGCCATATTTTTTATAGCAATTGTAACAAATATTGAATTTTTTACAGACTCTTAAAAAATTAAATTAATAAAAAAAATCATATATTTTGAAGTTAGCCATATAAAGTATATGATCACATGCCTGTATATTTACTATTTTCTTTTCTGTAAAAATTATGTAAAACAATTCATTCGAAATGTCGTTAAGTTGCTCAATTTTTGGCGCAATTAAATTAATTAATTGCTAATTAATTTATTAATTAATATACTTTTTTGTTGCAGTAAACTATTTTTATGTGCCCGATCTTCTCACAAAGTTTTATAATACCATCTAAAAAAAATAAAGAAAAAGTTGTCCAAGGTATGCATATGCATATCTTAAGGCATAGTGGGACGGCTTCCGTTTTTTATTGAGTGCTACAAGGGAGGAACTCTGACAATTATTCGTCAATATGACACGTCCGTTTAACAGATCCTTCACATCCGTCCGATCCGTATCATGACACGTCCGTCCGAAAGTCCTGTGGTCGGTCATGGCACCGTTTACCACGGATGCACTCTCAAAAATGAATGCTCAAAAATGACGAAACTTTTCTTAATTTTGGCGATTCCGTTACTGGCAAATGCTCCGAGATTTCGTTTCCTCAAAGTGAGGAAATTTGAATCGTCATTTTTATGAGGATTTCAATGTCGTCGAATGTAAAGAAACAGTTCGTCGTTTTTGAGCATGTGAGTACAACAATGAGATTCATTTTCCTCAAAATCAAGATACAGAATTGTCAAATCACGATCGTGAAAGTGAGGATTCGTGTTTACTCAAAATTCACGTGATAGTTTGACGAAACAATCCTCAAATGTAACGAAATAAGGCTTGAGGATTCATGAATCGTCAAACATGAAAGTGTTATTTCTAATAGTGTACAGATCCTTATAGACTATTTCTCTCTCCTTCAGGGACTTATATAAATGGCGGAGGTGGCGGTAGATGGCAGCATCTGTCCGCACGATGCCAAGTCGGATTCCTGCGAAGTAGTCTCTACATAGGCATCTCGCCTTAGGAACCGCCTACGCCTACGCCTTAAACATTGCCCGCTTCGCGGAAAGAGCTTGGTATATCCAAGTGGCATTAGTAACAATAACATAAATTTTTTACCGCTTGAAAGTACCATTTTTAACAGATACAACTGGAAAATAAAAATAGACCAATTTTTTCTTTTTGTGATTAGCAAGATCTTAATCTGAGCCCTTCAATTGATAACATACATACATTGCATGGATATACTTTTATCATTTTCCTTTACAAACAAACACAGTGTTTAAACTCATAGATCCCTTGCACAGAAGCCACGACCATGGGCGGAGCTACATAACGCACGGAGCAGTAATATAAAATGAAAATTTTAGCCGTTGTATTGCGTCTTCATCTGATTGTTCCGCGCGTTTAATAGCTCCGCCCATGGTCATGGCTTCAGTGCAAGGAAACTATGAGTTTAACTATGCTTCAACTCATTTCAACAAACAAGTACCAGCACACCACCGTTCCTTCCCTATCATCCAAATACCCTTCAGGCGAAACTTTTCTTTATAAAACCACGTTACTTATTCATACCGGAACTCTTCTAAAAATTCAATCAGGGCCAGCTCCATCCCCCCTCCTAGTACCCGGGTACTCTTTACCCGGGCGCATTAAAAACAATCTCGGTCCGATCTTAATGAATGGTTTGTTTTGATACAAGGGCTAAATAATTCATCCAATCAGGAACGGAGATAGGGACGGCATACATTATTTATGGTCTAGCGTCGCCGTACCCTTTTGGTTTTGTTTTAGTTTGGGTTTTTTTTAGGGGTAGGGGGGTTGTGTTGTCTTGACCAAATTGCTAAGGTGGGTTGATATTACTGTAAGTAAGGGATTTATCTTTTTTGGGTGAATTGTGAAATGTAAAGGATTGCATTATGTAGACTGTTATGGTATGGTTGGTTGACATACAATCTTAAAACAAAAGAGTGAAATCCACTCCAGTTGGAGAAGTGCATTTTCGACACTGGAAAGGAATAAATATTAACTCAGACTGAGTTAAATGATCCTGTCGGAGGTTTAACACACAAAGGATCCACTCCAAAAAGAGAAGTGCATTTTCCAGACTGCAGGAGTGAAAATTAATCAGACTGAGTTAAAATCGCTCGTTCGTTTTAAGAGTGTATATATTCAGGTTTGTGTGCTTGGTCAGAGACCCACTTATAAACCTTCGTCAAGTAAGATAAACACAACACTCACATACATAAATGGATCCATCTAATTTTTAAAGACAGAGGCCAACTAGAGGATCCCCAGAATTGACTTGTCACCCCCAGAGGTATTGATTTGGTATGCGAACTTGGAGGACTTTGTGAACTCGACGAATTTAACGTGCACCAGTCACCATTAGGGCAGAGTGGGCTCGAACTCGCAACCTTAGGGATGCCAGTCCATGACCTTATCTACCAGGCTATCCCGGCCACTATGGTATGGTTATTACGAATATTTCCTTTTTCTGTGTGTCATGAGAGACACCCTTATATACCTTAGTCGAGTAAAACAGACACAAATATATTTTACTAACACAGTGAGAGAAAGTATAGGGTGTCCGTAAAAGAATGTCCGAGATTCAAATTGTAATTTCAGCTGTAAATTTTCAGCTGTAATCGTTCGACAGTTGTGGTTGAAGGTGACGAATAAAAAATAGCTCCATCATTTTCTGATAAGCGCATGCGCTTGTACCGCTACATCGTTTTCACAGATGCAGTGTCATCTATTAATTACTTACTTCGATTACTCCGGACTTGCTGTAGACATATGGGAAACATTGCATTTTCGTTTGGATGCGTGCCGTATCACTAAAGACTCACAGATTGAGCACTTATAGGAAAACAAGATTAGTTTCCCCTTCAATTTCATGTACGATTTATAAAATTTACTATAAAATAAACTCCTGTAATATATAGCATTAAGCCTCAGACATTATCTTACGGACACAATGTACATCCAAGGCGAAGATAGGAATCGAACCAGCAACCGGCACAATGCGCAGACTGTTAGAGTAATGGACTGCGATTAAACCCACCAGGCCCTTTTGCTTGGTGAAATGTTAGGTTAGGTTTGAATTAACGTCACACTAGAGTTTCACGAAGGCTCTTGGCGACGGGCGTCGTATTTTAGAATAACAGTCAGGTGACGAGCCAACACCTGAATAGGCACCCAACGCAACCGTTAAGGGCGACATCGTACGCAGCGTTAAGACTTTGAAGAATATTTAACGTGCACTCCTTTACACGGGTCATTCGTCGGACATTTATGGCTGCACGGGCCGTTTATAGGTCGCCCGCTATTTTGGCGATGCCCGGACCCGAACCTGGGACCTGTTAAGCGACTGCTTAACTGACTTTGCTCCCGAGCCCCGGTGGTGAAATGTAAAGGATAGAATGGTATGACTAGCAATTGGCATGTTTCGCCTCATGAGTGGCAACAGTTAAAGTGGTTTCGTTTTCATTTTTGTTTTTTCTGGAATTACCATTTGTTTTGAACAATACATTATTTTCTTACCTTACTGAAAATAATGTCGTGTACTAACTTTTTTTCAGTAGTACTAAAGCTTTTCTCTGCTAAATTCGTCTAGTTAAAATGCTGTCCCACCTTTTCGCTGATTTTTTTCGCACAAGGCAAAATATTATCGAAACATTACGTAGCTAACTGTAAACTAACGTTTTCCAGCGACATTGACATTATGTTAATACTTTACATACTTTGAAATTAAATCTAATAAAAACGTTTAAGCTTAATAAATAAAATGAATGAATACAAGTTGTTCATAAATTACTTACAACATTCATAACATTTTAGATATTTTAATATATTTCGGTATTTAACCAGAAACTCTCTATCGCAGGATCAAATCCCTTTGATCGTAGTTGCAATATTGGTCAATTTTAGGATTTCTGATAAGTTAGAATAATCTTACAAAAACATTTTTTAATCATGGTTATTATGAAAAAGAGATATTGTTTAGTATTATACAAAACTGAATCGCTATGAACTGCGTCATGTCGATTTATGCATCTTTAAATCAAGTGGGAATTTATACTTTTCAACCCAATTCGTGGCGTAGGGTGACGTGGGTGACGTGACGTAGTGCCCACAGCAAAATCCAAATCAAAGAATTTGAAATAATTTTAAGCTAAGCCATGGATTATATATACTGCTGTTGCTTTTGTGACTTCAAGCATGGTCTGTGGCACGAGGCTTTGATCGCCCATGCGGGTTGCAAGTCTGACTTATGCTACGAGGTGGCGCCACCTCCTCAAATTAGGCACGTCTCTGATGGACAGGGGCCTTTTTCTCCATACAATCTGCACCCATGGTACTACGTTACGACCGCCAAAATGACTTTTGGACCGATATATTTAACGAGCATATTATCCTCGTGTACCCAGGACAACACACATAACCATTAGGGTGGGCCGAAAAAAACTTTTACTTTATTTCGGATCGCTATAGTGCGGAAAAGTTGCCAAAATTGTTAAAAACTGTAAGTTTTCAGAATTTTTTTTAACATGATGTAGGATTTTTAATGCTTTCCTATATCATGTTGCATGATTAAAATTTACAAAAAGTTAAAACTTTGAAATTTAGCGAAAAATACGAATTTTCCCAATTTTATACTACTTTGAGTGGCCGGGAGATCCGACACAAATGTATAATAACTTATTATACTAGAGCATTTATTATTAATAAGTGCTATAATATATGGATTTTACATACTTTTAGTTGTTAATTCATGATATAGGAACGTAATTAAAAACATCTACCATGTTTTAAAAAATTTATAAATAATTACGGTTTTTAACAATTTTTTGCCAACTTTGATGGCATTGCGCGAACGCAAGGTATGGTAATAAAAAAATAATAATTAGTGAATTTTTCATGCCTTTACCAATGGCAACTTTTCCGCACTATAGCCATCCGAAATAAAATAAAAAAGTTTTTTTCGGCCCACCTTATCCGGGATTCGAAACCGGGCTGGGCATGGTATACAGTTAAATAATTTCAACGCTTGCATTTTTTACAAACTGAAGTACAGTAATTTTTTTTAAGTTAATGAATCCTTTAGTTTCTGATTTAAAGAAGGAGGCTGAATGAAAAGCACTTAAGCTTTTATCCATGGTTAAAGTTAATATGTGTTTGGTTTAGTTAGCTTTTAAGTTCAGAGTGTTTGAATTGATTTTGGCGATGGCATTACTTTTCCTTCATTTAGTTTAAGGAGTAATTAATTTTAAAATATATTACATTAAATTTAAAAGGTTTTTTAAGCCGCACTTAAATATTCAATCTTCAATCATCAATGTTTTTAAATTAAATTTAATTTAGCTTTCATTAGATTAAGGTATAATTCATTTCATAAATATTTATATAATGCTTTAAATCCTTTTAAAATGTATTCCTGTATTGCATTAGTTTTTTTACTCCAAAAAATGTAGTTCAATATTTGGTGGATATTAATTAAGAAAAAACTTATTTTTTTAAATATATTTGTGCTGTAACTTAATTATTTTACGTTTTAAAACCTTAATATAGCATTGCGATCGGTGCATTAAATTTGGTTAAATTGAATACTTTTAATTGTATACAACATACAAATATTTTTTCTTCAGATATTTTTAATTCTAAAACATCGATGTAGCTTCTAATAAATGGAAAAATATTGAAGTTGCCGTACATTAATTTTTTTGTTCATTTAAGTGGATTGAAGCATTTAATTGTTTAGATTTTAAAACTTTATCATCGCCATAGACATAACATTGAAGATCACGCATTAAATTTTGGAATATGTATCATTTTAATTGAATGCAACACATAACTTTTATTTTTATTTAAATGCTTGTTTTCGTTCTAAAACATCAAAAAAAAAAAAAAAAAAGCTTTCATTAGTTTCATCATAATGTTGCCGAACGGCAACGTTATGAACTAGTGGGGTGTATTTTATATTTGCATCGTTAACTTAAAATGTTGGGTTTATTTGAGGATTGTTAACTTAAAATGTGTAGTATATTTTTGAGTGTTCAATGTTCTATAATATTAAAAAAGCTTAAATTATAATTCCATTATTGAACTTATATAATGGATTACTTAATTTTATGTGTTTCATGTGTATTAGAAACTTAATTAATTTTTGAAACTTGTTTAACAACTAGAAGTTAATTGTTTTTTGAACGGGACTCGCCTGTTCCCATAATCTTCATTGATTGCTTTTAATTAGGTAAAGTTAGGTTTGCATTATCGTCGCACTAGAGCTACACGAGGGCTATTGGCGAGGGGCGTCGTATTTTATAACCGCAGTCGGGTGACGAGCCCACACCTGAATAGGCACCCAAGGCAACCGTTAAGGGCGACATCATATGCAGCGTTAGGACTTTGAAGGATATTTTACGTGCACTCCCTTACACGGGGTATTGTTCGTCGCAAATGTTTGGGCTGCACGGGCAGTTTATAGGTCGACAGTTATTTTGGCGATGCACGGACCCAAACCTGGGACCTTCCGCATGCTAAGCGAGTGCTTAACCGACTGGGCTCCCCAGCCCCTGATTGCGTTTGAACCGAATACACATAAATACAAAAACTGTGTAAAGTGTAAACACATCTAATGAAGCAAAAACTGGGATTAAAATAAAGTGTCTAGCAAAAATACTAAAAAAATTGTTTTATACATATGTGTCGCAAAACTAAAACGAATATAAAACTATGGAGGTTTGGCTTGATAGAAACCCGTAATATTAAGCCTCTCTTTATAAACTAAACTGTTTAATTTTTCTAAGTATATATTCTTTTCAGTAAACAAACATAGTGTTTATACATGCATTTCTAACAAAAATAAATTGACATTTACACGAATTATAAACTCAACTATACTACCTACTTAAACCTTCGCTACTAGTTAACAACGCCCTTAGCTCACTGAACGAAGAAAATTAAACTTGTCAGACAAGTGATTATTCTACCTAACTATCTTTACGTCGTTTTAGTTTGAAACAAATGTAAGTTGGTTGGTTGGTAGACATATATATTCAGGCTTGTGTGCTTGGTCAGAGACCTGCTTATAAACCTACGTCAAGTAAGACAGATACAAAACACACAGGTGACAGATGCTGTCATCTATCGCCATCACCCCAATTTAGACATGTCCCTGAAGGGGAAGAAAATAGTCTCCAGGGACCTGCACCTGCGAAAAAAGACCGCGAACATTACTGTCGGAACCACAGATTTATTAACGAGCACGTACTCCGCATATACTCGGTGGGTCTTCAGTGGCATCGGGACACGATCGCGGGACATTCCTATTCCGAGAACGAGGCCTTGGACCACTAGGCTACCCACAGCTCTGCACTATGATGTTTTGGTTTAATATCGGATGTAAGAGTAAGAGTTTCAGTACAAACAAATAGCTTTAAAAATTCAGAAAACTTATTTTAATGCTTGGTATTTCGCTAAAGAAATTGTGACCCGCCAGTCCAAAATTGATAGAATGTTTTCAAATAACGTAGCCAAATATAGTATAAACTTTTGATCACTTTACGAAGGTATATGTTAAACATTTATTTTCAAAACAGAAGTATTGGGCGGCAGTTAAAAGAAAAAAAAAGAACTTTCAATTACTATTTTCCGTCACTTAATAAAGTGTCGATTCTATTATTTAAAATATTAACCCAAACAATTAATTTTTACCAAGATTTTTTTTAAACGAATGTGCACCTTCCGAAAACGATAATATTTAAAATAATTAAAAAATTAAAAAGAAACTGAAAAAAAAAAACTTCAATGCGTTGCTGGAAACAACTCAATTTTCAACCATTCTTATTTATTTGGAATTTATCATCGAACAATTGCTTTTCAATGTAATGCATATTTATTAAGTCTTATCTTACAAATGTTATTATTTATTAAACTTTATTTATTTTTGAATTTTACTGTGAAATTAAACATTACTTTCTAAACATCCGGGTGTATAAAACTTGGATATAACAAAAATGCGTGTTACACCATTTTCAAGTACCTCACCACATTATCTATGCTTCAGCGATCAACATTCATTAAACCTTAATACCCTGCAATACATCCTGGATTAACTAGTACAAAGAGAATAGTTACAGAACTGACGATATTGTTTCACATTTTTACGTAAGTATCAATTATCCGCTGCTCGCATTATTAGACATTTACGTCATGAGTTTTTAAAATGTATAGTCATGGGATTTGTCAAATGCATTTAAAGATTTTTGAGTTTAGCAGTATAATTTGATAAAAGGAATTAATAGTTGGGATGAGTTTCAATTTTAATGAATGACAGTCGAATAATTAAATAGAATGGAATATTCCGTAGAAATTTAATTATGTGATGGAACTTCGAACTTTGTAAATTTGTTTCTGGTTTGTAATTTATTAAATTAATGTATAATGGGATCATTTAAGTGAAAAGGTTCTGTTAATAATTATTAAATAATGGTTAGTATATATATTATATATTTTTCAAACATAATTAACTTTTTAAGAATAAATTTCATTTTGGTGTTTTATGATGTTCTTTCTTTTGCTTATGAACTTAGCATAAACAATAAGTAAAATTGGTGTTTCTTATAAAATTAAACGCTCTTTCATATGGAAATGGTTATTGTTTCTAGTTCCATAACTAGCTTGTAAAACTAATTTTTTAATGCAACTTTTTAATTTCTTTTTGTTATAACTTCAAAAATAGTACTTGATAACTACACTGTAGAAAAAAATCCTTGAATTAACGGGAAAACTACTGGCAGCAAGTTGCCGGGATTTTTCCGTTAATTTCAGGATCTTCTGTTTTGGTATTTTCCCGTTATTTTCAGGGTCTTCCATTTTGGAATTTCTCCGTTAATTTCAGGATCTTCCATTTCGGAATTTCTCCGTTAATTTCAGGATCTTCCATTTTGGAATTTCTCCGTAAATTTCAGGATTTTCAATTTTAGATTTTTTCTGTTAATTTCAGGAATTTTCATTTAGATGTTTCCTGTAAATTTCAGGAATTTCTAATTGGCATTTCTCTCTTAAATTCAGAAAACTTACATAGTATTTTCTAAATAATTCCAAGACATTTTTGCTTTTTTCTTATCAATTTTATATCTATATACTATTTAACCATCAATCATTCTAAATATATCCATTTATATATGGTGTTATAAATATGTTTGTAATATAAAACGTAAGCAAATAATGTCTTCATACTTTAACATTAAATCTATTCAAAACTTATACATTCGAATCCGTTTGATATTTTTTAACCCTATTTGGTATATAATCTGAATAAAAGGACATTGTTCACATTTTTGAAATTTAAAAATTACCAATCTTCATATATTTAAAATAATTTTAATATGGCAGAAAATTTTTAATAATTCTTCTAATTTTGATAATTTTTCTGTCATATTTTTTATAATGTATATATTTAGTATTGTTATGTGGCTCCCAGCCAAAAAATTCTGCAGAATTGCTTCAAAAAAATTCCAATCTTGCAGTCATCTTTAAGAAATCTGCAGTTTTTTTTTAATCAAAAGAAAATTGAAGTTTATCGAATGGGGATTATGCAGTTTTTCTGTAGCAATTGTGCAGCAAATCTAAAGTCATTTTTAATGCTTCAGAAAAACTGCAGTTATTTTGAAGCAATAGAAAAGTGAAGCCTGACTATGGATATATCTGCGTTTTTTTATGACTTTCTTTAAAAACTTTAAAAAAACTTCACAACAAAACTTTTATATTGCTTCAAAATAGCTGCAGTTTTCTTGAAGCAATTCTGAAGACTAAGTGTTTCAAATCCCTTCAGAATTTGTGAAGTTTTTTTAAAGTTTTTTTATGAAGTTTTTTTAAAAATTGTAAAAATTGACCACAGGTGTATGTGCAGTTTTCTTGCAGCAATTCTACAGCCATTCTAAAGTCATTTCGGCACTTTAAAAAAAATAGTTATTTTGAAGCAACAGACGAGCGAGAATATTTTCTAACTAAAATATAAATTGCTCATATATTTACAGAACCAACTTCATAACAAGTTTCCGTGGCACAGTCGTTAGGGCATTAGACAGTGGCCCAATTCCCATCAGATCAAATCCCGCACTCCTACTTCCCAAAATGGTCAGAAAAACAGCCCACTCGTTCGATAATTTATTTCTTTATAATTTTTATTATAATTACATTTCGCTAGATGGCGCCACGTTTTCTTAAAAAAAGGCCAAAATATTCTACAAAACTGCTTTACGAAAACTTCAAAAAAACTGCAGTTTTCTTGAAGCAATTCTGCAGACTAAGTGTTTCAAATCCCTTCAGAATTTGTGAAGTTTTTTTGAAGTTTTTTTGTGAAGCAATTCTGCAGAATTTTTTGGCTGGGTACACAAATGGTAATGTACTTTTCAGTAGAATATCCAGGGCAAAATCGTGGGTAGGGGATAATGAGTCGGGTGTCTTAGGGGTTGAAGACCCCTTAACAGATAAACTCTTTAAGACAGTAAAATTTGCAGTCAAAAACAATAAATCATTAAGTGACTGCATTTGTACTATACATACATAAATTTGCATAGTCTCTGATAGTAAAAAAACAACAAAAATTTTTAGTATATGGGGACGGCAATTATCCCCCCCCCCCCTTATCCTGGATACACCACTGATACAATTTAACAATATGTGAATAACAAAATAATTACAGAATATAATCATGTTTTATTTTTCTTTCATAATTGAAAAAGACTGTTATGGTATTTCAAATCCTCAACTAATTTTAAAATTTGTGCAGGAACTACAGATTTGGTTTCCTTCTTTTTCTGAACTTTCGACCCTCTTTGGAGATTTATGATAAACAAGCACCTAAAAAAAATAATACATTAATATATACAAATCCAATTTTAAATAAGTAGATCTAATGTAAAGAAGCAAGTGGTAATCAGGCGTTAATTGGACAAAATCTTCTTAAGCCTTCTAAAATTCAACAATTTGTCAATTTTAGGCTTTTTTTCGAGCAAGTCTTCCATAGTATCTGCACCGTAATAGTTTAATATCAGAGTTAAAAACGCTTTTTCTCTTTTTTGTGAAGAGGAGGGATGGGGAAGACATGGCATTAATCTTAGAGTACCTTTAATGAATTGATTTATCCATATCTTACAATACAGTTTTGAGAATTGGAACACTGAACATATTTTTTAATAGGAGGGGGGGGGGGGGGGTAGGGAAACAGAACAGAAGTGTTCTTGAATAATGTATATCAAAATTAAAAATAAACTTTATAATAGTATCTATAATAATAAAAGAAAGAGTCTGTCTGTCTGTGTGTATGTCTGTGGATCGCAAAAGCCCTACTTAGACTGCGCTAAAAAATTCGAAATTTTTAATATAGATTCCTTTTAATACCTAGCTGTGCACCTGAGGCTTAGTTTTTTCATATTTGATTGTGATTTTGAATTAATATAATTAGTTTTAAAACACGTCATCCACGTGGGATTGTGGGACCATAACAGGGCTTGAAAATACATGGACCTGGCCGAAACGGGGGCTTGACGCCATCCTCTATTAGTTTGATTGATTTAGTTTGGTTGAGATATGCGCTCGCCCTAAGGCTGCTTCATCCTCTATTAGTGATTGCTTTTATAAGTGCGCATGCATTAACACGAATTTAATTTTGTTCTGATTTTGAGTGTATTTTCACAAGTAAGCATGCCTCTAAAAGGCAGCAATGCGAAGTTAACGGGTTCCCAGTAAGCGAGACCATACTGCTAGTTTAGCAATAAAATACAATTTTATATAGTATTTAGTAATAAAATACAATCTTAGAATTAGTATTCTAGTAAAAGTTAATGACTATTGCAGTAGTTGTAGACGGTGGGCCGAAAATGAGATATCACTTAGCAGCTATATCTAAATGAACACTAAAATAGCGTTCTGCGGACACTTGCAATTCCTAAATTTTGAATTCGTTAGAAAATTTGCATTTAATTGGAAATTGTGTTTTTCTTAGTGTAGATTTTTCAAAACAAAGAGCATTGACAATAGTGTATGTAACATCTGAATCGAATCAAAGCATGTGATCTGCATACACCCGTAGTCACTAACTGATTCGTTAAATTAAACAAAAGAGTATTTTTTATTAAAGAGAAAGTTTACGTTATGTATACTTGCATAGTTTTTAAATTAAACCATGCTGTGCTAATACATATAATGCTATCCGTGCTTTTCAATCGAGCTTAGGTTAGGTTTTGAATTATCGTCGCACTAGAGCTACACGAGGGCAATTGCTTTTCAATCGAATTTAAATGTAATAATTTCAAATCATTTCATTATTTTTTTTTTAATAATGTGCACTTGTTTGTAGGTGAACCTTGTTTATTTCATACATTTGACAGCTTTTTCAAACTCTTAAATTAAATTTACTTAGTTAAGCGTGTTGGTAAAAAAACGGAATTATTAATTTCAGGAATAATCCCGCGGTAAATTATAGGACTATAGAGATTACAGAAACAAATAAGAAAGAGACAAGAACTGGATTCTATATATAGAAAAGAAAGATAGAAAATATAATCTTTAAATAAAATCTTATTTTATTAAAATAAATGAACATACCTGTATATTTATCTTTCTTGGTTCAGATGTGGTCAAAACAAACAAACAAACACAAAATATGGTGGCTGAGTCGGTCGGCGGAGGTGTCGAGGCTAAAAGCTGTTGGGTGCGAGGTTATATGGAGAAATTACGTAAATACGGGTCTTGAGAGTAATTCTGCACGCAGAAATACAGTGTTTTTCCGTTTTCGCTTGTCAAGCGTGTTAGTAAAACGGAAACAAGCTGTTTATTTCAGACAAACCGTCTGTTTGTTGAAGAAACGCAATCTTTCCGTAAATTCCCGAAAATAATCACAGAAATATGCACGTAAAATTAAGGTTTTTTTTGTAACAGTGTAACGTTCAACACTGCATTACGAAGAAAAGAATTCCCTGTATCTAGCTTAAAATTTAAAAAGGAAAAATTGTCTGCTATTTTTATACATAAACACACATAACTGTTCTTGTTCGACTGATAGATCGATATACATACCAATTTTTAGTAATAAATATTGTGGGAACGATTTGCAAAAAAAAAGTACTCTTAAAAATCTAGGAGGAAGAGTATTAAAAAAATAAGATATGCATTATATATTAAAAAATATTCTTTTTCAATATCTTTTTTGTTTTCGGATACGTCTATTGAAGGTCGGTTCTTTAAAGAAAACCAGTTTAATTTACATGCCAGGGTTAAAATTACAGAATTTAATTTTTCGGTTACAGCGTCCCTTTAAATAAAAATAAAAATCCCACAAAAATACCGGTCAACGAAAAACATATCATACCACACCACACAATCGACCTACACAAACTTTCCAATACTTTAACCTATGAAAATTGGAAACAATTTTTACTACATTTTTACGACACGTAAGCCAACCGTCTTCTTGAAAGAGTTCCACTCGTAAAGATTAGGCCAACAGCGGTGCAAACCGATTTGCTACCTCCTAAATCCCCCTCCTACACTTCGACACGAAAACATGATTTTTTTTATTATTCTCCACTGGGTAAAAAAAATGTCCTCCTTGCTGCCATATCTTTACAGAACCACACTTCGTAAATAAGGGGCTTTTGGTTGGGTTTGAAGGGATGTAAGAGACGTGTTTGGTAAGAATTAATATGTCTTAGAGGAAATATAAAAGCTGTAGTCTTTAACAAATAGTTTAATAATTATTAAAGCATTTATTAAAGACATTAAGGGACGTTGAGAATCAATATATTTCTTAAGAATCAATTTAATGCAGCAAAAATAAAAAATAAATACTTTTTACTACAATACAAGATTGGGTGTCTATTAATTTATTGCTACAATACAATTTACTACAATACAAGATTGATTGTCTATTAATTGAATTACTACAATATAATTTACTACAATACAAGATTGATTGTCTATTAATTTTCATACTACAATACAAGATTGATTGTCTATTAATTTTATTACTACAATACAATGTACTACAATACAAGATTGATTGTCTATTAATTTTCATACTACAATACAAGATTGATTGTCTATTAATTTTATTACTACAATACAATTTACTACAATACACGATTTATTGTCTATTAATTTCATTACTACAATACAATTTGCTACAATACAAGATTGATTGTCGATTAACTGTATTACTACAATACAGGATTGATTATTTATTCATCGTATTACTACAATACAATTTACTACAATACAAGATCGATTGTCTATTACTTTTATTTCTACAATACAATTTTACAACCCCCAATTGTATTGTATTATTACAATACAATTTTGGGTTTAGTAAAATTTTACCGATATAAAGATATGTAGAGGACGTGTTCGTAAAATATTAATATTTCTTGACAGAAATAAAAGCATACAAAAATATTTTGGTTTAATCCGTTTTAGATATGCTATGCAGTGAAGTCTTTGTGTGTTAAGAATTAATATTTCTTGGGGGGAAGTAAAATGACTTGTTTTCCACTAATACGATACAATTTGGGGGATTAGTCCTTTTAATAGACTGTATTGTAAGAAGTTTTGTATTTGTATTTTTTTAGTACCTGTAAGAATTTTTAAATATTTTGTTTTAGTATTTGTGTGATTCGATGTACTTCGTAAGAATCTATATAATATGGATGAAAAAAAAATCATCCAAAATCTTATCAACTTTTAATACAATACAATTTGAGATATTAGTTTTTTACAGACTTTAAGATATATAAGGGACGTGCTTATTAGGAATCAGTATTTATTGTAAGAAATTAAAACAGTTATTATCTAATAATAAAACTGCAAATTGGGGGATAAGCTCTTTTTAAAGACGTGAAACGATATAAGGACGTGATTGTTAAGAACCGATATTTTACTATGGAAATCGAAAGATTTCAAGTAATGATTTTTTCCATAATTCCCCCGTAAAAATTAATTTTCAATACAACAGCATTTTTTATTATACTCCACAAAGTAATAAAAAAATCATTATCGCTGATATATCTTTACAGAATAACACTTCGTAAATAAAGGGCTTTTGGTTGTGTTAAAAAGGATATAAAAGATGTGTTTGTTAAGAATCCTTATTTTTATAAGGTAATACAAAATACAGTTAATGTCTACTAATACAATGCAATTGTGGGATTAGTCATTTTTACAGACTTGCAAGATGTTAGAGACGTGTTTATTATGAATCAATAGCTCTTAAAGGAAATATAAAGATTGATTGTCTGTTAATATAATGCGATTCGGAGGATTATTCCTTATTACATACTTGGAGAGTCGTAAAAGATGTAATGGTTAAGAATCAATAATTATCGATGGAAATAAAATGACTGCCGGCTAATATAACTGTAATTTAGGAATTGATATTGTTATATACTTTACGAGGTGTAAGGTACGTGTTAGTTATTAAATGTGTATTGGTGTAAATAAAGATACTTATTGTCTACTAAATCAATTCAATTTGGGGTATTAGTCATTTTTACAAACTTGGAAATATGTAATAGTAACACATAGTACTAAAAACAAATTATAAAAGTTTAGTGGAGTTATTCTCAACATTGAATTAGGAACAGCATTTAAAAAAAGGTCAAAATTTTGACTTTTTTTTAAATAAATGAAAAACTACTGGTAAATATTTGTTTTTATTGCTAGAAAATGTTTATTTCGAGGGAACATTACATAAAATCACTATGATTTATAAGTTTATTTTATTATTTATAGAACTAATATTTCGGGTATCATGTCCCTTTATCAGTCAAAATTGAAATACTGACATTTACAGCCTTGTCTGAAATATTTAAAATAATTAATCGAGCAAGTTTATTTTTTTTAAATATTGACGAAATCAAAATTATCTATTAAGTGTCATCAGATTTAAGACACTTATGGAATTATATTTTATGAGTAGAATGACACAAATGCATAGATCAAAAAAGATAAATTACATACATTTTCAAATATTTAATATTGGGCGAATGTAAACCGCTATTCCCAAAACCTTTATTTAAAATCTATAAAACCAATATAAGTTTTATTTTATAGAAATTTTCATACGCGTTCATAGATTCTTTGGAAGTAAGCATAATTAAGTATTTCCCCTTTCATTATTCACATTGATTTTATTGAAGAAATTTCTTTAAAAGCTGCTTCAGCACTGCTATTTGACAATATTTTTTACAATAACAAACAAGAAAAAAAACTGTTTTGAAGCAGTAATTGCTCTTAAATTTTCTGCTTTAAACAAAGTACTGCTTACTCGTAAAAATAAGTTCATCATAGTAAAGTTTAATGTAGTTTATACAAAATTCCATGTACACTTTACCCATTTACTTTACGTAACTATAATAAAGGGCGATTACACTGCAAAAAGCAGTGTCTCAATTTCAGCACAAATGATGTCTGAATTGAATTTTCAGACACTTTGGGGTCTTAACTGAACACTCTCTGAAATATTCTCTCATGTATTTTAGACACTACAGTGTCTTAAATATGTTTCAGACACTGTAGAGTCTGACTTTTGATGTAAATGTCTGAATTTTAGACACTTTCAAATTCAGACATTTTAAATCAGACACTTCAGGTCATGCGATTCTGACACTTGAACTTAGAATTTTTTGAGATGAAGCGCAACTTAATTTATAAGTATAACAATCTTTTTCACTTGAAATTTGTTAATTATAATTATATTAATCATTAAAAATTCAAAATTCAATTTATTTGATAAATAATTTGATATGCCACAAAAAAATATCATTTACTTATGTTTTTTTTATTTAATAATTACCTAAATTAAATCGAAAAACTAAGAATATATTTCATTTTTTTATTACTAAAATTATTATTCTTTAATTTAACTATTTTTGAAAAAGTTTCTTCTCCAAGCTCTCTAGTGCGACTTTAATTAAATTTAACTTAGTTGGAAACTCGACTTATTTTAAAAAAAATCATTAAAAACTAATTAAACCAAACCTAATAATTAAAAGTTGGTTTATAATTGGATCTGTATTGCGATTTCAAGCGAAATAAGATTTTGTCATTTCGCGGCTGCGTCTTTTTGTTGTCCAAGCACACGACAGGGCTTTAGGTATTTTTTCTTCTCTTTAAAATATGAGTGTCACTATAGAAGCAATAATTACTCTCTATTATTCACTAGCTTTTAACAGATGGTTTGATTTCAATATGATTGATTTTGATTAATTGACGGAATAATATTTTATGTAAGCAACTGCATATCAATGAACTGTCAACGGCCGTACCATGTTGAAAATACCGGTTATCATCCGATCACCGAAGTCAAGCTACATCGAGAGTGGTCAGTATTTGGGAGGGTGACCACCTCGGAACACAGCGTGACATTTTGGCATTTATTTTAATATAGTTCTGTTGTATATGTGTCTGAATTTTAGACACATTATATGTCTGAAAAATTTAAGACGCCTTTTGGTGTCTGAATAATGTACACCCTGTTTCAGACGCGTTTTTGTCTGAAATCAAGATATTTCTGTTTGCAGTGTAAGATATTAAAAAGCATTTTTTAAACTATATTAAATGTCCATTTAACACTAAGACTTTATGAAAATCATCAACACTTTTTATTTCCTAAAAATTCTTTTAAGTTTTTTAAATTCATTTTTGATGTAATTTAATTTGTCTCACACTCATTTCTCATAATTTGTCTTAATTTTTCATAGACTATTTTGCAAGATAGATCAACTTAAGGAAATTGTCTATTTTCATTATATATTTTTTTTGACATTCGCCTTTAAGGGAACACAGTACCTCAAAAATGGCAAAATTGTGAATTTGTTTTATTTGCTAAAATTAAAGTTTGGAATCTCTTAAATAAGTCTATCAAGTTTTAAAACTGTTACAGTATTTTTAAAAAAAAATATCTACCTTTTCATGAGAAAATGTAGGATAAAAATGCAAACGAATGGAAATAGACCTAAGGTCGCAGTGTTCGGCGAACTTGCCCCCCACCAAAGAAGTCATAAGTCAAACGTATGGAAAATTGAAATGTGTTAAATTTATCAAAGTCTAAAAAAATATGTATGAAGGCTGTAAAAATTGTAAACATTAAGAATTCACATTAAAATTGTTTTCAAAGATTACACATTTTTTATTTTAAAAAAAATACTAAAATCGTAATTAATTAGTCCCATTAATGGTTAAATATTCATTTTTATAAAAAAAATACACCCTACAAAGAATACTAAGATTCTTGTGTAAATATTATTGTATAAATTTTTAAGGAAAAAGAACTATAAAAAGCAATTTTGCGTTTATTACCTTTTTATACTTAAATTTTTTATAGATTGTCTTAGCAGTTATTTTGAATTTTTTAATAATAATTTATTATATCAAATAAAACCTAAATATAATTTATTATCACTTGTAAAACCCTGGTGATGAATCTTTTTAAGGTTTTATAAACAATATTTTACGCACTGTTACAGTTGCAACCTTGTCAAAACTTTTAAGTTTGCTGTATCTCACCAGTCGTTCCCATCTTTTCTATACTACCAGTGGCAGCAGTAAATTTTTCAGGACTGAGCGTTTATCAGGATTGCGGGGCGACCATGTAAGAAGTTTTAAATCCTTTATTCTGTTAGGCGATATAACATTTTTAGTTTTTATGTTCGGTACTTATTTTTTAAGGGTTTTACAATATCCTCTTGCGTACTTGGCGGCCCCATTTGGGGACATTTTTTAAAACCTCTATACTAACAATTAACATGTTAATTAGTTCCGAAAGGAACCTGGTCCGATAGAGGAATATCCAAATATCAGTTTTTTCAGCCTCCTATTACAGGTATCAGTCATTCATTTCGATAGAAAAATAAGTTGAACGAAAGGGTCAATATACTATATTAGAGTTCCAAAAATTTATTGAGACTTTTTTTCAAACGTTTCGAACAGTTATTTTTAGTAGTTAATTTTAAAGGCATTTTGTATTAAAGACAACGTTAAAATAAAATGTTAACTACAAATAAGTGATGCTGCTTTTTTTGTATTAATATCTCAAAAATGGTGTTATATAGCATGAGGCGTGACTCTCGGTAACTATTAAAATATATTTTTTAAACATTTATTTGCAAAACATACTTTTTAGCACATATTTGTTTTAAAAGTATGTTTAGATTAAGAATATGCGCGTATAATATTGTTCGGTTCTTAAGACGATAAGGTGAAACAAAAGGACTACCTTGTGAAAAAAACATGAAATGGTTATTGCAATATCTGGGTGCGATTACTTTTAAAGATGATGTAACATGAAACATATATTCCATCATATAGAGGCCAGAGGCTGATGCAACTTGAATATGATATTACAAGAGTTTCGAAATTGACCTGGTTCAAAAGAAAAATATCCGAATATCAGTTTTTAGCCTTTGATTACAGGTATCAGTCATTGATTTCGATAAAAAAATGAAGTTGGACGAGGGTCAATACGATATTGAAGTTCTTAAAAAAAATAAAACTTTTCAAAAAGTTCTTTTAGTAGTTCCTTTGAAAGGCATTTTGCATTAAAACAATGTAAAAATAATCTGTTAACAACAGATAAGTGGTATTGACTTTTTTGTTGCATTTATAAAACATTTTTTATTTTATTTTTAGAGTTCATGGCGTGTCCGATATAACTATTAAACATATGTTTTGTATATCTTTGAAATACATACTTTATATCATATATTTGTATGGAACGTATTTTTATGTGAAGAATATACGTGTAGGATTTTGCTCGGGTCTTAAAAGGCTACTATGTAATTATAAGTCAAATTATATGTTTCAAATATAGATTAAAAACATTAAAAAAATACATATATTATTCATTAAACAGATCCCTACGCTATCAGATAATAATATTTAAATAGTAAATTAAATTTATTTACAAAACAGGAATATTTTTATTTGTTTTATTTTCCATTAAGGTCTCATCGGAGATCTATATTGATAAATTCTTACCAAATATAAAATAAAATTGAAGCTTTAAAATTTGTGGTAATGGCATTAATCTGGCTTCTGGTAAATGACATTAATCTGGCTTCGCATAAATTTGTCAGTGGTACGATCTTCATTAAAAATATTTTTGTGTGTGTTTAAATAAAATACACTGCTCAAAAACAATTAGGGGAGCACATGTTTTAAACCCTTTTATTCCCAATGATTCCATTGGGAATCATCAGCTTGTGATTTTTTTCTGACTAAGTTAAATTCGCAACTTATGTATCGTTAGATACATCATTATATGGAAGAATAACGTATTTTGAAGAATTTAATATATTTTTTAATATTAATGAAAATATGAAAAATATGGTAAAACAAATTTCACTTTAAAACAGTTTTAGAAAATAAATTGACCCTAAATTTTTCATGGTTGCATTTTTTAGATGTTTGAAAATATATTTCAACTATTTTTAACAAAAAAAGTTTTGAAAAAATTATTGTTATAATTTAATAAAAAGTTATTATTCCATTTCCCCCCTTTAAATTTAAGTATTAAAATTTTTTTCTCCTGTTTCTTACTATTTCATTTCGAATGTATAGTGAACCTATTTAACAAATTTCAGATTTATAGGATAAAAATTAAAAAGTTGGGAGTGAAGTTAAAGTTGGAATTAAAAAGTGCTCCCCTAATTGTTTTGAGCAGTGTAAATCAGCGAACTTATTTTAAATGAACAGTTCTATACTTTTTTCATTTTTAAATAATCAATAATAATAAAATCTCTTCAAATATAAAGCTAATTATGATTTTCTACACAAAAGTGTTATTTTATTAATAATTTAAAATCTTTGCATTAATAACAATAATAAATTTTTACACATTTCCAAGAAATTTTAGTTATTATTTTTCTTTTGCAAATGGAAAAAAAAATCTTTGAATATTCTTCTTGACTTTAATAAAAGTTTTATTATACTAAGAAACTACCAAGAAAATTTCAATAGAACAATGTATCTCATAACAAGCCAATTACTTTTATTGAGCTCAATTTCGGCTTCACAAAGCGAAACTTACTTAACAAAAAACCACAAGAAAAATTATTCTCAAAACTCTTACAACTTTGAACAAGAGTTTACCCCCTTTTTCGACTTATCCAACATTATTTTTATTCGTAAAAAATGAAAATGGGGAAAAATAATAATAAAAAAATCATATTTTTACCTACACTGCACCGTGAAAAAATATATAAAAAAACAAAGCTCTGAATTCCTATCGCTTTCAGAGTGAAGGCTTAGCTATAAAAACGCGCCCTTCTTCCAAAAATATCTTCTTGCTTGCATTGATATTCCAGCTTGGTAAGAATGTAACTGAATTTTTTTTCTAAATGTATTTGTAATAAAAACCTTTTCACACTTAAAAACCTCTAAATTAACATAATTTTTGTATTAATAGTGTAACTAGGATTTAAAATACAGTTTTGCTCTATGAAAATACTTTTTAAAATTAAAAATAAAAAGTTAATTGCTCAATTCAAAACCATTTCAAGTACAATGGAAAGGAAAATGGTTTTGAACTCTAAACGAGTTTAAGAAAATGGCTTAACCCAGTAAAGTTAACAAAATGGTTTAAGACCGTAAAGTAAGGTAAGTGGTTTTAATTCATCAAGCATGTGGGCAATAATTTCGTTTGTTTTCAATTTGTAGGTGTTGAATAATACCGTAAGCACACAGAAAATTACACATTTTTATTAACTTATAAATAGTTAAATATTATTTGTTTGGTTAAACAACCATAAAACGGAGCGTAATACAACAGTATTTAATATATAACAATTATATTATTTATGTAATAAATGTATTACGATGTCGATTTCTTTATCAACTTAAATTACAAAATGGACGATTAAAATGGGGAGGATAATGGTATGTTCATGGAACAGAAGGTAATAAAGTACTTTGACGTCACCATAGTCGTAACCGTACTAATCATCTACTGTACCAACATAATTAAATATAAAGTAGCGTAAATGCAAATATCGAGTTACATTCGACAAATATTTAAGTTACACTGTTTTCACACCCCGGCAACTGTGTGCTTTTAATAACGGCTTAGCAAAAAAAAACGAAAGATATTGCCCAGAAGCTGTATAAGAGTGGCGGTTTTTAGAGGTTGTCAGGTTTTATCGAGCCCTATAAAACATTATGACCAAAAGATCCTCCCCTCCGCTTCCCCTCCCCTTGAGTATTTTAAGTTTTTGTATGTGTCAGTTTTCATATACGGTGCAGGGTTAACAGTATTTCGGAATTCGTCGCCAATGTCGGTTTTGAAAAATTATTAAGATATCTATGGTTTTACTGTGACACTAATTTTACTTTGTAAAAAAATATAACTAACTATATGTACGATATTTAAATTTTTATTTTATTATTAAATTAATAATGTATATAAATAATTGTTGTTAATTCTTTAATAATGTTTTTAACTACAAAGATATAACGTTATTAGGTTGTTTACAGAGTTTTAAGCAATGATTTTAAATGTTAAGAAAGATATGTTTGTGCTCTCTTTTGAAAGAACTATATATCAAGGGGTGTCAATACATTTAAAATCGAATTTAAAAATAATAAATGCACTACTTTTATTAAAAGACGCACATAAAATAATAAGGATTGTATTTTTGTCAGATTTAATTTTGTATGTTTCTTGCGTAATACAGGAGAGGCTGGATTTAGTTTTCCCAAGGGGTAAGTTTTTTTTTTTTTTTTTTAACCTTAGAATGGAAATGAGCCGAGTTGATAATGGACAACTGTCTTAGTAAACTTTCACCAATTTTACAGTGAAAAAGTGGAAGTACGATGATTTTTGTAAGAAACCTTTGTTGTCCTTGCCTACAATAGTCGACAACAGTTTCATCATGTTTACCCACTCATATACATTAGCTTATTATTAACAATTTAAATATTACAGTGGAGAATTATTAATATTTAAAATATTGTATTGAATAAATTATTAATCGTTGAATTATTATATTGAATAAATTTCAATCATTAAAATAACGTATAATTACCGAAGCAATTCCAAAAACGCAAAAAAATATATTTTTATTCCACAAGAAAAATTTGATACGACAAATTGTAACTGCTTCTTTTTTTTACAGTATTACACAACAAAACAGCCAAGCAAGCGATATTCGGCCAAATTAGGCGACCCATCCAATATTATTTGTGCGGAGAAGACCAAAGAGTGGGATACGAACTTCGGGAAAATTTTAATCTTCGCTGCAAGAGGCGAAAGGGAAAAAAACACAGTTTTAGTGGGAAAACCCTGTCGCCGAACTTCAACTATGCAATAAACCAAGGCCATGATATTTTGCGAGGTTTTCATACGAGCCGCCATGACTATTCGAAGAAAAAGTTTTTCTCTGAGCAGAAAAAAAAAATTGAGATTGTTTTTCGACGAAGAAGTGACGTTCGTAGAAAAAGTAATTTATTTTACCACCCCATCTCCTCAGAGTTGCTTTTCGAATGAATAAAACGGAATGTTTTTTTCGTGTTTATTTTCGTTCGGCTTTTATTCCATGGCGCCGATTCACGAGTTTGAAGTTCGCGGAAGTTTTATTGTATCGGAAATAAAAGGGAGAAATCTTTGCTGAGGAGTTTCTTCGAATTTCATTCAGTGTGTGCTTTGTAAAGAGGTATTTGATTTATGCTGTAACAACAGGAATGAAGAAAAGATTTACTGGTATTTTTAGGAAATAAATAGTTGCTCATATACAATTTCGGTAAATATGTACTTATTTTTATTTTGTTGATCAATAAATAAAATATTGAGGTGGAGATTTTGATTCATACGATTCATTGTTGCTCTTTTGAATAATAATTTTACAGAGTAAAACACGTAAAATAGTAAGAACAAAAGCTAATGAAATATTGTGTTGATAAAATTTCACATTTTTCTCTGGCATACTATAAGTAACAAGCAATGTCCACTTTTGTGTTTTAGCTTTAGCATTTTCTCTATGTGATAAAGATTAATAATTGTTCATGTGAAAATGCTATTATTACATGGACATCCGGTTAAAATCGCCAAGAATATCGGTACTCATTTATTGAACCCGGTCTGAGTTTGCTCATAAATTAAATATACTTATTGAACTGAATTATTAGGCTATGTGTTATTTAAGACGGACCGTCAGGCCCATAGAGCTATGCATTAGTTTTGAAATCACAAATTTTGCAAAAGAATTGTTTTGCCATGCTATCCCATTTTCACCAGGTATGGGAATCATCATAACATACATTTGAAACAAAATTGAAAAGAAAATAACACCCGGTTATTTAATTATTAATTGATAAAGTTTTAAAATTAGTGTCCCCCTCTGCAGCCATTTGGGGCATTTTAAAACTTCAAAAATATATAATTAAATAATTGTAATTTTCGTTTAAAATTTGTTTCATTTCGATGTTTTGTTGATTCTGATACCTGGGGGAAAAGGGCTAACAGGGAAAAGCAATACCTCTAAGCAAGTCGTGATTCCAAACTAGATATATGCATTAGATATATGGATGGACATTCCCTCTTAAACACAATCGATTGGGGTTTGAATCGGTGCTGGTCGAATCGGTGGGGGGTTTGATTCTCACCTTTGCCCTGGGTGTACTTCCTTTCTCAGAGTCAAAAAACAATAAATTAACTAGCACTTTTGCCACTCTATTCGGGCTCCGAAGTGAGCCATGGCTGCCGATGGTAGCTCAGTACTAGTCTTTCCAGTACCCTACTAAAGAACTCTTTGACAATTCACTCACAACGATAATTACCAAAGAGTTCTATAGTAGGGTAGAGAGACTCAGCCTACCAACCGCACCATGGACCGACACGGAGACAATATTAGGGTGACATGTGGGGCCCGATGGCCGAGTGGTTTGGATCGCAGGCCATAACGACATCACGCGCTGTAACGGTTGCGGGTTCGATTTCCGTCCTTGCCCTGCGTGTACTTCCTTTCTCAGTATTTAAAAAATAATAATAAATCTATTAGCACTTTTGCACCTCTATTTGGGCTCTGTAGTGAGCCATGGCTGCCGAGGGCAGCTCACTAGTCATTCCTGTACCCTACTATCTTTGACAATACACTCATGAACTCTTTGACAATACACTCATAACGATAATTACAAAATAAAGCAATACAAATCATTTCACCACAAATCCAAAACCTCACATCATATCTACCGCATACAACCCTCAAAACTGTTGAATTTCAGATTCATTCAACCCCCGCTTTTTCTACACTGAGATTAATCCAACCCAAATTATTCAGCGGCACCTCCCCTAAAATAATAATTCGGCGGGTGGAAGCCTAAAAAAGCACCCCACTTTCTACATCTACAAGGGGCTCCGCAAATCACGGCCCGGGCCTTAGATTGATGATGCATGCAATAGCTGAGCTGCCTGTTTTGCATGCGCTGCTGTAATTCAATAGGGGGCTGTAGTAAATTCCTGGTGATGAGGTTTCGCTTGTGAATGACAATTTTGAGGAAGGGGTGAGGGCTGGGGATGTGAAGGAAGTAACATATTGGTGGTTGCTATGTGTTCTTTGGACAGTAGAATAATGTAAAATCTCCCACTCTTGTTAAAGCAACTGCAAAAACTTTTGCTGCTTGAAGTTTCAGAAAATAAAACATGGTTGTGTGACAAGAGTTTTAAATTACTAATAATTTTACACAGCAAAACACGTAAAATAGTAACAAAAAAGCTAATGTAATATTGTATTGATGAAATGCTCATTTTTTCTGGCATACTAGAAGTTACAAGAAATGTCCACTCTTGTGTTTTAGCTTTGGCATTTTCTCTATGAGATAGGGATTAATAATTGTTTATGTGAAAATGCTATTATTACATTGACATCCGGTTAAAATCGCCAAATATATAGGTACCCATTGCCTGAGCATGTATTGGACGTGTAAAGTCAGTAAAATTACTCAAAAATACTACTGATTATGTCTGGTATGAGCACAGATTCAAGGGAAGCAATAAACCACATATACAAACAAAACCAACTATCAAATGAGATTCATTAGCATTTAAACACGTGGCGCTACAGCGTACCTGTTTCATGTCAGCGGTTTTTGAACCTTGAATATAATTCAAGAACATAGTGGAAGAACGTGGCAAGTGAAAAATTAATGATAAGTGTGAAAGAATTGTGATTTTTGTTTCAATGGACATGTGTTGTTCCCTCCTTTAAAGATAACAGAATTCGCCCTTTTTATAAACTTTGTGTTTACTATTTTTTTTTTTACTTTTTATAAGTGCCGCTTTTGATTTAAATCTAAAAGCAATTTAACAACTACAAAGCTTATTTTATCGTGTTCACCTTTTTGTTACTTTCCGCACTATTTCGCTGAGCTCTTTCATTGTATAGGGACCTAAAGGAAAGTCAGTCTGATGCGTATATTTCAATGCACTAAATTTAAGAAATTAAAGGCAAACAAATATACACAGAAACATAGGTCAATAAGCAAAGAGATTTAAAGAAAATAAAAACGAAAGCATTTAATGCCATTGATAATACGATTGGCAAGAACATTTGGCGAGCGAAAATCAACATTCTTCTGTTTATTCATGGGGGAAAAACATGTAAGACAAATAAAGATTATAAACCTGATTAGTTTATGTAGGACAAAATAACGAATAAAAAAATACTTAACTTTTTATTTATTTGGAGTTCACAAAGTCGTTGTTAATGGTTTAAAGAAAAGTAAAGTTTGCATCAGCTTTTCGCTGTGTTAAATGTACTTTAAAGACAAAAAGTCGGGAGCATTGTGGGCACATTAAGAGGAAAAAGAATCCTTTTATAAAAGTCTTTGAAACTGTTTTAGTGATTGTCAATTATGTGTTAAGTCACTTATAGAATTAGTACATGATTTTATTTAAATCATAAAAGGTTTGTTTTTCTTGAATCCCCATCCTTTAAAAAATTAATTTAATATTAATAATAAATAATGTGTACATTGTATTTGTCTAAAACGCCCTCATCGTCAAAACTTTAAAATAAAGTTTCTACCAGGAACTTTGTAATGCTAGTAGAAACTTGTACAGTGCGATGCAAAAGTGCGATTTTGATAGACGCCTGTTGCCAAGCTATGATATACCTTTTTGCACTCAGCGTGTCTATTCCGTCCATATTTTTCCACTTCTATCGCGATAGGGTGCTCACTTGCCACGATTGTCACTCTGTCTCCAATTGGGGGTCTCTTTCTCTTCTTCGCTTTTACTTATATTCCCCGCCATTCGCTTTCCTGCGGCCATTCAGTACTGTCATGCCATGTTTTCATTCCTGCTATACTGGAGGTGGAGGTAGCATTGCTATTATGTACGCCTAAATTATTAAACGTAGTAGTAGATATTCGAATCCTGGATTACTCACGGGTGATTCAGTCCTGCATCCTGTAAGTAAGTCAATAAAAGGATGAACATTCAAGCTTTGCATTAAACACTCCATGTTCTACGTATTATTTATCACCTAGGCTTTTCAGATGCGCTTAGTTTTATACATCTACTTATACCTTATCATTAGTTATCTATTTTTGTGTTGAAACTAGTGCATGTACTTAGTTAAAAACAAATTCCCGTGAGAGTCAAGTCTTTAAAAACTAAGCTCCCCTGCTCAACGGCCCATTACTGGGCCAAGGCCTGCCGTGCCCATTTCAGCTTTCGTGTCCTAGGGCTCTGGGGTGCTAGGTATATGTCCCGGTAGGGTGGTCAGTCTCACCCCCAGTGTTTAATTCCCAAGCATGCTTGGTACCCATTTTATCGACCCACGCAAGGGATGAAAGGATGGGTCCACCTCGCCCAATCCGTGATTCAATACCCGGACCTGTGGCATGGCAATGCGAAGCACTACCACTAACCACTGGGCCTCTAGTCAAGTCTTTAAATAAGTAAAAAAAAAAACATCTAAAATATTTTTTTTTATTTCTTCGATAAACATTGTGTTGGTACCAGTGGTAAAGCCCTTATGTAGGCACAAAAAATGTTAACAGAAAGAAATTAAGCCTGTTCTCCCAAAACAACATCAAAATGTATCCCCGGTGCCAGAAGATGTTATCAGTCCCTCTCCCTGTTACGGGAGTGAGTAGCAGGGGAGTGCAAATGCTACGCCGGTGTTTTAAGATGCAGGTGCCGATGCCCAACAAATTTGCGTTTGTAGAGTTGGAGGGAATACGCAATGAAGCGCGTTTTGTTTCAGCGGTGATACGGATTTTTAGGGGGCTGATGAAGAGGTGGGAATGAGGTTTTTTTGGAAAAGAAAGGGGAAATTGGATTGGAAAGTGAAGTTTTTAAGTGCGTTTGGGTTAAGCCCAAGTAGAAGGTTGGCGGATTATTTGGCGCTGTGTTTGGAGTGTTACGATACCCAAAAGCTATATTGCGTGTAATAAAATGGGGTTGTTTTGGTTCGGGAATCTCAACAGCTCCAACGGTCTTGTTTTTATATTTTTGTCTGGAAATTTATTTTTGGTATTCGAAAAGGAGTTGTTAAGAATATTTTAGTTCTTAAATTGTCATAAAGGAACCTTCTTGTTGTTCTTTTGGTTGTTCTAATCATATGCCAGAAGTATCTTGTAGAGAAATAAAAGTTCCTTTTTTGTCTATGACGGTCAGAAACTCTCAATGTAATCACAGTACGTGGGAAAATGAAACAAGATCGTACATCATCTAAAACATTCCCATTAACTATCGGCAATTAGGTTTAAAAAATGAAGAGAATATATATGAATCGACTGTATAATTATCGGAATACTATCTAGAAATGCTTGTTTCAGTCATTTCATTATTTCATTTATTTCTATATAGAATGAAGTTGAACGAGGGTCAATACTATATTAGAGTTTGTAAAAAAATATAATTTTTTAAAAACTTTTCAAATGTTCTATTAACAGTTCATTTTTAAAGGCGTTTTCAAACTTTGTTAAAATAATCTCTTAACTACAAATAAGTGATACGGCCTAAAAATGTGTTTTGTTGCTTCAATTTCTGGAGATTTTCATGAGGCTTCTCTATTTTTGGTCGCCAAGCATCTTCAAAATATTTTTATCTCCGTGGGGCTGAATGGGCTTCGAAAGGTGATGCGTTTTACGCTTTTTTTGGGGGGGGGGGATTTTGGTTATTGAGGTTTGTAAATGTAGGTTGTTAGTTTGTAATGCAGTCGTAGATTCCCCACTACTTTTATGAAGTAATAAATGGGTGGTACACTATAAAAAACATGTCGTTTTTACAGAGTAAAATGCATATTTTTACAGTTAAAAACTGTTCTTAAAAAAACAGTTTATAACTGTTTTGATCTTCGTCAACATGACGTCACACTCACAACCTATCAAATGCGCATCCCTCTCAGGGAAATTTGAAGACGTGCAAAGAATCACGTGGTTGAGATCATCGTTTAACACAAATACCCAATACGAGCCCTCGCGCCTGAGTAATTACTTTGTAGCAGACGGTTCGGTATTGGTCTCACTCGCAAGAGGTTCCTGGATAAGACCGTGCACAGTCCAAACCTCTTGCATGCAAACCCACTACTGAACCGTCTGCGACAAAGTAATTAATCGGTCACGAGGGTTAGTATTGTGTATTTTATTTTAGCATGTAGAAACAGATAAATTAGCAGAGAAAACTATTAAATTAAGCTTTTCCTGCTAAAATAACAGTTTTTCCCTTTTAAAATTAGTTTTCATGTAAGAAAAGTACAGTTTTAAAATGTAAAAAAAACCCAGATAAATTAGCGGAATTATTAACTGGCGTCAAAGTTGACAGTTTTTAACTTTTAAAACAACAGTGTTTTTTACAGTGTACACTAATTGTTGAGTACGTATGTATGTTCGTTTATCCGTAACAAACTTTTCTTAATACGATTGGCATCTAGAAAAAGAAAACAATGAATTGCATTATTTTGTTACTGAGTAAAGGTATTTTAAGGCTCTAAAAGGATACTGAATAAGAATTAGAATACATTGTTTTTTTATTTGGTGTATTTTTCAGAATTTTAATAGTCACTTCAGGGTTTAACCTTTGCAATTTAATAAATATAAGAAGCATTTAATATAGTGTAGGGAGAGTAATTTCAAATTTGATTGATGCTTATGCCAAGTATTAATTATGTTGTATTATTTTTATGATAATTCCACTATAAATAAAATACGAAAAATTCCGGGGAGCCAACTATTCTTTTAAATTTGTTTACAAATCAAATTAAGTATTATAACAGTAACAGAAAAACCAGCAACACACATAAAACACAACCATAAAAAACTGTAGTTCAATAACTTCCAATTATAGTGAAAAATATGAGCATTTAAGCTTTCAAGGTAAAACATAAAAATATTTACTGGAAACAATGCTTCTTACCTGACAATTACATTATTTCCAGATGTTTTGTATTTTGGGGGAATGCGTTTTTTTCTAAGTTGATGATACCAGTAGCTGCTTTGCGTCTTCTTGTACTTGTTAATGATTACTTTGGTGTATGCTTTTTTGTTATAAACAATGATTTATTTGTGGTAATTTTGTAATTACAATCCAGAAACAAAAAGAAAATATCTTTAAAAAAACAGAAATCAAATATCAGAACACAATTTTCCAAAACATTTGCTCGTTATTAAAAAAAATAGGAGAAATTGACAAATACGTACACTCTTAAAACAAAAGAGTGAAATCCACTCCAGTTGGAGAAGAGCATTTTCGACACTGGAAAGGAGTGAATATTAACTCAGACTGAGTTAAAATCACTCGTTTGGACTAATCCTGTTGGAAGTTTAACACACAAAGGATCCAATCCTTTCGGAGAAGTGCATTTTCAAGACTGGTGGAGTGAAAATTACTCAGATTGAGTTAAATTCGCTCGTTTGTTTTAAGAGTGTACGTTGAGTAGAACTACAGAAAAAAAGTCAAAGCAATCTTGTTTTATTGAAGAGGGACTGTCAGTCCTATACACGCAATGCTTTATTTTTCAAATCACAGTTTCTTGTAAAGTATTTTTTAAACGTATGATCTGTTTGCACCAGATACGCAAATAGGGATGAAAGACAATTTAAAAAAGATTTGAAGGAACCATATCAATCAGTTTTTTAATTATTAATTTTTTTTAAAAGCTTCATTTTGAGAATCGTGGCGACATCTGTAGGACAACTTGGCTTAATTGATTAAAAAGATTTTTTATTAATGTAAATAATTCACTCATGCATTATCTTTGTATGTTAATACATAATTTTAATGATGCTTTTACATTTCAAGTACTTTTTATGACAAAAACGTTCATAACAAACGAGAATCTATGATTTTAAAATTTGATGACACACAAAAATAAATGTCGCCAAATCGTAGAATGAAAAAAACGCCAATATCTAAATAGTTCAAACTGTAAACCTATACCACATGGAAAAGTGGGCGGAGCTCGTTATAAATCCAGTCAAAGAATTTCGCGCGCGACTTTTAAACTTGATTACTTTAGTTGTAGTGTAGGTTGGATACTATAAGCGATTTTGATAGGTACAGCTGTGGAAAAAGTACCCTCTAGTGATTATTTCGAACGCTAGTCATCCTATAGAATCGGACCTTTTTGACCTTGTGTTTATATAACATCATGAGTTAATTGCAGGACAAAAAAAATGCATAAAGGGCCGTCTTCATATTAAAAATGCTATTAACTTTCAAATTTCCAATGGCAGCACCCAATTTTAATAATTTAGAAATATTAAGAATCCTCATAAACCCTTAAATCTTAGTTTTTGTTACATTTGGCTGAATATTTGACGAGTCATTCAATCGAATCACTTGGTGACCTTTGGTTTACCATTTCTAAAATGACGGCCGTAGTCTGTGGGTTTATTGAAGGGAGAAAAATAAACGTTTATTTAAAGATCTTTAGGGAGGGGTCCTGGGATGTATAGTCAATGAAGATGAAGCCCTGAAGTTATTTTTAGAATATTTTATAATCTTTTTTTTAAATTCGAAACATTTTTTAATAGAAAAGAAGGTATTGACATGGTAGTCTTCCCAAAGTGTCCCGTCTGTCTGTCCTTACTTCGGTGACGAAATCTGTTCTATCGATCAGATCTTAAGAATCATTTTTGTCATCGAAAGGTAGGACAGCAGGGACCTAACTTTCATACTTTTTGTTCTTCTGTTTGTACGTCCATACGGACATCTGTCATCGTGTCATGTCGACGAACGACCCATTAAAGTAGCATTGGAATTTAATTTTTAGTCATTTAAATTACTGTTGCCTCATCAGCAATATCACGAAAAACCTTAATTGAAATGTTACGGATTATTAATTTTTTCTTTGTAAATCGATTTGGAATGGCGTTATAAAAAGTGTACCGCAATGTGATTCTTTTAATGCTTATTATATTTGTTTACTAAGAAAGTGGTTCACAGTGTTACTTTTTTTTGCTTAAAGAGCTAATTGGTATTAATTTACAATTACATTCCTTTAATTATCAGTGCAATTTGGAGTTTTTTCATGTTTATCATCGCTAAATGTTCTGGAAGTATCAGGTTTTTTCAAATATTATAGTTATTGATTGTTATTTAATTATAAGAATCTCGTGTAATTTAAGGTGAGATTTTCAAAGCATTGCCAAAGATCACGGAAAGGACGCTACAGGACTTGACTCATTCAATTTTACATAATTATTCTTCAAACTGCAAATAAATTTAGTAAACTATAAAGATTATTTATTTAATTTGCGGAAGGAAAATATTAATTATAGTAGCCAATTTTTAGAGTTGAAGATTCAAATTGTAACTGAATGCTGGGTTAGTCTATATTTGTTCTAAAGTTATAAATCTTGTGGGGAAGTGGTTATAAGTGGCAGTTAATGTTATTATAATACCCTTGCCTTTTGACGAGAATTTCATTCTAGTATTTAAGTAACTGCACATGTAGGCTTTTTAATTCTTTTAGAACTTCTCGAGCAATATTCAAGAACATGTGTCGTATGGTGGCAGAGTACTGAAAGTTTAATGTGCCAATCACGCAGTCCGACGCTATTTTAGAGGAATTGAAAAGTTTGCAAAAAACACGTCCAGATTTCTCGGCTCCAAAGGTGTGCAATGTAGAAAGCTTCTTTCAGAACGAATGTACAGATTAGTGGCGGGAGTAAGGCTTGTTATAAAGAGACTCAGTGTCTAATTTACAAGAGCAACCGAATGAACAAATTGACAAACTGTCACTAGCAATACAAAAGGTTCCTGCACATGTTTTTGGAGACCATAAACCCGCGTTTGTTTGTATCTTGCTGACCTTATTATTGCCTTTAAAACTGCTAATACGACATTGGGGCCATTATACATTGGGGTTTCTACTTTTGCATTAGTATGCCATTAGTTTTAACAAACATAAAGATTGCTACGCCAACAATTAAAGTACGGAACTAGATTTAAGGGATCATAGGAGTCTTAAAAATTGTGGAAAAAAGGTACTACAAAGCATAGTTTGATCTTTCATGTAATTTTTCAACTACTCAATATAAAAGTATAAATTTTTTATATGTAATTCTATAAGATTTACTTATTATAAAACAAATTTTAAAATTTATGAAACTTCAGCCAAAACTAAAATAAATGATAACAAACATAAGACCATTGGAACACATTGGGATTAGGCTTGCGCGCGAAATGTTGAGGTCAAATTTGAAGAAATGACCAAGAAAATGACTTTATATTGTACAAATATGTACAAACAAAGACTTACACCAAATTTTAAGCTCAATTTTAATTAGAAATTATTTTAAGAGCTTTTTTCTAAAACGTTTATAATTTTTTTTAGAAAAAAAGCTTTTAAAATAATTTCTAACTAAAATTGAGCTCAGAATTTAGGTATAAGTCTTTGATTGTACATATTTGTACTATATAAAGTCATTTTCTTGGTCATTTCTTCAATTTTGAACTCAAAATTAGGCGCGCAAGCCTAATCCCAATGTGTTCAAATAGTTTTATGTTTTTATCATTTATTTTAGTTTTGGCTAAAGTTTCATAAATTTTAAAATTTGTTTTATAATAAGTAAATTTTATAGAATTTCATATAAAAAATTTACTTATATGTGGAGTAGATAAAAAGTTACATAAGAGATTAAACTATGCTTTGTAGTACCCTCTTTGCACATTTTTAATCGTAGCGGTATCACATCTCGATAATTTTAAATAGAAAGATAATATATTAGTACGTGCAAACCAGAAAAGAAATTGTTTCCTGAAAGATCGTAAGATTTACAAAATAAATATAATTTATTAAGGGGTCACAGAAGTCTAAAAAAAAATGTGCAAAGATGATACTACAAAGCATAGTTTGATCTTTCATGTCATTTTTTAACTACTCAATAAATGAGTATAATATTTTTATATGTAATTCTACAGGATTCATTTATTATAAAACAAGTTTTAAAATTTATGAAACTTTAGCCAAAACTAAAATAAATGATATTAAACATGAAGCTATTTGAACACATTGTGATTAGGCTTGCGCGGCAAACTGTGAGGTCAAAATTGAAAAAATGACCAAGAAAATGACTTTATATTGTACAAATATGTACAAACTATGACTTATACCTAAATTCTCAGCTCAATTTTAATTAGAAATTATTTTAAGAACTTTTTTCTAAAAAAATTAATAAAAATTAAAAAATTTTGATTTTAAATATTTAAAAAAATAATTTCTTATTAAAATTGAGCTGAGAATTTAGGTATAAGTCCTAGTTTGTAGATATTTGTACAATATAAAGTCATTTTCTTGGTCATTTTTTCAATTTTGACCTCACAATTTGCCGCGCAAGCCTAATCACAATGTGTTCAAATAGCTTCATGTTTAATATCATTTATTTTAGTTTTGGCTAAAGTTTCATAAATTTTAAAACTTGTTTTATAATAAATAAATCTTGTAGAATTACATATAAAAAATTATACTTATACATTGAGTAGTTCAAAAATGACATGAAAGATCAAACTATGTTTTGTAGTACCGTCTTTGCACATTTTTAAGACTCCTATGACCCCTTAAACAAATAAAAAAAAATTAAATGAAAGAGAAATAACCAAGCAACACAAATAATAAATTTCCAGAAATCGTCCCGGCTATCAAAAGTGTACGTGTACCGGAACCAGTATTCGTTAGTCTACCCCTGATTACAATCAAATGCTCCTTATCTTGTGATAAAATCTCTCCATGCACCACTCCCCAGAAAGAGAATCGTATCCCCTTTTTTAAATCGCCAGACGTATCATTTGGCGAAAATTTGTAATGCCACCTGGTGAGTCAGAATCAAAATAAAGTTGGCTGATAAATCCTCTGAAGGTAGAAATAAAGTCAAGGGTTGGGGACCGGTTGGCCTAGTGGTTTGGATCGCAGACCAGTACGCTTGCAGTCGAGCGCAGTAACGCGTGCGGGCTCATTTTCCACTTTCACCCTGGGTTTACTTCCTTTCTCTGTGTTAGTAAAAATTCTTTCAGTGCCAGTCTTACGAAGGCTTATAGGCGGGTCTCTGATCAAGCACACCAGCCGGAATATATATGTAACTACCCTACCCTATCTATTAAATCAAGGGTTGTATTGGGTCCAGGTGGCTTAGTGGGTTCGATCGAAAAACCATGTGTATCGCTCTTTAGAATCGTCCTTTTATTCGTCCACGGCATACAATCTTGAAATTGTCTCAGAAAAAACAAAAAGCTCTAGTTCGATTCAATTTGAAAAACCTAACGAAATTTGTGGTAAAGTTTTCTATATTCACCTTATTTTAGGCAGGTAGGTTTGTACATGTATTTTTCGGTTTGTGTGCTTGATCAGAGACCCGCTTATAAACCTTCGTCAAGTAAGAAAGACACAAACATAATTTTACAGACACAGAGATAGAAAGTACACCCATGGTGAAGGCGGTAATCGATCCCGCACCCATTCCATACAGTCAAACAATTGATTTTTAAAGAAATTTTAGTCTGTCTCTGCTGGATGTATTACATAATTGTAATATATTCAATCTATAGGCGCTTTAATTTTATCATTTTGATTTAGAATGTCTTCCCAATCCAATTTAAACAAAATACTTTATATTGTACCTAACACTCGAAAGATTTTTACACAAAATTAATTATATTTTTATACAATCTATCTTATCTAAAAACATTCCCATCTTTTTGTTTCAATTCATAAAGCCATTCAAAATATTCGTTAAAACCCATACAAATTTGCTGTCATTTTTCTCTTAAATCCTGTACTTTTTATTATTCCACCTTCCCTCCTTTCCACAGTGTTTATTAGCCATGAATTATTATTCAATAGGAGGGTGTGCTGGAATATTTTAACTTGATTAATGTTGTTTGGGAGAAGGGGAAATAAGAAAATTGCAGCCTCGATCATTTGTAATGTTTTATTGTCGTTCAGGGTGTCAGATTCATATCCAATTTTGCGAGTGTGTATTCTTTTGAATACTGATAGCATGGGATATATTCAAAATCAATCAAATTGCTCGTTTGGTGTAAGAATTCAAAGGGAATATAGATAAATTTTTGATTTTTTTCCAACCAGAATTGCATTTATGACTTAAAATAGTGCAAACAATGTATATGATTCAATTCAATTCAAAAACTAATTTTGTTCATTTTATATAATTTTTTCCCAAATCTCATTTTGCATTAGAAACTAAAGTATTGTTAAACCACATAAATATTAAGCAGTTAAAAATAGCTCTAAAGCTTAATTGTTCGTTATTTCATCTAAAATATTACAATTTGAAAAATTTTTAATCACAACTTATATATAACTAATCAAACAGTTTACCTATATTTTTATCACTTTAGCTGTAAATAAATAAACAATCTTTCTACGAATATTATTTTACCTTCTGAAAACAAACATTCAATGAGTTTTTATATTTATAGCTATTACATTATCGCATTCACTAATTCTTTTTTGTTTTACTCGCGATTGATATCGTATTCAATGCACGTTTATCAAAGTTCACGTTTTACAAAGCTCTACTGTAATATTATGTAATTTTGGTGCAATTTTGTTTAACTTGTTATTCTTTTTTTGTAAATGAATAGCATTAGAGACTGTGAGCATATTGTTCTTACCATTCGACACTACCTGCACCCCTAAAAATGAAAAAAAGGCGCTAATTCAAAGCTAATTAGAAGTATATATGTAGAAATATTTCCCTACATACTTCTTCTTTTGCTCTTCTGTTGAAAGAAACACCGTAATGGGAAATCCTCCAACAATGGATATTTATTAGTAAAACAATGATTATTTGTGCTAATGGACTACATTTAAAGTTCAACTTGGGTATGGCAATTATACTCGGATTCTTTTATTGCCCACTTTCCCTGTTTTATTGTGGATAGATATCTATAAAGTTAAGTGCATCGGATTTATAGTCTGTAAATTATGACTGTTGTAAAAATAATACTTGCGTTCTGCTTATTAGCCCGAATGCAAAATATTCCATTGATTGATTAACTCAGCAATAAAAAGAAAACAATTAGTTTTATTACCTGCATATTTTTACAAAGGTAATTGCCTTGGATTAGTTTTGCGTATGGTCATGTATATTGCTATTTATAATGGTTTCAAATTTAGTGTAGTGTGATGTATCATTGAAAGTTACAAAACTGAATAAAAATATACAGTATAATTGACATTGTGTGTACTGTAAGTACTAAATGTAATATAAAACATTAGAAAAACATAACTGTAATTTTTGCTAATGTAATGTTGTAAAAAAAAGTTTATTGTCCGGAAATTGACAGTTGTAAAAATAAAATATTGGTTTGAGCTCAAATGCAAGTATCCTTCTGGTTGATTACCTCAGTAATGAAACAAAAACAATTAGTTTTATTACCTGCATATTTCTACAAACGTAATTACTTTGGATTAGCTTTACGTATCTTCATTCATATTGGTATTTATAATTGTTTCATATTTAAAGTAGTGTAATGTATCTTTGGAAGTTACAATAATGAATAAACCTGTTTAGCTAGATGATTTTTTTTGTGTATGGGGAATACTAAATATAATAGAAAAAAACTATAAAATATCAATAAAATTAATTTTACTGCAACGTTGTTCCTATCCCTGGTTTTATTGTGAATATATATTGCAAGCATACAGTTTTCGAAGTTATGACTGTTGTAAAAATAAGAGTTTGTTTGACGTTAATCCCCAAATGCAAATATCCGATTAATTGATGACATTACTATCAAAATGAAAACACAATTAGCTATATAAACAAGTAAATTTTTACGTTAATTGAATTATGTTTTAAGTTAATTACTTTGGATTTATATTTAAGTATCTTCAGTCATACTGGCAAATTGTAATTATTTTATTTTAAAGTCAGGAATAGTTTTTGGTGAGTTACAAAACTGAAGAAAAATAAATGGTTAAAATAGTTTGTGGTGCATAATGAAATAAACACGACAGTAGAAATAATAGATAATACAGAAATATAATGCTTTTCTGCAAGAATAAATAACTTAAAAGGTAAAGTTGCTTTCCAAATTTCGTCTGTTAAAAAACAATCTAGATTTATTTTTAAAATTATCTTACATCTGCTATTTTATGTTTAAATAAAAAAAAATACTGCTTGATAATTCTAAAAAAACTACGCTATAAAAATGTAATGACTCCATTATAATAAATAAATCGACTCCATTATAATATTTTATTTAAAAAATAGTATTAACTACAAATAAAAGAATTAATTGTGTGTGTATGTTTATGTTCTACAAAATGTTTGTTTACGAATAAATAACAATTCACAAACGTTAAACCTTCACTAACAGCATACAAATAAACCACTTTTATTATTATTTTTTAACGTACTCAAATCAATTCAATTCCCAAAATAAAAAAGGAAGAAAAAACTTAAAGAACGTACCAAAATGTCACTACCCATTAGAAGCAAAGGCGAAAACGAATTTAACTGGAGGCAGAAAACGGCGAAAATGTGCCTCCTCGACTGAATGTCTTTGCGCTTTTTCGCTATTTTTGTTGAAATTTTTGCTGAATTTTTACCTTTGAGCTCGCCGCCCTTTAAAAGCCTTTTTAGGGGAGCCAAAGAGAAAAGGGGAAGTTCGAAAAAAGAACAAAAATGGTATGATAAAAGTGGTGGGGGAGAGTTGAAAATTGAATTTACTTCGCCGGGATCGGCTCATGAAATGAGACAATTTACACGTTTTAATGAATGTCGGGTAGGGTTGGTGATATTTGGCGAGCGCCAAGTTATATCAAGTCGCCAAAACAAAAATAATATTACTCATTGTGTTTCTTTTTTATGCTTTTTATATATTTTAATTAAAGGTAAAAGATAGGTAAATAAACTTTTTGTTTTATTTTTCTGTTTTATTGCTTTGAAATCCTTAAAGGTATTTTTTTAGTAAATATGTTTGTGTAATAGTAATAAATATAAAACTCAACGAATGACTGTCTTCAGAATATACAATGGTATATTTGTAGAGTGATTTTTTACTTATTTAATACTGTAAATTTCTTTAAAAAAATCTAAAATAAGCTCAAATAAGCAAGTATTACATGTAATTGTAGCTTGAATAATAAGACAAAGTTTAGAGTGAATCTTATCTTGGCGTTATATAAAATTTCACAAATAAAAATTTTTATCGCCTAAGTGGTTACGTGTAATTTTTAAGAATTTTCGCCAAAACACGCATAATATAAATATAAATTTGAATTATTACAAATAAAGGAAGCTTTTTGAAATCAATATCATTCAGTCATTCAGAAAACAACAACAAGATTGAAAAAAAATCAACAATTTGAGTTCTGCTAGTGGACTATTGGAACGCCTGCCATTAAGTCACAATTACGTCTTAAGGGGTCAGAGGAGTCTTAAAAATGTGCAAAGAAAGTACTACAAAAAATAGTTTGATCTTTCATGTATTTTTTTTAACTAATCTATATATAAGTATAATTTTTTACATGTAATTCTACAAGATTTATTTAATATAAAACAAATTTGAAAATTTATAAACCTTTCGCCAAAACTAAAATAAATGATATTAAACATAAAGCTATTTGAACACATTGGGATTAGGCTTGCGTGGCAAATTTTGAGGTCAAAATTGAAAAAATGACCAAGAAAATAACTTTATATTGTACAAATATGTACAAACTAGGACTTATACTTAAATTCTCAGCTCCATTTTAATTGGAAATTATTTTAAGAACTTTTTTCTAAAAAAAATAATAAATTTTTCAAAATTTTGATTTAAAATTTTAAAAAAATAATTTCTCATTAAAATTTAGCCGAGAATTTAGGTATAAGTCCTAGTTTGTACATATTTGTACAATATAAAGTCATTTACTCGGTCATTTTTTCAATTTTGACCTCACAATTTGCCGCGCAAGCCTAATCCCAATGTGTTCAAATAGCTTTATGTTTAATATCATTCATTTTAGTTTTGGCTTAAGTTTCATAAATTTTATAATTGGTTTTATATTAAATAAATCTTATAGAATTACACATAAAAAAATTATACTTGTATATTGAGTAGTTAAAAAATTACATGAAAGATCCAACTATGCTTTGTAGTATCTTCTTGGCGCATTTTTAAGACTCCAATGACCCATTAACTTCCACATACAAACTCCGCGGCAGGTAATTCTTCTAGACTAGAACTGACACGCTTATGGTGAAGTCACAACTACATCAACCCTTATTTTCTATCACACAAATAAACCATGATTCACCTCCTTCTAATCTTCCATTGAAGTAAAGTTCTAATATACAAACCATGAAATATTCATCTCGACTTTTAAATTAAAAACTAGCCAAAAGGAAAAATAATCGCCAAATATGGCCACCCGTCCTCATCCAAGAAGATCAGCAAGAGAATTCCCTAAGGATAACCACGCACAAGCTAAGCGATAGGAGGAGATCCAGAATAGGTTGTTAACGGATTTCAAATTGGATTTCTCTATTAGTAAAAGCGTAATAGGGAAGATTTTTAGCCTACTTTTCTTTTTTTTTAATTCGAAGAATTAAAAAAAATGAAAAAGTAGGTATTGACATGCGGTCGATGTCCGTCTGTCCGTCTGTCCGTCCGTCTGTCCGTCTGTCCGCCGTACCCCCCTTCCAAAATCAGTTCCAGCAATCCGATCTTAAAAATTCTTTTTTTATTAGAAAGGTATAACCTCAGACACTCAACTTTCATACTTTTTGTCCGTCTGTCTGTACGATAGGACGGACATAAATCTACTATTTGACGACGAATTTCCCATTGAATTAGCATTGAAATTCAATTTCGAGTCATTTGAATCGCTGAATTTAACTACAAATGCTACGGACAAGTGAGATACGTCAAAAAATTCAGCGCATCGAAATTAGTATACATTGAAAATTTCAGAAAAGAATTCGAATTCGAAGTACTTCAATTATTTAAAAAACATCAAAATTTAATGCTCATTTAAAAAGCATTAGGAAGCCATTTTCATTAGAATTTAATCACCATTGCCATCGCAACAATTGCTTGAGAAACTTTAATTCTTTTAGACAATAAATTAAAATAAATTTATTTTTGAGTCATCGGTCAATTTAAGATGACGTCAAATATATATTTCACTACGAATTGTTTTCATTCTATTTAAAAGCGAGGAATATTACATAATTATTCTTTGAAATATAAATTTTTGCAAACGATTTACGTTATAATTATTTAATTTTCGAAATAAAATAAATGAAACTAGCCGAATTTAGCAAGTAAATGTTTATTGAGGAGTAGTTTTTTGGTTTTTGTTCTACGAAAAATTAAATATTATTTATAACTGCAAATAAAGCTGTGTTTAGTGCTGTGTTTAGTTAGATGCTGCGTTTAGTGAAATTTATTTTAAATTTAATGTGAAAAAACTGTTGTTGATGTCGCTTACTGATACGACCCTAGTTTTTTCAAGATAAGAATTTTGGTAAGTATTTAAGTAACAGGAAAGTAGGCTATTTTAGTTCTTTAAGAACTTCTTGTTTTTTTTGCTATTAACATATAATTATAAGTGACATATATTGTAGAAATATTTTTTTTAAAATGAACGGATATGTGAGATATTAGCAAAATTAAAATATAACTAAAGATAAAAGTTTGAATCATCAATTTTAAATAGTTTTGAATTCGGGTGTTGTATTTTCATATTAAGATAAAAAATCACACCTAAAATTGATTAGAGCTAATAGATAAACGGTATTTTTAAGCCGCATCTCGCCGGCAGTATTGAATTTTTTTACGAAAGATTTTTATACTATAAATATAGCCTACAGGTCCCTATAATCTCACTGTGTGAAATTTGTTCAAATATTTTGTTGTTAAATTATTAATTGAAAGTTACAAAAAAATAAAATAAAAATAAACTTTTACCCATTTTCAAAAAAAAATAGGATTATAGAGAAATGCAAGACCGCTACATATATCATATAAAAACCGCTTGTAAAAACATTCAACACAGCCGAAGAAATGTGGCTAAGAAAATATTTTTTGATTGGATTCACAAAGATGCAATTTAGTTTGGATTTCAGCGTCAATCAGGCCCTTAAAATCTTTTTGTGCTCCTATTTACATAATGATATTCACAATTTTCATTAAGAGGGGCCGAAGCCCTCCATTGAAGCCCATGTTAAAATGACATTTTTTATGTACCTTTTCTCAGAACCTATTTGACACAATTTAATGAATTTTTTACTATTTATTAAAATTATGTTTAATTTTACTTTTAAAAAAATTAAAATTTTGTTTATTTTAATTATAAATTTGTCAGTGAAACTGCATATTTTTGATCTAAAAAAAAACATCAGTAATATTAAAAAGGGTGAAAAACAGATAGTTATGCTCAAATCAATCAAGCAGTTTTTAGAAACTAACTTCTCTATTCTGAGAAAAATGTACCAGCGCATTGAAAAGTTAAAAAAAAAAATTACTTAAAACTTTTACATGAAGAAATAGTTTGAAAGCTAAGACTGCATTGTTAACAAAACATTAAAAATATTAAAATGTCAATATTGAAATTTTTTGGGTCTAGTCCCCCTTAAAAGTAAATAAATAAACAATAAACACATTCTTCATTCACCAAAGATAATGAATAAGAAACTAATTTTCAGAATTCCATGTAAAAATCAACAACATGTAAACAGTCAAGTCATAAAATTCTCAATCCCCAATTTCCAGTTAATCATAATAAACACAAAAGAAGACACAAGTAGACCCCGAAGAGAGGTTCTTGTATCTCAGTCAAGAAACTAGATCAAGGATACATTGAAGAAATAACTAAGTCTGATGTTGTATTTGTTTTTATTGATCATCTACAGTGTAGGTAGGATATGTAGTTTTAACCTCTTAATTTCCGAGAAAAATCCTACTCGTAAAACCTTTATAAAAGCTCATTTAAAAAATTATATAATCGAACGAAAATTGTTTAAGGAACTTTAATAAAAAAAATAAGGTTTAAGGGGAAATGGGCGGGCAGGACGACAGGTCTCCAAAGCAAAGTGCCTCAGTGTTATTAATCCGATGGAGAAAAACATATTTTCTCTGCCACATCTCTCAAGTTGTATTGACCATATTTACAAACGATCTATTTTGTGTGATAAATGTAGCTGACTTATAGATCCCGACAATCATAATTTCACAGAAAGTTTTCGAAGCAATTTAAAAAGAAAGTGGGGTCATGAAGACATGTAAATTACCTACATTTTTTTTTATTTAAAAGAAACCGTTTGTAAAAATATTCAATACAGCCGGAGAAATGTATCAGAGAAAATATTTTTCCCCCGTTGGATTAACACTGAGACACTTGCGTTTGGTGACACGCGGTCCAACGAGCCCAATATCCACTCAAAATGTTTTTTACTAAAAATTTTTCCTGTAAATTTAGTGCTAAGATAAACCTTTTCAAAACAAATATGCTGCTTGAACATTCTAATTTTTAATAAAAAATATATGATTAAGAAAAAATAGAAAAAATGAAATTGTAAAGGAATTTGGCAAAGGTCCGCGCATGTGGGATAAAGTTACCAATCTTGTGTTAGTTCAAAATAATTTCTTAATTAAGCGATGCAATTGGTTGCGTAAAAAATCTTCATGGAGGCCAGAAATAGAGGTTTGTAAACCTTAAAACCAAACTTTAAGAAGGCAGAAAAAGGACAGATTTAAAAACGTCCAAGTAACCCAAGTATATAAGAATTATTATATGTTAATATCAGATTTTTTTAATAAATAGTGTCTGAAATAGATCAATAACTGAAAGCAATCTTGTTCTTTTACGCTAAAGTTTTGGCCAAAACAGTGCCAGATGTAAACTAATTCGGTTGTTGGAATATAACCATTTTTGGTTGACCAAGTCCAAGAACTATATCGCTCTTTTTTACGTGTTTACTGCATGAGTTCAATTTTAAATCACTTCGTTTGGTCGATTGACTCATTTGCAATTAGCTGAAAACTTAATACGAAAACTTTAAGAGATTGAAGAAAACTTATCGTTTGTGTCTCCCCCCCCCTCCCCCATTGAAAACCCCAAATAACTACACTTAATTAAACACAACAACTTCAATAACCAACTCCCACACAGCAACTCCAAAAAAAATATGTCCCCGATACCAAAATACTATCAACGGGGCTCTTAAAACTGGCGGGGACTTTTACGTTCATTCATAAACGTACGTCTTTTGTCAAGTGACCCGCGCTGTGCTTTCAATTAACAACGTACAGTGCTTAATCACTGCGTAGGGAGCTGTGCTGAGACGTACGTGGGTAAATGGCAAGATGCAGTTAAGGTTTATGTCGGTCCTGGGTTTGGGGGTTTACTGTGTAAGATGATGGATGCATCCATTTTTGGTCGGTGGTGTTTTAAGCTTATGGGGTACGATACTAAGGGGAAAGAGGAGAAAATCTACAAACTAAGGACTTTTAGTGTTAATTTAATAGAAAAATCCTAATTTACTTAGTCTAATCACTCCAGCTATATTAAGGTATACGTATACCTTTTACAATTTTTTTTTAAATTTTCATTGTACATTTTTTTAATTTATACCATAGATGAAGTACACATAGGCTAACTATTATATGTAATTTTTTTTTCAAAAAAAGTAATTAGCATATTTGTTAATTAATAATTAGTATGGTAATTAGACAATTTTTTGACAATGATCCTGCTAATTCAATTTGACTTAAAACGATATTTTATTTTGGAAACTGTTTATTACACCTTCTTTAATGTTGTGAACCTCCAGATAGTTCTTAGTTAAACTAGAACTTATTTTAAAAAAATGTTTTTTGTTATACCGAAAAAAAAGTGATTTTTTTGAAGAAATAATTAAGTTAAATGCTTCTAAAAGCATTTCTTTCAAAGATACAAATAAGATGGAGGGTCATCACATGCTCTATATAATGCAGATCGCATAACTGAAAACCGAATAAGAAAATATTTAATAGAACTCAAGATATCCTTGTCAAGATGAAGCAATAAATGCAAATAAACACATTCCTCAGAAAATCAATTTGAAGTTACTAGAAGACCCTAGATTCTATTAGAAATGCTTCGACAAAAAAATCATAAGTCAAAAACTAAGCTATGGATTTTAATAATATTGGTATCATCAGAAAGCTAGTTAAACAGAGCATATTATAAAGAAATAAAACAAAATTGAATGTTTGCGTCGTTTTTCACTTTCTGTAAAGTGTACGTATACCTTAAATATTTTTACAAAAGTTTATTATATAATAAATGTAGCTAGATTACATATCTATATATCCTCACTTTTTGAAATTGGTTCAAATATGTATTTTTTTTTAAATTTTCAAGAAATTTTTTACTCAAAATATCCAACCAGTATCAAAAAGTGGGATTATAGAGACCTGTTAGTCAGATATATGTATCATATGAAGAAAAAACCGTTTGTGAAACTATTCAATACAGACGAAAAAATGTGGCTTGGAAAATATTTTTCCTTTGGATTAACACAGGAGCTCTTTGGTTTGGACACCCTAATTAATTCGATCTCATTCAACTTGAATTAACAATGCGATAGGTAGACGGGTGTAGTAACTCTTATTCCCCTACAATTTTTTTCTTTCTGTTTTAATCCAATGGGTGGGGAAAAATATTTTCTAATCTAAATTCCTTCGACTGTATTTTATATTGTTTTTAATAATTTTTATATGACAAATGTAGCTGACTTACAGAAATCTATCATTCCATTTTAAGAATTGTTTAAAATGTTTTGTTGTAAAATTACATTTATAAAATAAAATAAAAAAAATATTCTGACGAATTTCAAAAGTGTATTGATAGATCCCTGCAAGCCAGCTACATTTATCGTTTTCATACAAAAAAAATATATGCCACCAGATCGTGATAATGGCTCTAAGGTAGTTTTATCTAAACGTTTCATTCCACAGACAAATAAATAAATAATCATTCTTCTGTACAATATTATTTCAAATCACAAAAGGATTGTTTCACTACCAAACAACTCGTAGGAAACCTTATTCTGTACATGTTGTTTTACCTTTGTAGTAGATTTATAGTAGCAAAAACAACATTCAACATATACAGAAACAGATTTCCTTCGAGTTGTTTGGTAGTGAAGCAATCGTTTATTGATGTGAAATAATGTTTATTTGTTTGTTTGTTTGTTTGTTTGTTTATTTATTTATTTATTTATTTATTTATTTATTTATTTATTTATTTATTTATTTATTTATTTATTTATTTATTTATTTATTTGTTTGTTTGTTTGTTTGGTTGTTTGTTTGTTTGTTTGTTTGTTTGTTTGTTTGTTTGTTTGTTTGTTTGTTTGTTTGTTTATTTGTTTATTTATTTATTTATTTATTTATTTATTTATTTATTTATTTATTTATTTATTTATTTATTTATTTATTTATTTATTTATTTATTTATTTATTTATTTATTTATTTATTTATTTGTTTGTTTGTTTGTTTGTCTATTTATTTATTTATTTATTTATTTATTTATTTATTTATTTATTCCAACAAAACAGGTGTGGACAAAAATGTCCACTCTCTAGCTCAGCATTACAAGGAATTTGTCGTAAAGCACAGTGCCACACAAACCTCTGGGATATTAAAACTTGATTCCCTGTTTATGTTATATCGATAACAAAGAAAAGAAGCGTAATGGCCGGTCTCTTGTTACTGAATTTAGTTATTATCTGGGACATAAACCGTTTTTAGGGGACTTGTTATTTGTAGAGTTGTTTGCAGAGTCGATAAAAACCGGAGTAAATAAAGTTTGGCGATAAAAAAAAGGCTGCTGATTTTGTTTTGGGGTTTGTTGGGTTGTATTTTTTGTTTGTTTGTTAGTAAACATAGATAAAACGAGACTGAGATATTTATACGATTTTTATTTATATTTTGGATTGTTAAGTTATAAATATTCTTAGAATGATTCATAGAATTTTAACTTATACTTAACTCAAGCATATATGCAACGATAATCAATACTTATAAGATTTTTACTTTTTTTCACATTAAATTTTTGTTAATAAATATTCTGGCACGGGTTTAAATAATACTCATTTAAACATGACAATATATACCATGGCAATATACATATGTAATTGGTGATTTGCATTTTGTTTGAGCTTTTATTTTATAACAATCAATACCCTTCACCACTTCCCAGCACCACTTCAGAATATTATAATAACCCACACTTCTGTTGTCAGTATTAATTATAAAAAGGATTTCCAAATGAATCTAGAGAGTTTGAGGGCTTCCCTGTAGACCCCTGTAAAAATTGCTAGTTTAAAAACAGGGACTACTTGTCTCAGAATTCAATAAATATTTAAAAAAACACAGTTGGACAGTTCTAAATCTGCGGCTCAGAACTACCCATAGGTAAAGAGAAATGAAATTGTGGAGAAATATTCAGCAGAATTCAATTCTCTTGAACATGTCAAACATTTAATTTCCGGTAGTCGGTGGGCTGAACCATGCATGACAAAAGACAGTGAACTCAACGCACATGTACCATTTGCTATAGTTGGAAATTTTCATGAAATTCCAAATCCATATTTATCATGAAGGAAGACTATGCATGTGTAAATGTAAATAATAGCCTAATTATGCATAAATGTACGATGCTTTTTCCATTGACAAATGTGTCAAATACATTTTTGTCCCCTCATTTGAGAATATAGAAAAATTCTGAATTTATTTTATATTTGAGTTTTTGCATTTCAAAGCGCAAGAATAGCACGATTACATGTCATCGTTTTTTGAGATATAAAAGAATGATTGTACACCACGTTTTCCCTTATCAACAATGTCATCTGTAATTAAAAAACGATTTTATATCCAACTGTAATATAATAAGAAATCGGTACATTATGCCCAAACACTACTTCCATAAACACAGACATAACAAATGTAACCATATACATCATCCCTCCTTATCCTCATTCAGAAGACGCATCTGCATGCATTTCTGCCGGAAGCGTGGGCTTCATCCAGACCCAGATATTACTTTAAATGGTGTGGCTCTGCCTGTAAGATCAGAGGCAAAATTTCTGGGTGTTATCTTTGATAAAAAGCTCACCTTCTTGTCACACATTCAACATCTACGGCAGAAGTGTAATAAGTCACTGAATATTTTAAAAGTGCTCTCCAATACAACTTATGGTGCTGATACAACATCTATGCTGAGAATTTACCGTGCTTTGATACGATCCAAGCTTGATTACGGTGTCGCTGCATATGGTTCTGCCAGACAATCGGCTCTCAAATATCTAGACACTATTCAACATCAGGGTCTGAGGTTGGCTTCTGGGGCTTTTCGTACTTCTCCAGTACAAAGCCTCTATGTTTTATGCCAGGAGCCATCCCTGCAACAGCGTCGGGAAAAACTCTCATTAGCTGCTTATTTCAATATAAAAAGCAATCATACTCACCCGTTATATCCCCAAATTCTAAACCCCAAATTCCAGCAGTTCTTCATAAATAAAAATTCATTCATCCCTACATTCTCTATCCGTATGAAAAAAATCTTGGATATTCTTGATATAGATGATTTTAGGGTCTTTAATTTTAATGATAATTTTACACCTTGGGAAGAGTCACCTGTACATATTCATAATATTATTAATTTTAAAAAATCATCATTGCCGGACTCTGCTTTTGTGAAAATTTTTAATGAGCATCGCTTTTTTAATTTTTCTTTTAAACCAGTGTTCACTGACGGTTCCAAGTCTCACGCTCATGTTGGCTCTGCAGCAGTTTTTAATGACATCACAATAGCGGAAACACTCAATCCTTCATGCTCGGTTTTCACTTCAGAAATTTATTCAATTTATCTCGCCCTTCACCATATTGCAGATCAAAACTCTAAATCTTGGATCATCTACTCAGATTCAAAAAGTGTATTAGATGCCCTGAGTAATTTTTCACATAAATCTCATCCTTTAGTTTCAATAGTTGTAAAGCTCCTCTTTAAACTCAAACACAATAGCTTCAACATTAAATTCTGCTGGGTGCCGAGCCATGTTGGTATTCTGGGCAATGAGGAGGCGGACCGCGCTGCGAAGACTGCTAGTCAAAGCAGCGGCGCCCCCCTCAATCTGCCCGACGCCAGGCTGGCTTGTGCCCATGCAATCAAAATAGTTTGGCAAAACGAATGGGATCTCCAAACAGAAAATAAGTTTCATAAGATATCACCTTCAATAACCTGGCCATTTTTACCCTCACCGAGCAGAAGGCAGGAGGTTGTGCTAGCACGCCTCCTGATTGGGCATACGAGACTCACACATGTACACCTTCTGCTGGCAGAAGATCAGCCCATATGTGTCATGTGTGATGTCCCGCTAAGTGTATACCACATTTTAGTCGACTGTCCAGCTTTTACTCTGAGCAGGCTTAAATATTTTAACATTCTAAATCCATCTATTCATGACATTATATCTCATCCCCCATATCATGCTTTGTTTTCCTTTTTAGTTGATATTGGATTTTATTCTTTGATTTAAATGTGTCACTGTCTTTAAATGGTATGTACTGCTGTTAATAACCATTTAAACCTTTTATTTGAAAATCCTTTTTTTTTAAATTTTAGATGTTGAATCGTTTCTAAATGTTTTGTGTCGCTTTTATGAATTATTTCGACCTGTTTTAAAATTTAAACCTAGTGTTTGGCGCAGTATGGCCTCAGATGCCCTTGCGCCATAAAACCCAAACATCCATCCATCCATCAGAAGACGCATTTATAAAACGTCACTTTCATACTTATATTATTTACACAATTATTTACGACGGTAGTTCCATTTCCACAATTTTGATTAAGCTTCAGACTAGTTTTTTTTTGACAATCATGTGATTTAGTGGCAGAACTAGTGTAGGGTAACGAGAGGATGTAATTCTTTATCAGCCTTACTTAATTAAATGTATCTTTAACAACTTGAGTTTTTTTTCTTCTCGAGTGCCCCTCATACCTCCTAAACATGAATGTGTGACTTTCATACTTTAACTTTAAAATTTCATTAAACTTGTGAATTTTATAAATTGAAAAAAAAAATGTAGGTGTTTCGCCGAGTCAAATGATGGCTTCTGTTTTTTTCCGGTCAGCTGACCAATTTATTTACACCATGATACCTTCTAGGTATTCATCAGATATTAAAACATAATAATTAAAACAAACAATATTTTATTACATTTAAAACCCGAAACATAGTATATTTCCCAATAAGAAATAGAGAAAAATACACATTTATATCCTAATCCATAATCACAAACCTAACAAATACCTCCCTATACATCACCTCAACCTATCGCACCACCTTTCCTAATATTTCGACTCTATAATTCAGAAGACACATCCACAAAACGCCGCCTTTCATACTTATGTCATCTACACAATTACTCAACGACGGACGATTCTATTCAAGGGGCCAAAGTTATGACTTGCATGGGACGTGAGTTATGCCAGGCATTCTCGGTATGGATGTAAATCTAAGTCCTCCCCTCCTGTTTGTGTATTGACAGCTAGGCTGCTATTTTGGGTGATATGTGGGAGGGAAGAGTGAGTGATTTTTGGTGGGAAGGTTATATTATTGTATAGAGAGGGAATGAATTATTTTGGGGCATTTGTAGTATCAGATTTAACTTTCAGATATTTTTTTCTAAGCACTTTTTTTATCTGTCGACAAGTAGTAAATTGCTTTATTTCTAGCATTTGTTTTAACATCGGATTTAATTATACTAAAATGTTTTTCTAAAGCATTTTTATGTGTGTGCAGTTACTAGATTACAGTTACCTACAATAACTACTTTGCATTGTCCATAGACTTTTTTTATATAATAAAACGTTTAACTATTTTCTAAAATGATTTTCTGATTTCATTATTTCTCATGCATTTCTAAGTGTCTACACTTCCTACATTTCAGTTTACCACTATTACCAGATTGTACTCTGGCTACAACATTATTTTATAATATTATATTTAACTATTCTAAATTACTTTTCTTTGACTTTTTTATGTATATACGATGCATTCTCGGTATGGATGTAAATCTAAGTCCTCCCATCCTGTTTGTGTATTGACAGCTAGGCTGCTATTATGGGTGATATGTGGGAGGGAAGAGTGAGTGATTTTTGGTGGGAAGGTTATATTATTGCATGGAAAGGGAATGAATTATTTTGGGGCATTTGTAATATCATATTTAACTTTCAGAAAATGTTTTTTAAGCATTTTTCATCTGCCGACAGTTACTACATTGCATTGCCTACAGCATTATTTATAATATCAGATTAAAATATCATTAAAAAAAGATTCTGAGCAATTGTATGTGTCTACCGCTACCACATTGTATTTGCCTACAGTTATAAATACAATTACTTAAGTACATAGTCCGCAGCATTTTTTTACATCAAATTTGAAAAGTTTGGTGTGAAGTGTTTCTATTATAAACATTGTTTATAAGTCGTTTTTATAAAACATTTTTTCATTTTTGCAGTTTCACTTTTTATAAGTACGTATATAATTTTTATCGTAACTAGTATTTTACTTTTCTTTCTTTTCGTATGTTTTCCCCCCTTTATCCCTCCTTTTTTTCAACCATTTTAATATCAATTTATACAAAATCTATTTATGCCTTATCATAATAATAATTTTTTTTTTTTCAAATTCTATTTTTGTTGTAATTATTCAGATTTTTGCATTCAGGTTTTCAGTTAATACTTAGATCCCATTATTTATAATAATTTATTTTGTTCATCTTATTTTAACTCGAGTTAAAGTCAATTATATTTTTGCGCTCTTTTAAAACAATACTTGCAACAACAATTAATTTATTAAACTATAGAACATGGTAGTTTTTAAATTGTAACAATGCTTTTTACTTAAACAAATAAACCATATATTTAATTTTGATGATTTTTATTCTATTACTAAGATTAAAGTTTGCTGAGATTTAATTTTACCGAGAGAACCTAAGCCAAACGAAAACTTCTGAGATCTTTTACATGCCTCATAATCATATGACATGCGTGCCCAAGATATTCTCATCCAGAAAATCCGATGACCCGCTATCTTGGGCTTGATAGGCGGATACGATTAACCTCTCATCTACTGAAAATATAGTAAAATTGCATTGGCTTACTGCGGATTGCATTTAAAAGTACTACTAAATCAGGTTGGTGATTGTAGTAATTATTTTTCCATATTTTAATATGTTTTAAATGACTCAGTTTAGAATATCGGATTGCTAAAGCGCAATTATTATTATACATTTTAATATATCGTCACCATATTTGTTTTAATGTTTAATTTTACTATTTATAATTTAAACGCATGTATAAATGTATGCATAGCATTTATTTTGTTCAAATCATTCATTAAAATATAAAATATAGCAGGTTTTAATTAGCCAAGGAGACACTTTAGATTGAAAGTGCACGCAATTCCTTTCTGCAACATTATAACTAATGGCTTCATTGTCAACGGACACCAATCAACCACAAAATTGGAATAGCAACAACATAATCTTTTAAGGCTTCAGCATAACAATTATATCCTGTCGTCTATTGCAAACACGAAACAACTATCATGTAGCCGGTTTGACAAAAACTAACTCGAAATCAACTACTTACTTATGTTAAAGAGCAGGGTGTCCGTAAAAGAATGACATAGTTTCAATTTCTCATAGTATCAGCTGTAATCGTTCGACGGTTGTGGTTGAAGGTGACGAACATAGAATGACTGCAACAGTATCAGATAAGAGCATGTGCATGTACCGTTATATCGTTTTCACAGTTGCAGTGTCATCTATTCCATTACTTACTCCATTACTCCGGACTTGCTACAGACAGTATGGCAAAAATTGCATTTTAGTTTGGATGTGTGTCGTATCACTGAAAGAGCAAGCATTGAGCCAGGCCCGGACTGGCCCGCCGGCCCATCGGCCCTCAGGCCGGTGCGCCTTTCCCCCCCCCCAAAAAAAAAAAAAAAATCAGACAAAAATTTTTTTTGAAGCCTAGATTCATCTTCTCGTAAGTATTCCGCACTTTAATGATGTGCACGGATACTTATTTTCTAAAGGGGATCTGCTTTAGGGAAGGCACGAGAACTAAACATTGCAGCACCGAACCACTCGGAGCCTCTGCTTCACTTCGATACAGGGCGCTGATGAGCCGGTTAAATAACGATTGCATTTTCATATGCATGGAATTACTTTAAGGTGGTATATGTTCGGTCTTACGTGATCTATTAGATGGTTAGACGAAATAGAACTTTCAAAGGCAATCACCATGGCTTGACGCCTTAACACACTCGGCAGAATCAATTGTAACTATAAATTTTAAATGGGACATTTTGTTAAATATTAAAAAAAGATCTTATTAAGGCACCTTCCTTTACATACAAGCGCCAAACGGCCTCCTAACGCGTGCATTTCCCAAAATATTATTAATCTTGGGTGCTGGATGTAAAAAAATCCAAACACAAAAGAAGTATTGGGATGCCTATGATATCACTCGCATATCATGGGTGGTTTTAAACTTCTTTTGATACTCTGTGCGGAATCATATTTATGATGTATCATCCATACACACTGTCATCGGTTTTTTTTTTTTTTTTTGAATGAGGGATCTAAAAAAAAACATGCGCCAAGGAGTATTAGGGCGCCTTTAATTTCACACACCGTTTTAAACTTTTTGCAAATATTTCTCAATTTTCTGAGTAAAATAGCGCCCTGTATATGAGACTTATGCACGCTAAAGATGGTGTGGTCTACAGCCCTGACGCCGTGGGCTCTAAGTTTGCGTTGGGTGCCAGGTTAGGTTTCGGCCACGCCACTTGACCGCGTTCCTAAAATGTGAGACTCATTGTCAATAACTCTAGAGTACTTCTAGTGCAACATTCTCAATAAAACTAAATGTTAGTAAAAAAGAAATTTTTTTAAAACCTTTTATAAATGTGGGTCTTGTTTATCAATCTTGAAAACCTGGTGCTGAATATTATTTGAATTGTTTCCTTTTAACGCGACGATATCACACAAAGCGCCCTTGGACTTCGCTGTTTAAAATATAAATTCTTGGTGCCGAATATTATTTAATTATTTAATTATCTTTATCGTGGAAACGTTCGTTTCCTTCTGTTGTTCTCTTTATTAGTTTCAACTCAGACAGGCTACATGTCAAATGTCAGAACTATTTTCACACTCCACAAGGAAAATTTAGACAAAATATATGCATCGTTTGCGATTTTTAAGTATACTTCTCCTCACCATATCATGCGATTCAGCTGCTGTTTTGACTAATTTGTGCTGGTTGGACCTCGATTTGTTTTGTGTTTTAAAGTTTCCCGGGTATCAAACGTCCAAATAAAAAGTGTAAGTTGCACATTTGACATCAGAAACCTTTTACTTTTTTTTTGCTTGATTTTATCATTCCGATTAGATTTTTTTTGTTTGAAAGGTATGATATCCGAGACATCTTTGTACTTTTTTGTCCATTTATGCGTTTAATAGTTGCAGAGGGTCGCGTCAATGTAGTTGAATTTGTTGTTTTGAGCTCTAAAAATACATTTTTTGCTATGAATGATCAAGTTCTGACAGTTTTTTGTGATTTAAAACCTAGATATCAGAGACATATCTTTGTGCTTTTTGTAGATCCGAATATTTTTGAGTATTAAAGTAACAATTGCCAAGGCCATAGGCTATTTTATAGTTAATTCATTACTTCTTGTTTTATTTTGTCGCATGAATTCTTCCTAAAATAGGTATAATTGTATTTACTTTTGAACGATGATAAACACTTTATATGTGAGCCAAGATTAATTTAAGTTTGGCTAAGAATATGCTGGAAGAGGGGGCGGAGCGCCCTTTGAAGCCGGGAAGGGCCGGTAAAACTGCGCCCTTGTTAGGGAGCCAGTCCGGCCCTGCATTGAGCACGTAAAAACTAGGTCAGTTATTCTTCAATTTCGTGTATGATTTGTTAGATTTACTATAAAATAAACTCCTGTAATAGACCATTAAAACTCTGATATGACTTATGACTTTCTTGGTGGGGGGGGGGGGCAAGTTCGCCGAACACTGCGACCTTAGGTCTATTGTATTCAACCCCAGAAATGACACAATCACAAGAAACACACAAAGAAAGAGACGACACAAGCGCTTAGACAAATAACAAGATTTATTGACCGACACAAACATCCATGCCATGACCGGGACTCGAACCCGAGCCCACCAGCTCCAAGGACTAATACGTTAAAAAAAAACTCTGACATTCTCTTACTGGCACCCTGCATGTTGTCTAGATGTTTCAGATCAGCGCATGCGCTTGTACCAAAGGTACACAAAGGTAGATTTGCACAGGATGTTGCTTCTATTACTCAGAACTTGCTGCAAACAGTATGGGAAGAATTGCATTTTCGTTTGGATGTGTGCCGTGCCACTAAAGCGCACACATAGAGCACTTGTTATATTTATCTTATAATTAGTATAAAATAAACTCCTCTAATATACCATAAAAACTCTGACATTATTTTACGGACAACCTGATCATTTTTTTCAAACTAAGCGTAAGTGTCAGTACCATGTAATTCAAACTTTTGTCGCTGTATATTACAATCATATTGCGTGAACCCTGAAGCCAGTAAAATTCCAAGAGTATTGTTAAGCCAATGTGTTTCCAGCAACATTAATATCGGCAGGATACATCTTCCATTAATTAAAACTGTGTTTAAAACTGTTTCTTAGAAGGATCCAAAATCAAAAGACAACACAATGAACGAAACCCTTTATTTCTAACTCTTTGTTAAAGATGTTAAAGAAATAATGGTATGTCGATTGTATAATGTTTTAGTATGTGGGCGAATTGTTTTAATTTGCTTTTGCTTCAAATGTCATAAATACAAAACAACAGTTTTCAGCCTTTAGGTACACTTTTTTTTCTATTGCACTTAGATGGCTTGAAATTTTCTAGGATAGTGTGTGCTTGTCTATTGAACATAGTGAACCCATAATTTTTTTAGAAAAAATATATCAATAATAATAGTAATAAGTGTAAAAATACAATTTTTATTCGTTTAAGAACTACTCAAAACGTGAGTTTGGAGTAAAAAAAATAGAAGTAAACGTAAAAGTTTTTCTGATTCATCATCAAATTGTTTATTCTGTTCAACAAACTACTATTAAATTATGGATACCATTATTTTGAGGGGCTGGGGAGCCCAGTCAGTTAGGCACTCACCTAGCATACAAAGGTCCCAGGTTCGGATCCGGGCATCGCCAAAAATAACTGCCTACCTATAAACGGCCCGTGCAACCAAAAATGTCCGACAAGTAATACCCCGTGTAAGGAAGTGCACGTTAAATATCCTTCAAAGTCCTAACGCTGCGAACGATGTCGCCCTTAACGATTGCGTTGGGTGCCCATTCGGTGCCACTTGACTGTGGTTCTAAATGGGACTATCGTGTAGCTCTAGTGCGACGATAATTCAAACCTAACCTAACCTAAAATACGACGCCCGTCGCTATTAGCCCTGGTGTTGCTTTAGTGCAGATAATTCAAACCTTACCTATTTTTTTGAGATTCTCGCAATAGTTGTTCTGGAAAGTGTATTTTAAGAGTAGAAACTCCTATCTTCAAATAATTTTGATTGATAAAAGAAGGAACTTGGTGCGCAACTTTTTTGTTAGTTGTTGAAATATTTGTGTCAAAATTAACACGCTATTCAATCGTTAAGGATGATAATTTCCCTCTCATTCCGAAAGTTTTAGAAACTTTCAGTTTTATTTTATTTTTTTATTAATATTTGAATTTACAGTTAGTCAAGGATATGTATGCTAAGTAAAAGCTGTTGATGTAATTTTCTCGTTTTCACCTTTCTGCCGTCACATAGCATTGTTTCAGCATTGTTTCTCTCTAATTCTAATTACTGATGTTCTATTCTAGCAATTATAAAAAATTCGTCATCTGAGGACTTGAAATTCAACGTTCCTTGTTATAAGTAAAACTAATTGGGCACAAATTAAAAAAAATAAACGAATTTAGATATCTTTCTTTAAAATAAAACGTCTTTTAAAACTAGCAGTTTTCCTAAAGAAACACAAAAAAATTACCCCTTTTATTGCCTGACACCATACCCCATTGTCGTAAAACTGCAATTACCTCGTTTTGCACTTGCAAGTTTCCCTTGTTGTTTAGATCAGGAAGGAATCCGTGCAAGTGCCTTTTCGTGTCCCTCCAGCACAATAAAACAATTATTGGCGACCATTATTTGTTGGTCTCTTCTCATATGTTAACACCAAGACACGCTTATTAATAATTATTGTTAAAGTAAATAATAGAAATTCTTCCGTATGAGTGCCATGGAAAAGGGCAAACGTGAAAGGCTGTTTTCTATGACATAATTGAAACATTAGGGGCCCGGATGGCCGAGTGGTTTGGACCATTACGCGAGCAATGGGGGCACTGTAACGGGTGCAGACAGGATTCCCGCCTTCGTCTTGGGTGTACTTCCTTTCTCTGTGACAGTAAAAAATACTACTGTATCTGTCTTACTGAACGAAGGCTTATTAAGCGGGCCACCGATCAAGCACGCAATTTGGAATAAGATGTATCTGATCCTACCCATTGAATCTTATTAATAATTGAAAGTATACATACTTTAAATGTAAATGTATCATGATATCAAAATGTACGAATTTCGATTATGATACTTTATAAAATTCAATTTTTAAACGAATTTATCTTATTTTTAAACAATGCATTTTCAAAAAACATTTCAACAGAAAAAAAGTTAGTATTCAATCGAATACTTTGTTGAAGACAACTACACTGCTCACAACAATTAGGGGAGCCCATGATTTAAACTGTTTCAACCCCTGTGTTTTCGTTTGTAATCATGAGCTTGCAATTTTTTCTCACTAATTTGAGCTTGCACAAATTTCTCGTTAGATGGAAGAATCATGTCTTTTGAGGATGTAAGTAATGTTTGTTTTAATCAAATAAAAATATGAAAACATAGTATAATAAAATTCACTTTCAAAAAATATTTATGGAATAAATTGACCCTAAATTCTTCACACTTGCATTCTCAGATTTTTAAAAAGTGATTTTAACTATTTTTTGCAAATTAAAATTTGAAAAAAATTGTTGTTATGATTTATTCTTAATTTTTTATTCCAATTTCCCCCCTTGAATTTTAGTTTAAAAATATATATTTTCCCGCCTGTTTTTTACCATTTCATTCTGGAAGCATAATGAATCTATTTCACAAATTTTAGATTTTTATAATGAAAAACAAAACGCTGAAACTGAAAGGGTTAACAAAAGTACGCAAAGGGCTCCCCTAATTGTTTTGAGTGGTGTATGTGCTAACAATGAAAAACTCTAAAATATTTTGTTTGTTTCGTTCCAGATGAAACCTTCCCGCACTAAGCCGGTCTGCTAAATTCGTCATTGAAAATTTTAATTTTAACTCCAAATTCCATGTAGCATTCGTGCCGATGACTCTTACCAAAAGATGATCATCTGCACAAACTCTGGTAATGTTATTTACTTTATAATTTTCTTTATTTTATTTGGTTTCGAGAGATTTACTTGAACTACACTGCTCAAAACAATTAGGGGAGCACTTTGCGTACTTTTGTTAATCCTTTCAGTTTCAGCGTTCTGTTTTTCATTCTAAATATCTAAAATTTGTGAAATAGATTCATTTTTCACCAGAATGAAATGATAAACGGGCGGAAAAATATTATTTTTTAAACTAAAATTTAAGGGGAGGGTGGAAGGGAATTAGAATAAAAAAAATTAAGAATAAATTATAACAATAATTTTTTCAAATTTTTTATTTGCAAAAAGAGTTCAAATCAATTTTTAAACATCTGAGAATGCAAGCGTGAAGAATTTAGGGTCAATTTATTTCAAAAAAAAATTTTTGGGAGTGAATTTTATTTTACCATGTTTTCATATTTTCATTTGATTAAAACAAACATTATTTACAAAATCAAAAGACATGATTGTTCCATCTAACGATAAATTAGTGCAAGCTCAGGTTAGTGGGGAAAAAATCGCAAGCTCACGATTTCAAATGAAAACATTGGGGTTGAAAGAGTTTAAACCATGTGCTCCCCTAATTGTTGTGAGCAGTGTATATACATAATACAACCTAGGAGGATATGATGCGTACATCTATAGAAAAATTTTAGCATAAAATTTTATATTTAATAGTTATTATATATTGTAAATTCCCTATTTGAAAAATTGTTCGCGTAACTTTCTTATTAAATCATTTAGAGTTTATTTCTTACGTGTGGTGAAAACACTGAAATGAGCATGACGCAAACTTTGAATTCCACGGTTATGAATCTTAAAAGCATTTTTTTTAATTATTATAAAACAATATGCAAGAATGTGTTTGTTGGCAATCATTTATTAACACTAATTTATACTGTTAATGCAGTTTAAACAACAGGACAAATTCATAAGAATCCAGAAGAATGGTATCAATATTTAAATTGTTTCATAGCTTATTGCCTAACAATATTAATAGTCCTCTTTTAGTTATGATTATTTTTTTAATATTCCACCTTACAAATTCCACCATAAGTATAACAAACACGTTGTCGAAGTGCCGAGGATTTTCTTAATTCATAAACCTTTGCTAATTAATAAACGTCTTTTAATTATTATAACAAACACATTGTCGAATAGAGAAAATTGCCCAACAAATTGGTCTTTGCTTGATATATATATTTTAAATATTTATTACTGTCAAACCTCGTTAACACGAACTTGCTTAACATCAATCGTTTTTGATTATTATAACAAAATGTTGCCGAAGTGCAGAAGATTTTCATAATATAAAACAAACTAAATTAATTAATACAACAAACACTTCAAAGAAGTGCAGAGAATATTCCTAATACATGAGACTTTTGCTTTTTAGAAATAACACGTAGTCGACGTGCACAGGATTTCCTTATATATTGGTTTTGCTTTTCAGGAATCGTTTTTAATTATTATAGCAAAACACGTTAAATAAAAACACTAAGAAAAACCTTTTACTGAAACTTAACCGTAGTCTACCTAATTTAACCTTAAACTACGGGAATGAAAATATTTTTGTGTCTACCACTTTTTAAAATTTTATTTATTAAACTTAATAAACATTATCAAAATATCCAATTGCGTAAATTGTTCCTTCAATCGCTTTTTATAAATAATGTTTCTTACCAGAAACGTTATAAAATAGATAGAGTTTCTTGGTAAGTTAAGATAAACGTGTTAGGAAAGCACATTTCATAAGCTTAACATTTAAAAAAGGTATTTTTAGCTGAAATTACTACTTTGTTACCAGAAATATTATCGCTTTCAAGAATTATTATTATTTTGTTTTTTAAATCTTCCGGGGCTTGCTAAGAATATTATTAAGCGTTACAAGTTTTGGAACCTTCACCATGCTTTGCCAACCAATGATTATCTCTATCTCTGTTAGATTTCGAGAAACTAACACAAAGAAGCAGCTGGGGTGATACTAAAAATTTGGGGAGTGGTGGAGTCAATATTTTCAATGAATTATTTAAAAAGCCAGAATATTTATTAAAAACAAGTTGGTTTGTTACAGAATATGTCACTTACACCGCTTCCACACAACATTTACGCTCAACAGGAAACACATTAAATACCTACCTACCTCAAAAGAAATTCGCCAAACATGGCCTTTAGCTGGTTCTAATTCAAACTTTTATAAGCCAAAATTAATAATTTTCTTTTATCTTCTTTTGCAGATTTGATAATTAATCTTTATCGTTTGCTAATTTTTTTGAAGTTCGAAGAATAATGATGTATTGTTTTAATAAATATTGTTTTGCAGCCACAAGTTTACATTTCGAAAAATAAATTAGTAAAAATTTTCCTTAAAAATAAAAGCGAAACTTTACTTAGAAAATTTAGAATTTTATTGCATATTTCTTCATACATATAAAATTAACCATCAAAATACCTTTATTGTGCTATTACAACAATACAAATTGAATTAATCATAAAAAAATAAATATTTTTTTCCAAGAGTTTTATTTTTATTTCAGTTAAAGTTTCTCGTACGTTTTTTGTAATGGCAACATTGAAAATATTGAATAAAAATGGAATTTGCGTTATATTTAAATGTAGAATAAATTTTTAAATATTTAAATTTTAATAAACTTCTAATTTAAATTTTTTTAATGAAATTTGGAATGTAGCCAAAAATGACATTTTTGCTTCAAAATGAGGAATCCCACTTGTTTGTGAGACTTGCGGTTCGTTCTGTGAAAGTGGGTGACAGACAGGCAGACAGACGGACTGATTAATTATAAAACCCTCCACTTTTTACGTTATAAACGTAGTGTGGAAGTTAAAAATAATTAAAAATATAATAATTAAAATAAATAAAATAATTGTTTTCAATTACTTTTGTAATGATAACCTAAGTATTTTATTTATTTTTTATATTTTAAGTATTTACCTTATTATCTTATTTTTTTATTTAGTATATTTACTCACTAACATCGCGTTAAAATTTCAATGATGCATATAATTGCATCGTTTTAAAACCATAGCAGTATGTCCTCTTAAAAACGTTACTAGTTATTGTATATTTTCTGAAATTTTCATTTTAGATCCCTATGTTATTTATTTTTATCATCGAACCCAAATGTCCATTGATTACAAAACTACCTTTTGAAGCTATTCTCAACATTAATTGAATTTCCGTGACATGGTAAGTATTCACACATCACGTATTAAAATTTGAAGTCTAAAAATAAAAACTACTGCGGAATCATGATATTTAATTTTAGATATTTAATAAATTATTTTAAATATTGGTAGTTCTAATTGCAATAGTAGTAGTCCTAATTGCAAGAATTTTGCTTGATTGGCAATATTTTTTTTAATTATTATATAAGGAATATATGCGACATTTCTACTGCGACTTTTCTGTTTCTTAATCATTAAAAAAATAAATTAGATTTAAATATGTAGGTTTTGTTGAGAGGAACATCTTTTTATTGGTGATTTGTATTGTTGACGAATAATATATCGACTTAAGGTATCCGATCAACTTTTTTCAGCAAATATCGACTACATATAAAACATTTTTTTTTTGCCTTTTAATATAAAATAAACGTTCAGCTTTCTAAATCAGTTTCATTTTAGTTTCTAGTTTTTAATAGAACCGAAGTTTTTGCACTTTAAAACTTTTTTTGCTTGTTTTTTGCATTTTTTTCAAAGCGCATTACGCAAAACATAAAAACTGAAGTTCTTTATTATCAATTGCTTAAAATTTTTACAGTAGTTTTGTAACCGTATGAAGAAGGTTTTGAACTAGAATCGCATAAAACTATAATAATAAAATCTCTCAAATTCATGGTTGGAAGAAAATTGCTGCCAAAGGTGATCGGCCACCTTAAGAATATTTTATTTGCTCTTACAAAGTGAGTGGTTTCACTTCGCTTTGTTTAAACCTTTACCGTTATAGACTAATGAGAACATATGAGAAATTTACTAACATTTTGCTGTACATCGTTACTCCGTAAATCTGAAAGTATCGTTTGTTTTCAACAAATTTAAAAGAAAATACTTCCTAGTTTTGTACTTTCACTCAGAAATTTGGTGTAACATTAATCCATATCAATTTTACAATTGTTTATTGTACCAAAAAAAAATATTATAAAAGTTGTTTCTGACAGTTTGATTCTGACAAAAAGTTTTATACTTCCCTACCAGAAATACTTGTTTCCCCAATGACAATTACATCTAGAAAACCTATCCTCTTTTGTACAAACAAATCAACTGAAATGCAGGTCTTAGGGGAAGAAAGTGTTAAGTAACAAAAATGTGAGACCAAGAAAATAACTGAAACATGTTTCGTTTTCACATGAATACGTAAAACAGGCATTTACAAAAGGCAAAAACAGAATTAACTTATAATTTATGAAAATAAGGAGGAATCTTCTTATCTTGGATTGACTAAATAGTACATTAACACTAAAATCTTTTTTTTTTTTTTCAAAATTGTTACTCAGAACATTCGTCCACTAACTTTCTCAAACTTACTCTTTCTAAAATTAGTGCGAGTTTAGAGGACTCTGCTTTTATGGAGTGGGTACTAAGATATCACCCATGCCTTTTTGTAATAACGCGAGGGAAAACATATGAGGGCTATCACTTACTGCTGGAGGGGCTGGGGAGCCCAGTCGGTTAGGCACTCGCCTAGCGAGCGAAAGGTCTCAGGTTCGGGGATCGCCAACACAACTGCCGACCTATAAACGGCCCGTGCAGCCAAAAATGTCCGACCAATAATACCCCGTGTAAGGGAAAGCACGTTAAATATCCTTCAAAGTCCTAACGCTGCGTACGATGTCGCCCTTAACGGTTGCGTTGGGTGCCTATTCAGGTGCACACACACACACATATACGAGACAGTCCCAGAAGGTTTTATTTAAACCAAACATAATTTTAATTTTCATGTAGCATTGAATTCGAACTCAATTGCTACTTATTTATACATTTGCTAAGCATAGTCAAGCATCAGTGAGTATTAAAAATGGTTAATAATTCTATAAGTAATTGTTTTTATTAAAAATCTTGGTAGGAAAAAAAGTAAATATGATTATCTTTATCCATAATTTTATTATTTTTGATTATTATTTGATACTTTGTAAAAAAATTACGATTTAATAACTTGTTATCTAAACATACATTTATCTATCGAAAAGACTTAGTATTTTCGACTCGATTTGTTTAGTAGAATTACACGAATATTTCACTTCATAGTGGTTCTTATTTAAGACTTCCGTCGTCAACAGCCCTCATGTAGTTCTAGTGCGACGATAATTCAAACTTAACTGCCGTCATGATTACTTTTTTACAGAATTTGGGGCCCGGATATCCGAGTGGTTTGGACCATTTAGCCAGCAGTCTGCTTATTTTTATTTATTTTTTCCTTTCAAAAAAGTTTCTTAGAGCGTTCTTCCACTATATTTAACAAATCTGCAGTTGGCTAAAATTAGAGGGAGTATAGAGGACACTTTCTTTGATGGAGTGGATACTAAATTCTCCCATGTCCTTCTGACCGTTTGTTATAACGCGTGGGGACAGATATGAGGATTAACACTTACTGTGCTGGACCAAGGGTTGGTATTTTTCGTAAGTACTAATGCCTACAAAGACTGAAAAAAGATTTCAAAACTATTCTATCGCCCTTATCTAAGAACCCAGGAAGTTGGTAGATACATATCAACATGCTTGCGTACTTGGTACCCGCTTATAAACCGTCATCAAGTAAGACAGACACAACACTCATACACACATACGTGAGAAACCCAGAAGGTTTCATTTAAAACAAAAAATTTTATTTTTTGTAGCATTGAATACTAACTCAAATGCTACTTATTTATACATTTGCTATAAAAAAAATATATGCATGAGTGAATATTAAAAATGGTGAATAATTATATAAGTAATTATTTTTAACAAAAATGTTGGTAGGAAAAAAGTAAATAGGATTTACTGTTTCCATTATTTTTTTATTTTTTATTATTATTTGATATTTTTTTTTAAAGACTATTTAATACCTTGTTATTGACATGATTTATAGTAAAGACTTTATATTTTCGAATCGATTTGTTTAGTAGAATTACAAGATTATTTCACATCACTTCATAGTGGTTCTCAATTAAGACTTCCGTCGTCAACAGCTCTCATGTAGTTCTAGTGCGACGGTTAATCAAACTTAACTACCGCACAAGATTACTTTTTTACAGAACTTGAGGCCTGGTTGTCCGAGTGGTTTGGACCATTAAGCCAGCAGTCTGCTTATTATATATTTTTTTTTCAAAAATTTTACTTAGAACGTCCTTATACTAACTATATCATTATATCAAACCTACAGTTTGGTAATATTATAGGGAGCATAGAGGACAGTGCTTTGATAGAGTGGATACTAAATTATCCCCCATGCCCTTTTGACCGTTTGTAATAACGCGTGGGAAAAGATATGAGGACTATCACTTGCTGCTGGACCAAGGGTTGGTATTGTTCGCAACTGGTCCATAATTGGCACGTTAACAAATCGGACACTTGATAGTGGTTGTAAACGCTTTATTGAGCTTAAATAAAAATAACGGGATGTCTTAAGAAGAGCAATGTAAAAACTGGGTCACCAATTAGTGCATGTTGTATATTTTATAAATTAATAGTTTAGTTTGAATTATATCCGCAATGGATACACTAGGGGTATTGGCGATGAGCGTCGTTTTTTAGAACCACAATCAAGTGACGAGCCGACACCTGAGTAGGCACCCAACGCAAATTTTAAGGGCAGCATCGTACGCAGCGCTGGAACTTTGGGGCATTTTTAACGTGCCTATATACACGGGGTGGTATTCGTCGGACATTTTTAGCTGCACGGGCCTTTTATAGGTCGGCAGTTATTTTGGCGATGTCCGGACCCGAACCTGGGACCTCCCGCATGCAAGGCTAGCGCCTAACCAACTGGGCTCACCCAGCCCAAAACAACTTCGGGTCCTGCCGGGATATAAATAAGTGTTAGTGTTTCCCCATTAAAATTAACTAGTTTCATGGAAAGTAAATAATTTATTCCTTAATTCCTGGATTTCATTGGTGGTACCTGTGATTGATGGTTTGACACGATAATATTAGCATACTACTTAACTAACCAATCGAAATCTTATTTTATCTATGTGGTAATGTTGTAAGTCAAGACGTGAAACATGGAAAATTGCATGGAGATGTGGTTACCATACAAGACTCTTACACTGCGTGACTAAAAAAATCACAGAAAAAAACTAAATCTTAACTATTTAACCACCTAAGGAAGACAGAAGCATGCATTTGTCTGGAAACTACAAATTTTTTGGAACAACGCACACTTTTGTAATAACATTTTATTTTTTAAAAGCATTAATAAGTCTTTAAACCCCATTTTTCTTGAATGTAAATTTAAAATATTTTTTTTTCAATTATAATAGTGTTAAGAACGAATATTTATATAATAGAAACTATGGTTTCAGACAGTAAGCCCACTACATTAATATTTATCTAAGAAATGTGAAGTATGGTAAATGTAACTTTTTATAAATATTATTACGTAGCCATATTTTACAAAAGTAAGCATGTTATCTTAAATATACCCATTTTCATACATAAAACACCTTAAAATCTTAAGCTAACTCGTTGTTATAAGTTATATGCAATACCTTCTTGTTTAACGACTAAACATTAAACTCAATACGAATTTGACCGTTCAATTTAATCTTCTAAAGCCAAGTAAATTGCATTACAAAACATAAAACTAATATTCTAGCATCGGGAAACTTATTTCAAAACATTGTTGCGACCATAAAAGGCATCAAAATTGAAAAATCCATAGCATTAAAGTTGCGTAAAAAGCATACAAGAGGCACTTTAATTTATTCCATGACAATAACAATATAATGCATGTTTTCCGCTCAAAACCCTTACGCAAAATAACGTATTCTCACCAAAATATCTAATAAAATTTATACCTACTCCATTTAGGAAAATAGAGGCTTTTAAGAATATCCCCTAGGGGAGTGTAAATGGCAACATGGATTTAAATAAATGTCTTCAGGTTTGAAATGCAATTGAAAATTTAATTTATTATACAAGACCGACGTTATATGCAAGTTATATGTAAGATATGTTTTTATTATTACAGTCGGGACTAAGACCCTGGTTTCTACAAATATGGATATTAAGATTGGTTTCAATGTCTTGCAAACTGAGCATATTCTAATATATCATAGTTTAACTTCAGTGCAACAATCTTTTGGTTGAAAACTCTCTTATAAATTGTATTAAAATGTAAGCCTTTGCTGGAGTAATGCATATTTCTAGGGTTATTTTTATGCAAATTTAGACAATTCGCGGTTCACGCTTTGCGAGACACAATAGGCGAGCTTGCCAAGTTTGCCCGCTATATCCGTTTTTAAACGATTATGGCTTGATAAAGAAGTTCAGCCATAGGTTTCAGAGGTAGCGCTACTTTACGAGAACAGCTAAAATGTCATATTGAGTTTAGTTAAATTGATTAGCGTCGCACTATAGCTATACACAAGGGCTATTGGTAACGGGCATCGTAATTTAGAACCACAGTCAAGTGACGATCCGGCACTTAAGTAATCACCCAACGCGACTGATAAGGGCGACATCATACGCATGGTTAGGACTTTGAAGCATATTTAATGTACACCTACTTTACACGGGGTATTTTCAATATACATAGTTGGCTTCATGGAATGTTTATAATTCGGCAGTTATTTTGGGCGATGCCCAGACTCGAACCGGGGACCATTTGCAAGCAAGGGTAACACCTTAGACGACTGGGCTCCCCAACTTCCTTTGCTCTTTTGATTTATCATTTTTTTTTTAATTATTAAACTTATTGAAAACCCAGTAATCAGTATAAATACTTTATTTGGTTACTTTTTTTAAAACAAATACGTATTTAAAATTATGTTTTTCAATGAATCTTTTTTTTAAACCAATATCATTTAATATTTACGGAGGAGAGCGTCACTTTTGAAAAAAAAAAGTTCAGTTTTTTTTAATTAATTTTAATCAGATCTTTTTAAATTTAGAGTACAATTGAAAATTATTGCTGTAATAAAATACTTTTTAAAGACATACAAAATCGTGCATTGTCATTTTTATATCACTATTTTATCCCACTTAGCTAAAAACCCAGAAAGTTTTACTTAAACCAAACATAATTTAAATTTTATGTAGCATTGAATTCTAACTCAATTGCTACTTATTTATACTTTGTGCTATAGATGGATTAAAACGAATTTAAAAAAGGTTAATAATTTTATAAGTAAATATTTAAAAAAAAAAATAGTGGTAGGTTAAATTGAAATATAGCTGTCTGTAACCCATAATTATAACTTTTTAATGATTATATAGAAAATACTTTGTAATTTAGTCTCGATTACTTAGTAGAATAACAAAATTATTTTACGTCACTTGACTTGTGTTTTTAAATTACAACGTCCATCGTGAACCTCGTGACTCCCCAGCCCTCGTGTAGTTCTAGTGGGACAATAGTTCAAACTAAAGGAGACTGGGGAGGCAAAAAATGTCAAAAATATCGATTTTGGTATTTTAATAAAAAGTTATAGCTTGAACTTTTACCTTTAAGAACATATCTTACTTTTAACGATCCGAAAAGAATTCGAAATACAGTTGGAGTTTTCGTAAACACCGAAATCCGAAAATCGTACGTTAAGTGGAAGTTATTTCTTTCTTTACTTGCCTTTTTCTCCATGAGTGTTTTTAGTGGTTTGTCGTACATTCGAATTGTACCTTGGTATTCAAAAATTTGTGTATTGCTTTGAAATTGTGAAAAATTTTTATTGATAATCTTTCAAACATAATTGTGCATAGATTTTGAAATCTGATAAAAAAAATTTAATATTTTACTCAGTTTTACCTTTAGCATATCACGAAAATTTCCAAGTTACATAATTTTTTAATTCTAATTAATTAAACACTAGGACAAATAAAAAAATCCATGCACAGTTTTGTTAACATATATTTAAATATCTTATATAAAAAAATTTAGACATTTTAGAAAAAAATTGAATCACAAGGAGCATTTTTAAAAACAGTTAAAACATTATTATTTAAAAAAACCTATTGCATATTTTTCTTTTATTATTTTGTATTTTATTTAAATTTTATGTCCCTGAGCTATAAAAAAAATTTCATCCATTTCGGCCTGTAACTTTAAAAAAAAATAATTTGCCTCCCCGGTCCCCTTAACTGGCGTACAAGATTACTTTTTACATAACTTTAACCCTGTAATGCATGATATTTTTTCATCCTGAAAAAATATATTTGTATCCTTAATACTCATATATTATGGGAAAAATACTGAAAAAATTAACTGCATTGGAATTTAAATAATTTCAATTTTAAAATTTTACTACAAGGCAAAAACCAACAACAAAATTCCAATTTGGATAAGAATGACTCAAAAACTACTAATTATGTATTAAAATAACTCCCTTGAACTCTAATTATTTTTCGCAGTGCTTGGCGATCTTGCCCCATACCAAGAAAGTTATAACTATTTTTTTTAAGCAATTTATATGTATCAAGTTTAAACAATTTATAGTATATTTCTAAACAATTTATAGTATTTTTAAAAACAATTTATAGTATTGAATACTGCCAAAAACGTAATTTCACAACAGATATTAACTTCTCTCTTAAATTTTGAATACACTTTTATTACTGTCATCTATGACGGTTATGAGTAACTAAAACTTCAAAATGGAATTTAATAGAAATAAAAAAAAAATAGATTTGTCGATAGGGAGCTCTACTTTAATAGAATAAAGTGGATTATGTTATTGTAACCCATTATTGTATTATTTTATAAAAAAAATATTTGGTACTTTCCAAAAAAATGAAACTGATAATAAATTTTATACAGCCTCGAATGTTTCCAGACGTATGATTTTTTTTCTGTATTAAAACTTTTTTATTTCAAAGTAAATCATAATATTTTATTTTTTCTGATATAAAAGCAAAACGAAAAAAAAATAGTTTACACAATATTTAACCTAAGGCTCAGCCGTCTCAACGTCTGTCTGACCATCACCCAATTTCACAGACCAAACAAAAATCGTTGAGGATTATCATAGTTTACGTTCAATATTCTAACTAGAAGTATACTTATTGTCTTCGAATTTTTGTTCCATAACAACAATAATTTAAAAATACTTAATCTCCAATTTTAATAAATCCGAAATACAGGGTGTTTATAAAATAACGCCTATTCGGAGTGGTCTTGTAGCTTCAATGAATATCCAAATGCATCAAACATTGAAGCTCTCACTAATCAAGAAGGGGGGGGGGGAAAGAATGGACCATAAAATTAATCATAAGAGAATAATTATAAAAAAAAACTCGTCTCTTGATCAGGTTATTAAATTACGGGGCGTAGTCAATTATGTCCCATTACGGCCAACACATTGAATTACGCCTCGTAATTTTGAGCCCTGATCAAGAGAAGAGTTTTTTTTATGATTCCATTCTTATACCCCCTTCTTGATTAGTAAGTGTATCGATGTTTGTAGCATTCTGATTATTCACTTAAGTGTATCGATGTTTGTTGCATTCGGAATATTCATTCAAGCTACAGACCTCTCTGAATGGCGAGCGTTATTTTATAACCACTCGGTATATAGGTATGTTTTACGCAAATTTTTAACATTTAAAACTTCAAAAAATAATGCCCACGATATTTAAGAGCTGGGGATAGTTAGCCCAGTAGGTTATAAGGCGTGCGTCTTGCATGCGGAACGTTACAGGTTTGGGTCTGGCCATCGCCGAAATAACTGACGACCCATAAACGAATCGTGCAGCCAAAAATGTCCGTCGAATAATAAACTGCGTAGATAGTAGAGAGATTGCACGTTAAATACAGGGTGGTTATAAAATAACGCTCGCTATTCGGAGTGGTCTGTAGCTTGAATGAATAATCCAAATGCATCAAAAATTGAGACACTCACCAATCAAGAGGGGGGGGGGGGGGGAGAATGGAATCATAAAAAAATATAGAATCCAAAAAAATAATCATAAAAAAGAATAATCACAAAGAACGAACTTGTCTCCTAACCAGGGTTCTAAAATACGAGGCGTCGTCAATTATGGCCAATTACGGCCAACACAGCTAATTACGCCTCGTATTTTAGAACCCTGGTCAAGAGACGTGTTTCTTTTTTTTTTTCGAAAAAGAATGGAATCATAAAAAAGAAACCCGTCTCTTGACCAAGGTTCTAAATTACGAGGCATAGTCAATTATGTCTAATTACGGCCAACACATCCAATGATTCCATTCTCTCCCCCCCCCCTTCTTGATTAGTGAGTGTCTCAAAGTTTTTTTTTGCATTTGGATTATTCATTCAAGCTACAAACCACTCCGAATAGCGAGCGTTATTTTATAAACACCCTGTATGGTCCAAAGTCCAGACGTTGCGTACGATGTCACAATTAGCTATTGCTTTTGGTGCATACTCAAATATCGGCTCGTCACCTGATTGTTGTTCTAAATTACTAAACCATTCGGCAATTGCCCTCGTGTAGCTTTAGTGCGAAGATGTTTTACCTAACCGAACCTAAAATTTACTAAATCGTGCTCGTCACTTCTTTATGCAAATAAAAGATTACCACCTCAAATTAAAAAGTGAAAATCGATGTGAATACTTTTATTTTATCCACTTATGTAGCATTGAAGTATATTAATTCTTATTCAAAAGTTCTGCAATATATTTTGCACCTTTGTAAATATTAGTAATAATATTATATATAATTGTTTTTAACAGAAAAGTTGTTAGAAACGAATCTCAGTTATCTGCATCATATAATTTTATTGTTTTTTATTATTATTTAAAACTTTTTTCGAAAAATAATGAATTAATAAAAAAATATATATAATATATTTTTAAAGACATGATTTTTAAAAACGACTTTGTTGAAATGAAGGTCGACGTCATCTACACCAAAACCGAGCTTAAGTTTGCAGCAGAGAAATGTACTAGGCGGAGGAGTCTGCGTAAACAACACTGCTGGCGTCGAAATTTCGAATGCTTCTATTGACTGCTCCTTCGACCGCGATATTCGTGCTCCCTGTTACGTCAAAATCGAAGGAAAAAAATAATTAAAATAACACTAACTGAAGCTAAACTAATAAAAATAATAAATTTATGTCTTGAAATAACAGATAAATTTGTTTATTGAATGTGAAATACCTTTTTGTATTCGATTCTCGCACTAAAAAATGAGAACTATTTACCCTTTTTCTCGTAGAACATTTGTATACTGCAAACTTAAGGTCGGTTTTGGTGTAGAACCGAATGTTATAAACGGTTCTAGATGACGTCGGCCTACGACCCCTTTTAATGCGTCACACGGTTAGTGTAAGTTATTTTTCGATTGGGTTTCAATTGGGTTTCCATTTCTGCTCTTATCTAAATTTCATTGTAACAACAACATTAAAACATTGTCCAACCTCGCCATATATAGGCACATTTTAATCCACTTTGAAGTTTTAGTTACTATTAACCCTCATAGATGACAGTACTAAAAGTTTATTCAAAATTAAAGGACGAAGTTATTAACTATTATGAAATTAAGTCTTTGGCAGTATTCAAAGTACAATAATATTAGTACTAACTTACAAATAAATTGTTTTGAAAAAATAATTATAGTTCAAGAGGATTATTTTAAAATATATTTCGTAGTTTTCTAATCATTCCTATCAAAATTGGAATTTTGTAGTTGGTTTTTGCCATATGGCAAAAATTGAAAAAAAATTAAATTATTTAAATTTCAATGCAGTTAATTTTTTTCAGTATTTTTCCCACAAGGTATGAATATTAAATATACAAATACATTTTTTCGGTATGGAAAAAAATTCTTGCATTACCGGGGACAAAACTTCAAAAAATATACACACGATATTTGAAAGCATATTAGAATAACTTGATAAAATTTTCCTTAACATCGCTACTTATGCTACACTTTTGAAAACAACCCACCGTGTCGGATTCTTCGCCAGAACGGACAAGGATAAAAGAATCTGTTACGCATTTAAAATGTATGTTAAGGTAATTTTAAAAAGTGCAGTGTTTTAAAACGGATATTGCCCAACATTTAACTGAATGAGGTGGTGTGGATAGTGTCTTCTAACGTCATTTTGCATACGTTTTGAATTTGAATATACCTAGTTTCAGCTGTGCTAAGCTCTTTATATGCTGATATATTATTCAATGTTAATATCTGTATTGAAATTCATTTACAATCACAGGAATTGTTGCTAACTGATAGACTGTGCCTTTTCAAGTACATAATTTTTAAAACGTGCTTACAGATCACATAACTTGCAAACTTAGCATAAGTAAGGTATGGTACATATATATTCCAGCTTGTGTGCTTTTTCAGAGAACCGCTTATAAGCATTCGTCACGTGGGACAGACACAGAAAGAATTTTTACAGTCACAAAAAGAAAGGAATAACACATAGACAAATAACATCATTTATTGACGGTCCCAAGCATCCATACCTGACCGGGAATCGAACCTGACCCTAACAGCTCCAAATGTCCTAACGATTGCGCCACCTATAAGTAAGGTTTGAATCAGTTTTAAAGTTAAGATGACGAGTGTTGTAAACTTATTGTAATTTTTTCTTATTTTTAAACTTTTTATAAACGGATGAAACTTTTAGTTTTCGATAATTTTTTTTTTTTTAAAAATAAGAAAAAATCTGAAATAAGAAAGACAATCAAATAAATGTACAATATATGACACTATTTATTTAATGATAAATTTAAATATACTTTTTTAAATGTGTAATTTTAAATGTTTTAATGGGGTTTGCATTTAAAAAAAAAGATTTCGTTACCAATGTTTGATATGAGCCCGTGAATTTTTTTTATGTTTTATAACGCAATTCAATAATATAAATATTTTACACGGAAAATAAATAAATAAATTAGTAAATAATTAAATAAATTGCATTTAGATTTAAATATTATGTAGCCATAAAGCTTACACCTAAGCCACTTTGTTTATCCCACAAATAATTAAAGAACAAGTTTCAACTATATTTTATTGCTTTGAATAAAGTTTTCAGTAATTTTGTTGGACATGTTTCCAAGTTATATTTTAATAAGTGTTTATTTAAAAACCCAAATGCACCTTTATCGCGTTGCTTAAAAAGGAACGCTGTCCAACTTCTAAATCTCGAAAAACATTCGTAAATCTGCGAACTTTGACGTGTAATATTTTAAATAGGTAAAATGTGGCGTGCGTTTAAATATATCCAAGGACATTTTCAATTTAAAATTATTTTTATTTTAGCAAGAAAACCTTTGTGTACAACTAGTACGACATCCGTTTCATCATTTATAAAATGTTAAACTTATGGAAAAGTTTTTACAATTTATGTTCATTCAAAAATGTTTTAAATAATTTATATTGACACCTTCTACTAAATTCTTTGTTTGGAGTTCTCTATCGCGTTACTAAAAACAGGAAATGTGGGTTTGTTTTTGGGTCCTAAATCTCAAAAAACAATTCATAACTCTGCACATTTCTCTTTCACTTACAACTTAATGGATAAGTTTTAAAAAATATAGCAACTTTTTTTTTTTACTTTCGTATTTTTATTAAGCTTTAATTGCAAAAATACTTCTATATTACGTGTTTTTTTTAATGTATTGCGGTAATTTTTTAGTTCTAAATCTCAAAAATCATTTGTGTTTTTGTTGTCATTAATGACATATGGGAAACCCAAGCTCTTCCCGCGGAGCGGGCAAGGATTAAGGCAAATGGATGGGAACGCTGCCATATATCGCCACCTCCGCAAATTTAGACATGTCCCTGAATTGGAGGGAAAGGTCTCACAGGACTTTTGGACCCACATGTATAACGAACACGTACTCCGCATTTACTCGGTGGGTCTTCAGTGGTATCGGGACTCGATCACGGGACCTTCCGATTCCGATACCGAGACGCAAACCACTAGGCTACCTACGGCCCTAAATCCATTCGTAACTCTGCGTGTTTTGACACAGGCTATTATTCATTGATGTGGTTTGTGTTTTAGTATAAAAACAATATTTAAGCTTTGTAATTATTTTGCGTAAATAAATTATTTTACTATACAACTCGAAAGACAAAAACGAAGTTTTAACAGTTTAGGTTAGGTTCAGTAGTTAGGTAACGAAGTTTTAGTTTTTTCAACAACGTTTTTAGTAACCTGTTTTAACATCCGTAATTTTTCTTACGCTTCAATTTGAATTACAAAGCATTATTATATTGAAAACCTTTATTGCGTTACTTAAAAAAAGGATTTGGGTTTATATATGGAGTCCTAAATATTCAAAACCATTCCTAACTCTCATGCCAATCTTCATTATTGTACACTGTGAAAAAAAATCTGTAACCATTACAGGAAATTTTTTTGTAAAAATCTTTTCCTAGAAAATTTCTAGTAAATAATCGCTAAAAATAGTAAAATCGGAACCCGGTCTTCCGCAAGACAGGCGGAGGTACTGACCACTATACTCTAGGAGGATTAGCAGACTGCCGAAACCCGGGATCGAACCAGGAACCTTTAGAAGTTCAGTCTAACGCTCTCCCAACTGTGCTATTTCGGCACAGAGATCGTCAGGAAATGATAAGTGAAATTCATTTGAAACAATCAATTGGTCTCGAATCACGATCGAAGACCACGCTTGGTTTGAAACAATTGCAAATACTAGAATTTTTTTTGTAACTGCAGAAATGAAGATTTCTGTTCAGAATTACAAAAACTTTTTTTTTGTAAAATTAGTTATTTCTGTAACATTACTAAAAAAATTCTGTATGTTTACACAGTATTTTTTTTTCAGTGTAGTAAGTAGTATAAACAAAATATTTTTAAATTTAAAGACAATTATCTCCATTTACAACTAGTAAAACCATTGATACATTAAATCATTTATAAAATACGCAACTTAATGCCCATTATTTCGCTTTCAACAACTAGACTTTTCATTTCTAAACTTTTTATTCAGCTTTTATTAAAAAACTTAAGTACATCTTTATTGCATTATCAAAAAAAAAAGTTATTAAGTTTATTTTTAAGTCTGAAATCTCGAAAACAATTCGTAAATCTGGGTGTGTGTTTTTACATGTGCTATTTTAAATTGATGTAGCAGTGGCTTCAGAAAAATAAACGAATAAACAATTCAAGCATATCACGATACAACTACTACGGCAATAATCGGTTATATTATTTACAAAATATGCTACTTAATTGACAAATTTTAACGTTTTTAGAAGTTTTTTTGGCATTCCGTATATTTATTAAACTTTATTTTAATTTTCAAAGTTTACTAAAAAAAAAGGCATCACGGTCGGAATTACGGTATTATTTTCGAGCCCTGAATCTCGAAAACCATTCGTAACTCTGCGTGTTTTAACATTTGCTTTTCCAAATTGTTGTGACATGCGATTAAGTGCATAAAACACATTTGCAAATTTTACTTTTTTTTAAATAAAAGAAAATCACATCAGTGTACAATTACATTAATTTGTTAAATAAATTCTGAAATATAAAACTTATGTCCAAGTTTAACAGCATTATTACCTTTTCAACAACATTTTTAGTAACTTGCTTTGACATCTGTTTCTAAAAGTTCTATTAAGCTTCAATTTAAATTCAATAAATACATCTTTATAGCGTTACTAAAAAAAGTTATTACGTTTTATATTTAGCTTCCTAAATCTCGAAAAAGATTCGTAACTCTGCGTGTTTTGACACGTGCTACTGACAAGCCGCTTTTCACTGACCCGACATCAAGAGCCCTCGGAAATTTTCAAAGCCGATCGTGACACAAAAACCCCACTCAGTATGAGTTTGAAGTTTCCAAAAGAAACAGCATTCGGCTGTTGTCATCTCTCAATCAGTGTACTAACTCCTTACTTGGGTTGAGGACCTAAAAATAAATTCCACTTTTTTTTCCACTTATTTTATTTTATAGTTTTGTATTTGGAATAATAGTAGCTTTTGTCGTATTTTTAGCTTTGGCCTTACATTTAAAAGGTTTGAATAGAAAATATTTGGTAATGAATTCTCTTAAAAAAGAACCACTTATTTTTTCGAAATAGCTTTTATAGTTTTTAAGTTGGAATAGTAGCTCCTTGTGTCGTATTTTTAGCTTTGTCCATTCATTTAAAACCATAGAGGTTGGTTGGTGGACATATATTTTCAGGCTTGTGTGCTTTGTCAGAGACACGCTTATAAACCTTCGTTAAGACATACACAACGCACATATACGAGACAGATGCTGCCACCTATCACGCGGCAACTCCACAATTTAGACACGTCCTTGAAGGCCCGTAGAGGTTTGGTTAATAGAAAATATTTGGTAATGAATTCTCATAAAAGAAAAACAGTCCCTTAGCACTAGTACTCTCATTTTAAAATTCTTCTTTCAGAGAGAGAATTTGCTACAGATTTAGGCTGATCAGATTAGTGTGAGTTTGAAGCTTCTAAACGAAACAGCATTCGGCTGTTGTCATGTCTCAATCTGTACTAACTCTTTTCATGGGTTGGGGACCCTCAAAACAAGTTACACTTATTTTTTATAATAAGCTTTAAGTTTGTATTTGTAATAATAGTAGTTTGTGTCGGATTTTTAGCTTTGACCGTACTTTTAAAACCATAGAGGTTTGGTTATAAAATATTTGGCAATTGTATATTTGTATAGTAAAGACAAAAAAAAAATTCATAAGCTATGTTAAAATAACTTTCTACGTCTTTTTCAATTTTGTTTTTAAATTTTCTCAATAATGAAACCTTATTGTTGATTTGTTATTATTAACACAAATTAACGAAATAATTTGACTTTCCATTTTAATGGCCTCCATCCAAAATGTTGAACAAAAAATTCACTTAAATACGATTTATTTAAGCAATTATTAGAGAAGCTGGTCCTTCACAAACAATTAAAGTACTAGTTTTGAAAATTTAATATTTCGTTTAAGGTTTTGCTTCAAAACTTAATCACTTTTCAATCTGCTATAAAATTAGCATTTTGCAAAAATAAACAAGTGTGTATGTGAGTACTATCTGTTTAGTTGAATATTAACTTTTAAAATATTAATATTGTTTCGCCATCTACTATAACCTATGGCTAGCTTACAATTAAAAACAAATCGTAATTTAGTTTGCTGATATTATTTTTTCTTTAATTTGTTTTATTTTTATTGCTATGTTTGAAACAGGTGGGAGAAAATTGACAACGATTGTTATTTCAAATACAATGCACAAGTTTAATGGGAATGACCATCCTTCTTAAAAAACAAGCTAGTGGGCCCGGGTTCGAATCCGGGTTAAGGCAAGGATGCTTGAGTTGTCCTGAGTAAATGCCTAGAACATGCTCGTTAAGAATGTGGGTCCGAAAGTTCTGTGGTCGGTCATAGCGCAGTTTATCATGGGTGCAGGTCTTCTGGAGAAAATTGCCCCTAAAGCGACATGCCTAAATTGAGGAGGTGGTGCCATCTCGGAGTAGAAGACAGACATCCACCCTATCATGGGTCCTCAAAAGCCTTGTGTCAACGGATGCTACTGATACCATCTTGCCTTCCAGACTACGGCCTGTAGGCGTACAGCAAAAACATCCTTCTTAAAATCATAATGAAAAATGAAAAGTTGATGGCTTTTAATCTCCATCTTATCGTAAGCGAAAACTTACCTTAACAAAATTATCTTTGCACCACTTTGTTACTTCAACACCCATTACCTTTCTCCAAAAACAAAACATTTTGACCTTCCTCCTTCCCCAGCCCACTACACAACTAAACTCTTCTTTTATTTCTACCATTTTTAATCTGTCTCGTCTGACAATCGTCTTTTCGTTTTTATTCTCTTCTGATAGAGATCTCCCAATTTGCAGCGACGCCGGTCCCCTTGCGTTTGACATTTCTTGTCAAATCGCTCCCTCCCTTTTCTAACCCCCTTACCAACTCTAGGTGATGTTCGTGTGGTTTTTGATTAACAGTTAATTGTTGCTATTGTGAGTTTCACTGGAGTTAAGTTTCAATTATCGCCGTACAAAAGCTACATGAGAGATATTGATAACTGGCATCGTTTGTTGGTTGGTAGACATATATTTTCAGGCTTGTGTGCTTTGGTCAGAGACCCGCTTATAAACCTTCGTCAAGTAAGACATACACAATTCACGCACACATGCATACGAGACAGATGCTGTGTGTTTTATCAGAGACAACAACTTTGAGAACAGTTAGCTTTCGATTATTAGTTTATTTGATTAGATGAGCATTTTTCTTGTGACTTTCCTTGTGCCTGCCTTGCATATGCGTGTTGCATGTGTCTATGTATACGTGAAGAGTACACGGGAAGAACCGATGGATTTCATAGAAGGCTTTCCTTAATAGCCTCTTTGGATGATAGCGAGAAATCGTCTAAACTGGTGTACAGAAGCCAGTTACTCGCCATGTTTATCTTTCCCGGCAACCCTAATTCACGCCCAGAGTTGAGTGGAACGTGTCACACGTTTGTACCGCAAATGAAGAACCATGAGAACAACCGGTATCCGGTCTCCAATGTCCGACAAGCAGTGACAATTACAGAAAGACTCTAATGAAATCAATCGGTTCTTCACGTGTACTCTTCACGTGTCACCAAAACCAAATCATTCCATTCTTCAACATCCTCAACCCCTTCAGGACCCACCCCTCTCAAGTGCATCATATTGCTGAATGAAAGACAACGAACAAAACGGGGACGAAAGGACAATAAAAAATAAAGAACAAGACAAAGAAGAATAAGAATTAAGTTCGTTTCTTCTTCTTTTGATGACAAACTCGTCTCTGGAGTCTCACTTAGGGGTAATTGCCAGGGCCCGCTATCTTCTTCTGTTATTGTTATCAAGGGGAAGATGCGTCTTCGAGATGTGTGGTCCCAGGGATGGGGTGAGATCATTGATTAAAGCCGCTCTGGGGTTTGGCTTGTATTGATTTGATGTGGTTTGGGATTGTAATGTTTCGAAATAACACCAAAGTGCACACATTTTGCTCGTGGTTTGATTCTACCCGGTCTAGCGTGAATGTAAGCTTCGAAAGAATTTCCTTCCCCCACCCACATGTACACTCTCAGAAATGAATACTCAAAAATGGCGAAATTTTCCTTAATTTTAACGATGCCGTTTTCTGGCAAATGCTCCGAGTTTTTCTTTCCTCAAAGTGAGGAAATTTGATTAATCATTTTTATGAGGATTCGAATTTCGTCTAATCTTAATAAATATTTCGTCATTTTTTAACATTTGAGTACAGTAATGGGATTCAGTTTCCTCAAAATCAAGATACATAAACGTTAAACCAAGATCGTTAAAGTGAGGATTCGCGCTTACTCAAAAGTCACGAGATCGTTTGACGTAACAATCCTCAAATTAACGAAATGAGGCTTGAGGATTAATGAATCGTCAAAAATGAAAGTGTTATTTCTGAGAGTGCATAAAAACGGAATAGCAATCCTTCATCAAAAACACAAGTCACTAAAACCAACGACATCCATTCTTCAACATCCCCAACCCCTTCAGGATCCACCCCTCTCAAGTGCATCATCTTCCTGAATGAAAGACAAAGAAACAAAACGGGGACGAATGGACAATAAAAAATAAAGAACAAGACAAAGAAGAATAAGAATTAAGTTCGTTTCTTCTTCTTCTTTTGATGACAAACTCGGCTCTGGAGTCACACTTAGGGGTAATTGCCAGGGCCCGCTATCTTCTTCTGTTATTGTTATCAAGGGGAAGATGCGTCTTCGAGATGTGTGGTCCCAGAGATGGGGTGAGATCATTGATTAAAGCCGGTCTGGGGTTTGGTTTGTATTGATTTGTTGTGGTTTAGGATTGTAATGTTTTGAAATAGGGTAGACTAACCAGTGAATGAACGTTTAAGACGTCACGTTCGCCAGTGAATGAACACCAGGATATAATGACCAGGACAACCAACCAGTCCATCTAGTGGAATGATTTACGATCCTAATTTTTTAATTATATTTACTAAATGTCCATTCACTGGGGCCTGTTCACTCACTGTTGGTCAGTCTACCCTAACTCCAAAGTGCACACATTTGGCTCTTGGTTTGCCTACACGGTCTAGGTTCAATGTAAGCTTCGAAAGCATTTTCCTTTCCCCACCCCGCATGTGATTTTCTTCGAAACGGCGTGAGCATATTTTTTTCCCTCCCTACTTAGGTTTCAATTGTCAACCTCACATAAGAACCTCTAACACGTTAGGATAAGAGGAACGACGCTCCCCCTAATTCCTAGAAAACCAAGAGGAGGGATGGAGGAATAAAGCCTTCAAGAGGCTTTCATTGTAAATAGACCCGACAATAAGTAAACACCAAATGCGGCTATTTTACCTTGACTTCCTAGAGTAAAACCATTTCACCGTACAAACTAAATACAGGGTGGCCCAAGAGTAGCCACCCATTTAATGATATACCGTTGGTAAGAACTTTAGGTTATTTAGAACAAGTATTTGACATAATAGTGCTTAGTTTTGTTGAATGGCTAAAATAAAGTAGCCCTACAGCGTTTCTTATCCAAAGAGTAGATAATCGTGGACTTCGTTCGGTTTAGTTTCGAGATAACTTCGGAATATTTATCTGATGCTTGAGAAATAAAATTTCAAAGATTCTTGAGAAATAAGCAAATAATGTTTCCAAATTAAAGTATGAAACTTTGAATTTCGGCATCTGCCATTTATCCTATAAAATGATTTGTGCTGTTAAAAATTTTGCGTTTTTGTTTATAAGTGTAAATCACTGCTGGGAATCTGAGTGAGGAGCTCAGACGGTGTATCCTTAAGACCATCTGAAAGTATGAAAATGCAGAGTCAGTGTGTTGCATAACCTTCATAGACAAAAAAGGAGTCAACTCGACAAGAGTCTCGGTAGCTGATTACAGGGTGGTTATAAAATAACGCTCGCTATTCGTAGTGGTCTGCAGCTTGAATGAACAATCCAAATGCATCAAAAATTGAGACACTTACTAATCAAGAAGGAGGAAAAAGAATGGAAACATAAAAAAGAAACTCGTCTCTTGACCAATGTTCTAAATTGCGAGGCATAGCGAATTATGGCTAATTACGGCCAACACATCCATTTACGCCTCGTCATTTAGAACCCTGGTGAGGTGACGAGTTTGTTTTTTATGAATCCATTCTTTTTCCCCCTTCTTGATCAGTAAATGTCTCAATTTTTGATGCATTTGACTTATTCTTTAAAGCTACAGACCACTCCAAATAGCGAGCGTTATTTTATAACCACCCTGTATCCCTAGATCAACGTTACAACGCCTGATTAACCAGCTGATCCTTTAAACCGTATTGCTCAGTTACGAAGCTCTCTTGTTGACGTTTCTAATTACAGCTCTGTGAGATATGCCCATTCAACTGACTGAACAACCAAACATGATTTCGAAAAGCAACAGCTGATTTATAAATAACTGCATACCTAACTAACTGTAAGGCCACTTTTGGGCCAACCTGTATAGTAAAATGAGTATATCAAATAATTCATTAAATCCAACTCTCAACGCAACTTGATCTTCTACTTTTATCTCAATTTCGCCTTCGCAAAGTTGAATATACGGTAGCCAGCGTTGAATAAACGGTTGCTCGTATATTCTATTTTCAGGCAGACGTAAATAGATCTCTATAATCATTCTTAATGCAATTTTTTCCTCCAGCAAAGTTGGCTGAACCTGTAAGTACAATTTTAATCAACCTTCTAATGGTTAAAAACCTGAAATATTTGTGAAAAACTTTTTTTTTGATTATATTAGTGAATCTCAAACAAAATACGTCATATTTGCAAACGTTTATGCGCTCACGTTCAAATGCATTGTTTTGAAATAATACCATGATGTATAATGTTAGCTTTTAGGTTTGCCTAAAGAGCATAGTGCTCATTTATTCAACCTAACTCTCAACGCAACCCGATCTCCAACTTTTATCTCAATTTCCAATTTACAAAGTTGAATATAGAGTATCCAGAGTTGAATGAACAGTTGATCACATATTCGATTTTCGGACTCAACGCTGCTGGATCTTTAGCTATGTTCGCTAAATATTTTATGTGTTCCTCGTTATGACCACATTATTATGTGCTATCTCCCCATAAAAAGTATTTTGTGCCACAACAGTCTGTTTCCTTAAAAACGTTACTAGTTGTGGCATTTAATTCTTAAATTTTCATTTTAATGATCCATGTTATTTATCTTTATCATCGAACCAAAATTTCCTTTGATTACAAATCTAGTTTTCTTAAGCTATGCTCAACTTCAATTGAATTTCCATGACATGCTAATTCACCCATCACGTATTAAAATTTAAAATTTACATTTTGAAGTTTACAGCATAGTCATGATATTTAATTCTAACTAACCAAGAAAATATTTTAAAAAGTGGTAGTTCTAGATGCAATATTTACAAGAATACAGAAAAAATACAGAACGGTGATTATAATTTCGCCATTAACACGTTGGATGCCACTGACTCCTTAAGGAGTCGCGTGGTTCCGATTCACCGTTAACAGCACATTCTGATGAAATTCATAGTACCATTTCGCCAACCGTTCTTATGAGTTCAAGTTCGTTTGCAACTTTTGCAACCGATCCTTCTGTGCTTGGAATAATATACTTGGTGATTTGAAAGAGAGCATTCTTTTTAAAATTACGAGAAAATTAAATCCTTCGCCTCAAGTGTAGGGCGACCCGACACCAGACATACCGCATTTCGTAAAGTGATTCAGTATTGATTGTTATTCAACAATCTAGCTACAAAAAAATTGCAAATAGTCTGTTTTATTTTTTGGGGGGTATTTTTTTGAAACAAAAACTACCCAAAAAATATGATTTGTTAAAATTTTATGATGATTTCTTTGTCGAAAAGTTAATCACTGAAGCAAATCTGGTAATTGGCTTTCAATTCAATTATTAGTGACAGATGATGAGTTATCCGGTTGGAAAAAGCCAGGAACATTTCCTTGTATATTTACGACTAGATAGCTATCGTGCAGCTTTAGTTAGTGACGTTAATTCAACCTGACCTTGCTATTTTACGACCTCGAACTAAGATTTGTATTTGTTCAAAAATGGACAGTTAGTTTATTTCCATTGTAACGAACAGGTTTAAAAAACAGGATGTTTTTCTACTTCATCAGCCTCTATCGATGATTTGGTGGCAGCGAATGTGTTATAATCATTTAACTATTTTTTTATTCTTCGGAATGACAATGGTTTTCAGTAATACCGCCCCATAATTTGATTTGTTTTCAAAAATTATTTGAATTTGATTTGTTTTCAAAAGTTCGTACCTTTAAACTCACTTTAGCAATAGCGCCGAATTTTTCACCACTTTAGCATTGCGCGGTCGCACCCGCTTTGTGCGTTCTTCTCGTGAGTTATTATTACATTAAATGTGTTCACAAACAACTCAAATACAAAATTGGCCAAATTCTAACTAGTTAGCTAATTGACCTTTGTAAAATACCTTTTATGAACAAGAAGTTTAAAAGAAATTTAAATTGCCGCAATTTTATTGTTACTTAACTACTTACTGAAATTCTTGTAGAACACAAGCTATACCAGTTGAAATTTAAACTTCCAAAATGAAAATTTCACCTATTTTCTTCAAATAATAAATTAATACTGTTTATGTTAGCTTAATTTATTTGCAGTTCAAATATAAAGAAATCTCGTTAAATCGTGAAATTCATCTCTTAAATTGAGAAATGCAAAACAACAATTTTTTGTATAAGAATGTCTTGCCTCTTCGTAAACAAATACTGAATAATCAAAAACGTGCTTGCTATTACCAGTATTTTTGATTGGCGAAAAAAAATTTAAAATTTCCAAAAAAATTATAACTTGGGGACGTTGGCTAATCTTGCAATTAAAAACGCATTACCCCTTGAAAAGCGGTAATGTGATAAGTAATTTGAGAATATGGTTAGGAATACTTTTCTTAAGGGGGTTCGGTATGCTGTATATCGGTAATGTTAAATTGGCCACTCGCAATGTACCTTTTCACAATAACTACTGATCAGATCATGTTAAAATTTTCTCTGTGTGTTATATAAACCTTATATATTAATCTGAGGTTAAAAGTTTTTTTTTTAAATAGCTGTTAGATTTGTTTAATGAAATAAGTTTCAAAGTACCCAAAAAATCATGAATTTTTTCACTTTTTTGCCCCATGAATTTTTTTCACTTAGTTTTATTGAAATTTATAACCTCAGATTAATCTATACTATGTATTACATAATATAAAAAAGTTTTACGATAAAACATAGCATAGTTTTTGAGAAAAGGTACATCGAAGCTCAAAAAATCAAGTTCTGAGAAAAAAGCGTTTAAAGTGTTAATTGTTAACCCGTTTCAGTAAGGAAAGGGTTAAATAAAATGGCTTTTAATGTCAAAAATATTTTTCCAATGGTCTTGATACTTTGTGACATTATTAATAAAGGTTGTAATAGTATTTGAAGCCAATATTTTTATTATTTTAACCGATTTTTGGGTACTGAACCCCCTTAAGTCTCACCTTTTCGTAAGCGTAAAAGGCGGTAGTGTCAAATCAAGGCACGGTTAGCCGAATGTTTGTTTTCTTTCGAACGGAGATGCTTCATTGGGGGTTAAGCCAAGAGTGGTAACTTGAAGTCTTGTAGTGTTAAATAATGGATTTCTTATGAAAGAAATATGGTTTCTTAATGGAATCAGATATTTCCTTTCTGAAGTTATAACGTCCATACCAAATGATATTTCTTTCGACATATTCGTTTAGTTTTTTGAAGAGTGTCAGAAGTAATACTGCAGAAATAAATAAGAATATTATAGATATATACAATTAAGCAGAATTAGCTGAAACATAATTTAATATCAAAACACATCTAATAAGGTGCTGCAAAAAATATTAGTTTTGAGATATTGTGACGTTTTCTAAACATATAATTATCAAAAGTTAGAAAAAAAAAACTTTAATACATTATGTGGGAAAAAACTGTAGATGTTACACGTCACTATAACTTTTACTCGGTTTTTTCGCTTTCGGCACTAGTGCGGTCAAGTAAATAAGAGCATCTGATTGGTAGAAAAACAAAAGGATGTCATGAATAGTTAATATTTCCATGGAAACTAAATGGTCATGAAACTCACTTATTTCTATTGGTTCATTACTTTTGCATTTTCTAATATCTTCATGGAAAGTACAAGTATTACAAAAAATATTAAAGGAAATTAAATAAGACAAAAAAACACACAAATTTCACGCTTTTTAACGTTATTATAAAAATATTGTAAGCAAGCACGTGCCAAATACAAAATACTTCATTAAGCTCTTGTCATTATTTCAATCGACCTACGGTCTCGTGAAATGAAAGCCTCTCGCTCAATAAAGGGATATTGTTGGCACTAGTTGCCTAAATTTCCATAATCTGTCAGTTTCATAAAAAAGATGTGTGCAAAACTTAAAACTGATTTTCTAAAGAGATTTTTTTTGGGGGGGGGGGGGGGCATACTACACATCACGGAAACAGAGATATCTCAAGTTCGTTTTAAAAATATTTTTTTATTCTGTTTTCAGTTTTGAAATCTTGCTTGGAGCATGTTTTAAACCTCAGGCTTTTATATATGCAAGAAAATAATTTTTTTATTAGCTTTAAATTTTAAAAAGTTAGAAAAAAAGTAAGATTTTTTTTAGTGTTCTCACATCAAAATTTTAAAATGTTCTAATTCAACTAAGATTTAGTTGGAATTCTATAACATGGAAAAAGGCTGTTTTCAATCAAGGCTAATTAGCATACTAATTGCTAATTTAACCATTGGGGAAAGTATGCTTTCTCAACTCAAGACACTTAGTCTATGTGTACCTTATGCATGGTATAAATTATAACTTTTTTGATATGGAATAAAAAAAATGTAAAAGAAGTACATATTCCTTAAACATTCTGTTATAAGTTAGTAAGCTGAAACCAATGCGTTCTCCTACAACACTGCAGGGAAAACATTGGACACAGTCGCATTTAAAAAGTGGGCTTCAAAGGGGTGCAGATATTAAGAATAAATATCTTATATTAGACCTCTGAGACCTGAAAGATAACGCTATGACACACACTGTGAATAATTTGGCGTGAATTTACTAACGATTACTTAGTAACTTTACAGGTATCACACCATTTACTAGAAAATCACCTGTAACCAATCTCTGTTGTAGGCATGCTAAAGAAATTGCTATAGTAATACTAAGTAAATTGATGTAACGCTTACAGCACCACCTGGCTATCTTTTCGAGAGATGCGTAGTTTCCCTTGTTGCATTGTTTTGTTTCTCAAAATTTGTTCGATCTGTTATCAGATTTAGCAAAAACTAACCGGTGATAGCATGAGACTACATCGGCAATCGGTTTTTACGAAATTCTATTGATAAAAGTCTGATTTGATATCGGTCAAAGGAAAATTCAATCAATGTACGTTTCATCGAAAAATTATATCGATATCGCAACGATAAGAAACCGAAAAAACGTGGTTTTCATTTTAGTACATACATACAGATTGCATTAAATTATTTCTAAAACTTCATATCCGAAGGCTTTATAGCCTATCAATATTTTAACCTCACTATTCACACGCAAAGAACCTGCATGTTCCGATGGCCGCGTGGATAACCGTGCTACCTTTCGTTGCAACACGAGCGAGTAGATCTTGAGAATGCGAGTTCTGTCCTCCTGCGGAAAAGTCGAAATAATAATTGACTAACAGAAAAATTAGTGGCGCCCTCTTGTTTAACATTTTTGAAACTGCTAGTTACTAACGTTTTCCTAGTAAAGATACTACATAAGTGGATGCATTGATTACTAGAATATATCTTGTAACGTTTACTGAAGTTTTTATAGTATGCTGCAATTTATTGGAAACTAAGCTTTAGTTAGTAATATGTAACATTACTAAAAAAAAAACTTATGGAAGCTGAGTTTCCAAGAGAATTCTTAGTAACCATACATATATATTTTTTTTTAGAGTGCACCAAAAAGTTTTAAACCTAAGTAATTAAGGGGACGCATTACCCAAAATATTATTTCTAGAAATAATAACATAAACTTGTAAATTATATTAGTTTTGTATAATGTTCACTCTAAATAAGAAATTTCTAGCAATGAAAATGAATATTTGCAAGTAGTTTTTCATTTTTTCAAAAAAAAAAGTCACAATGTTGAACTTTGTTTAAACCCTACTCATCCTTCAATTTTAAAAATAACTTCACCAAACTTTTATGGTTTTTTTTAGTACTATTTGTACAAGAACTGTTCATGGATTTTAAAATGTGAGCGACAGCTAAAAAGTAATATGCATTTACAGTGAAAATCACAAAAAAAATACACACAAAAATACAAATTTTTGAATTCAACATTTTTTTAAAAAATAACTATACCTAGAAGACCTTATTCCATGCACAATTTTGTGCATAATATATGTAAGAACACAGGTAAAAAATTTAAAAATTCTAACTTAATTAGCAAAAAAGCCTTAGGGATTTATTAAACACAAGAATTGAAAAACGTGAAACAGAGGAAAAAAGGTTGAAAGCAGACGGAATAAGTATTCAAACTTATAGGAATGACTCCAGAAAATATTTAATAACTTTTATTCTAAAAAATATATCATTATGAAGCTTTCAGTAAATGTTCAGAAATATATTGTAAATAATAAGAAGTAAATACTGAAAAATTAATATTTTGACCGATTTTTGGGTAATGTGTCCCAGCAGACGAAATACGTATTCAAACGTATAGGAATGACTCCAGAAAATATTTAATAAAATTTTTCTGCACAAGATATCATTATGAAACTTTCAGTTCATGTTTAGAAGAATTTTGTAAATAATAAAAAGTAAAAACTGAAAAATCGACATTTTGACCAATTTTTGGGTAATGCGTCCCCTTAAATGTATTTGATTTTGTGCCTACTACTATTTTAAAAACAATTTAATAATTATGAAAAAAAATTTGTATTTCATATTAGGATTATTTCATTTCGTCAAATTATAAATAATGTTTCTTACCAGAAACGTCGTAAAATGATATGCTAGGTGTTATTTCCATGCTTTTTGAGGCCCAAGAACCCTGAACGTAATAAACCTACTTTATTAAATGTATTTGTTTTAGTGCCTACCATTACTTTAAAAATAATTTATCAAATATGTATTAAAAAAACTAACATTGTCAATAAGCTTTTGATTGTGTAAATTGTATATGAAGTTTCTTACCAGAAACGCTATAGGATGTAAAATTGATAGTCTAGTCATGATATGCTTTTTAATGCTCAGTAAACCCGAAAGTATCGCTATTAAGTCATACGACGGTTGGTAAGAAAATTTGCCACGCGAAAAAGATCTTTTCTGATTAAGTTTATCTAAATATACAAAAATAGAGACACATGAAGACCATAGTCCTGAACAACGTATGTAGGGCACATTAAGTTACATGAAAAAAGAAATCGAAAAATAAGTACTAACGAAATTTAACGAAACTCTAATTCTGAAAAACAAATGTTTTCTTTTTTTTTTTTTTTTTGAAATTGAGGTATTAATGGTATTCTCAATGTCGTCGTGCAAACTTAAGTACTTTTCGACAGTAACATTTAAAACGATATTTGAAGTTAAAATATATATTTTGCGACATTTTTCTTTGCTGAAACGAATATGGCTTCGACGATTTATAGATTGTTTTTTCATCTACGGTAAAGCTTTGTTTATTCATTATAATTCGTCTGTTAAAAACAGATTTACGGTTAAAATTAAAAATTATTCTTATGAAATAAACAGAATATCTCTGTAAATTGTACGATATTTTTCTGCACACCACAGTTTTTGTACCATTATCTCTATTCCTGGGGAAAATAACAAGAAAGACGGCAAAAACTGCTCCACACAATATTCATATTTTCTCTGGGTCGGCTAATTCCTCTACACTGTAAAAACAAGGGAGTATTATTACACTTGTTTTGGGTTAATGAAATGCTATACAAGGTGTAAATATACACGACTTGTGGTGTCAGCACCAACATAGGTGTTGTCATTCACTCAAAATGATTTTTATTTAAACTTAAGACGAAATTGGTGCTAACATACACCAAGAATGTAGCCTTTCGACGACATTTTGTAAACAAAACACCAAATTTGGATCGAACCAGATCGAGCCAATCCAGCAATTCTTTGGTTGTAACGTGAAAATTAGAGCTGTGCTTTGATAGTTAACTCGTGATGTGCATGGTTTAGTCTTATTTTAAAAATTGCTGGATAGAAAACTTATTTCAGCTTGCAGTTATTACTTTTAAATGATTGTCTGCGTGTTTGCATTAAGTTAGCCCTAAACAACAGCATGAGTTTGATTTTGATGATGGTAAATCGTGTTTGTATTTGCCGAAAATGCAAAGTAAGCGGAACAAATATATGTATTCTTTATATAGATAACTGAATTCACTTTCACATGACACTTTCATAACTGAATTACTACTGAATAATTTAACTAAAACTTCAATATTAGCGATTCTGGTTAAAACGCGAAAATTAGGGTTCTGTTTATATTTTTGTGAGCTAGTATATATGATTAAAAGATATTGAAATGAAAAGTATAATTACAGTATTTTCCCATAAGTCATTTAGCATATTGATATTTGAATTATTTCAGTGATTAACTTTTCGATAATGAAATCATCATTACACTTTCATAAATAATATTTTATTTACGTTTTGTTTGAAATAACTATTTTACTATACTGTAAAATAAAATAAAAACTATTTACTATAAAACAGTTAAACAGAGTTTAATTGCACAATTTTATAGCTATATAGATAGTTGAGCAACAAATTAAACAATATCTGGCCACCCAATTGATATCTTTAATTTACGTTAAGTATTCCTAAACATTAATTTTGTCTGAGTTATGTTTTTGTATAATACGGCTACATTTTCATTTTATCTTTTGTAGCATGGATAAAGGTATCCTCGTTGAGTTCAACCCAAGTCGCAAATCAACTCATGTTACAAAATTAGCTATTTTTAACTTTACAAATATGTCTGTTGTTCAGGATTTGTAAGAAATCAGTTTACACCAAAAAGTGTTTTTAAAAAATAGCCATTTTATCCTTTTGATTCTGAAATTAGTACCAGAACACCCTGTTAGGTCGTTAGGTGTTTACGTACACCAAATCAATGGGGGCGTTTCATCACACCAAAAATGGTGGCAACAGAGTAGCCACCAAATGTGGTGTTTCTACACACCAGTCAATTATCGGTGTTTCATTACACCGATTACTGGTGGTGTTTCCTCACACCACTTTTGGTGGCTACTTTGTTGCCACCATTTTTGGCGTGAAGATACACCAAAATTATTTACAGTGTACTTTAGACAACAATACCTGACTATAAAAAGGAAAGCTAAAAAACGGGAACAGGAAAACTGTACAAAAGCCGGAATGAAGCCAAATGTGGCGTTAAATACCTTCACATAAAGAGACTGGCATTAAATGGCTGTATTACCGAATTGCCGGGTACTTAAGAGAAACTAAAAAATACGTTTTAATAGCCGGTTACGTTTTCTGAAATCTTGTTTCGATTTTTTTTTAAAGTAATTTTGGGAAAGTTTTGTATGGAAGTTTCTATTGTTTTGGTTTCTTTTCTTTTGGGTAATCATAATTTATTTATTTGCAGATTTTTTTTACATGTCTGTATAGAAGAATTAGGTATTATTATATGCATTTAAATAGAAATGTTGTGGGTTTTTTTAATGTTAATGATAAAAAGTGAAATTCAATTATGTTATAAACGCAAACACAATAGAAGCAAATTTAAACATGGAATAACATGTAGCTAATTTACAATTAAGTAATAATGACGAGTTTCCGACGACACATCACTACTTTCAAAATCCAATATGAGGCAGAAACCAATACTAAATGTCAAGGCTTAACGATGTTTGAACCAAGAACATGAAGTATTTCTTTAAATATCTTCTGTTGATTAAAAAAAAAAGTCAATACAGTCTTATGAACATTTAGGAATTATGTCCGCTTGGCTTGACTACATTGAATGGGTTTTATAAGCTAAAAAATAATACTATGAACACCATAATTTGTGTAACATAATTTTGTTTATAATTTAAAAGAAATACGTTTTTAATGTTATTGAATAAATGGTGCGTTTAATACATTAAGTGGCTGAGAAACGCTGGCCACAATTACTATAGAATTACAACAGCCTATAGAAAATGACATTATCCAAGGGAATATGTTGTTAAAATGTTGTGCATTTTTTTATATTTTCTTTTTCTAATTTGTTCACATGATATCTTTATTTAATGAAATAGTTCTAGGATGCTACTCATATGTCCCGGTTAGGTGGTAAGCCTCAAGTGGAACCCCAAGTATTTAGTTTCCAAGCATGCTTGATCCTTAATTTATCAGCTGAATAAAGGGTGAGTCAACCTTGACCAATCCGGGAATCGATTACCGGACCTGTGCGTGTGAATGCGAAGCACTACCACCGAACCTCTGTTCTAAAAAAGATTCCTTTTAAAATCGCATGAAAAGAATTGCTCTATTAAAGAATTAAATAATTATTTAAATGAACCTTTTTAATAAAATAAACTAAAATACTGAAAATCCTCATAACATATTTATAAAGTAATAATTAAAAGGAAAATCATTGAAGTGGCTAGAGGAGATGGTGTGCCGCTCTAACGTTAGAAAATTTCCCCCGTTTCGCACGAAAATTTGGGGAATTGCAGCGGAGGCGAACACAGCGCCCCTCAACGTGCGATGCCGAAACTATCAGAGAAGACTTGGCATAAATAGATCTGCTAATTCGATATTTTGGGGAAAACATTTAATAAAAAAATAATTGAACTATTCATTTACTTCTTTGTGACTACATGTCAGTGCGAAAAAACTGAATTTTCGAATGATGAATATATATAAAAAAAGATTATAAAACTATTTTTAAATAACAGTTCTTGCATAAAAGTGAATACAATTTAAATGTTAAAATGTCTTGAGAGATATAGAATAAAATAATTTTAAGTTGAATGTTTATGCGTTTTAAAAAAATGAAAATCATTACAGAGAAAGCAAACAATTTAATAACAAATAACACACACTTATATGTAAGACATAAAATAAATTATGTATAAATGGGAAAAAAAGTAACTTTTATTTTAAATTGGATTCCTAAAATTACTCTTCCTGTTTTTGGATAAAATATTTTTAAATTCGAAGTACATAATATTTTTAAATTCAACGTACATAATAGTTCAAAATTTAAAGTATACAATCGTTCGTTTGCTATTAGTATGTTTTTAAAGTTAAAATTGGGAATGATATACACTGCTCAAAACATTTAGAGAACATTTGTTAACCCTTTCATTCGCAAATTTTTATTATACAAATCGAAAATTTGTTAACTAGATTCAATATGCATCCAGAAACAAATGGTAAAAGCAGGGTAAAAATCTAAATTTTTTTTATCTTAAATTTAAGAGGGGACAATTAGAATCAAATCTTTAATATAAAATAATAAAAAAATATCAAAATTTTATTTGTTAAAAATAGTTAAAATTAATTTTTAAACATCAAACAATGCAAGAACGAAAAGTTTAGGCCGAATTTATTTATCAAAATTGTTTTGGAGTGAATTCTATGTAACCATGTTTTCATTTAATTAAAACAAACATTATGTTATCCTTCCAAAGATTAGGTTAGGTTTGAAATAACGTCGCACTAGAGCTACACGAGTGCTATTGGCGACAGGCGTCGTATTTTGAACCAACACCTGAATAGGCACCCAACTCAACCGTTAAGGGCGACATCGTACGCAGCGTTAGGACTTTGAAGGATATTTAACGTGCACTCCCTTACACTGGAATTTATTCGTCGGACATTTTTGGCTGCACGGGCCGTTTATAGGTCGGCAGCTATTTCGGCGATGCCCGGACCCGAACCTGGGACCTTCCGCATGCTAAGCGAATGCTTTACCGACTGGGCTCCCCAGCCCACATCCGAAGATGTGACTCTTCAGAGCGTTGATGAGCACTGGACTGGGAGGTGTTCATGGAATATACGAACAAGTTGTCATGCAAGTGCTTTCGGCTTTTATTATAAAAAAAAAGGTGAAGACTTGTTTCTCACAGTACATACACCATCTCCCCTTGGATTCAAAATCCACTTATTTCTTTTCAATAAAAACCATACATAAAAATTATTTAATTTGGTCTGTAAAAAAACAGAAAATATTTAAGAAATTTCATGTAACACGCTTGATTTCGAACTGTAAATAAGGCTAAGCAAAGCAGCAGAGTTAACAGCAGCGCTGCCAAGCGGAATTCGTGCAGTACTACCCTAACAGCCATGTGACAAGTATGCGACGAAAAGCGATATCACATACAAGCTACTAAGATCGCTGCGATGTCACATTTAAAATCACTTTTTTGTCACATAGAAGTTGAATGTCCGCTTTTGTTACGTATCTGCTACGTAACATGGATATCGATGATATCGCAGCAATGTCGCATTTTGACTTGATTGTGACATAACCGACTTCTGCGACCAGTATGTGATTTAGTGATGAACATAATATTGCAGCAATGTCACTTTTTGACTTGTATGTGACATAACTGACTTCAGCGATTAGTATGTGATTTAGTGATGAACATAATATTGCAGCAATGTCGCATTGCGACTTATACGTAACCTAGATGACTTTCGCGACGAACTTGATAGCACAGCAATGTCGCATTGTAACTTGTATGTGACTTAGGTGATTTTCGCGACGAGTATATGACTTAGTGTAGAACATGTCACTGCAATGTCACATTGGGACTTTATGGGATCTAAAACAAATTTCTCACGAGGGCGACACAGAATAACTCTGACATGATAAAAAGTAGCTTAAAAGCATCTTCTTTGAAAACAATGCTACAACTTAGAAATTGATAGTACTTTATATCAAAAATAGAATCATGGGGAAGTTTTCTTTTCGTTATAAGATTAGATTACCTTTAAACATTCGATTAGAGCCTATCGTAGCCTATCGCCATCTTGGTTCTTTTCTATGGAAGGGAAGTCCGAAGTTAGATAAGTATCACTGCGCGAATAGCTGCCCCTTTACTTTCAACAAGAAAGTAGTTCTTTTAGTTCCTTCGTTATTTGAAGCTTAAAAAGCGGATATGTAGCAAAATAAGATACAGATTAGAAACAACTTTGTTTGATAAAACTGCTGCTTTTTCTATTCCCTTCCTTCATTTTAATAAACAGTTTTTGCTTTGAAAACTGTGTTGCTTGCTGCTCTGCTGCATCGCATGGGATCACAGGCTTGTCACATTGGGACTAGGGAATTTTTGTCACGAGATCATATTGCAGCCATGTTGGAATAGGACAAAAATAGGATATCACATACAAGTCACAACACAATGCCATTGCAATATCACATTGTGATATCACTGGAATATCACATAAAGTCACATTGTGATGGGGATTAAAGCGACATCGCTGTGTTATCACATACATGTCACTACAATAGCAAATCGCGACATCTGTGGGATGGTAATTATTAAAATGTATTTACACTGCTCACAACAATTAGGGGAGCGCATGGTTTAAACTCTTTCAACCCCAAAGTTTCCATTTGGAATCATGAGCTTGTGATTTTTTTCTCACTGAGTTGAGCTTGCACTAATGTTTCGTTAGATGGAAGAATCATGTTTTTTGAGGATCTAAATAATGTTTGTTTTAATCAAATGAAAATATGAAAACATGGTAAAATAAATTCACTCCCAAAAAAAATTTCTGAAATAAATTGACCCTAAATTCTTCACTGTTGCATTCTCAGATGTTTAAAATGTTTGATTTTGCCTCTTTTTTGCAGATAAAAATTTGAAAAAATTATTATTATAATTTATTCTTAATTTATGATTCCTATTTTCCCCCCTTAAATATTAGTTAAAAAAATAATGTTTTTCCGAATGTTTTTTACCATTTCATTCTGGACGCATAAGGAATCTATTTCACAAATATTAGATTTTTAGAATGAAAAACAAAGCACTGGAACTGAAAGGGTTAACAAACGTACGCAAAGTGCTCTCCTAATTGTTTTGAGCAGTGTATATTAAGCATTCTTAATTTATGATTCCTATTTTCCCCCCTTAAATATTAGTTAAAAAAATAATGTTTTTCCGAATGTTTTTTACCATTTCATTCTGGACGCATAAGGAATCTATTTCACAAATATTAGATTTTTAGAATGAAAAACAAAGCACTGGAACTGAAAGGGTTAACAAACGTACGCAAAGTGCTCTCCTAATTGTTTTGAGCAGTGTATATTAAGCATTCTTAATTTATGATTCCTATTTTCCCCCCTTAAATATTAGTTAAAAAAATAATGTTTTTCCGAATGTTTTTTACCATTTCATTCTGGACGCATAAGGAATCTATTTCACAAATATTAGATTTTTAGAATGAAAAACAAAGCACTGGAACTGAAAGGGTTAACAAACGTACGCAAAGTGCTCTCCTAATTGTTTTGAGCAGTGTATATTAAGCATCTATATTGAGCTTTAAAAAATATTCAATACTGTATTGAAATACTTTAGGGTGTTTTATTTTTTTTTTAACATGAAATAGATTAACTCATCCTTGTACGACATCTCCATTGCTTTTAAATTAAAAATAAGGAAAATGCAGAATGCATTAAGTGCCTTCGTTGCGTTAATTTTACAATTTGATATACCTATCAGTTAACGCGATTGACAGGTTGAAGAAAATAAAATCAACACTGCAGACATGCACTTTCCAAACAATACTGTTTGAAAAATGTATAATACTGTTTGATAAATGCACACCAAAATTTTCTTTACCTAAGTGCACTTTTACACACCAAACTTTTCTTAACCTAAGTGATTAAATGTATTTGATTTTGTGCCTACTACTATTTTAAAAATAATTTTATAATAATAAAAAATAAAGCATTCTTTACTTCTGTCAGTTTTAAACAGTTCAATTTTTTTTAAAGTTTTTTACCAGAAAAGTTGTAAACTACTTATATGATATTCGTTATTCCCATGCTTTCTGATGCTCACGAATCCCGAACGGGTTGGGTTGGTACGACAATTTGCTACGCAAAAAGAAGCTTTGTGGTAAAGTTTATCTAAGCAAACAAAATTAAACAGAAATGGAATACAATTTTCCAAACAATGTATGTAGGATACACTAAGTTTCATAAAAAAAATAATAATAACTAAAAAAAAGCCAAAATTTGGCGGCTTTATTGGGAAATAAAAGTATGCATGGCAAGGTATGGTATGGTTCATATATATTCCAGCTTGTGTGCTTGTTCAGAAAACCGCTTATAAGCTTTCGTCAAGTGGGACAGACACAGAAAGAATTTTTACAGTCACAAAGAAATGAATAACACATCGACAAATAACAACATTTATTGACTGTCACAAACATCCATGCCTGATCGGGAATCGAACCCAACAATAGCATCTCCAAAGGCTAGAGTTCTAACGACTGCGGCAAATAAAAGTATTAATGGTATTATCAAAGTCATTAAAGGGATTTAAGTAAGATTGCAAACTGAAGTACTTTTCGACTATAGCATTAGGAAAAAAGAAATTTAAAAGTAAATATCTGTTTTCTTTTTTTTCTCTTATAAAACGAATATGGCCTCAAGGATTTATACATTTTTCTATCTACTGTGGCTTGTTTGGGGTGTTAAATGATGCCTCACATAATTTTTTTTTTAAATACAACTATACGTTTCCACCTATTTTGACGAAAAAAGTAGCCGTCTACTTAAGAATTTATGAACTTTAAACCTGCGAAGTACATCTTGGTATAATAAATATGTACACAACGCTATAACGTTGTTGAACGCTTGTTACTCTCAGTCCCTATATTTGGACTATGTCAATTAGAGTTTTAACATATGTATCTAAACATCGAAATCTAAGACTTCGGTCAAGTTACGAGATCTGAGTAGGCATCCAGCTCAAACTCTGAAGTGTTAGCCTTAATTGAGACAGGAGAGCAAACATCAAGTTTTATTTGCACAATATCCTTTTAAACGTTATCATATTTTTATAATTCTTTTTTTTTTACTAAGACGAGAACAGAACCTACGGAAGTAACATGAGTGGCATAGGGTACCAAAACAAAACGCACTATTCTTCACGATCTGGCTGCCACAAGTTGGCAATCAAAATATTTTGTTTGTGGAACAGTCCACTTCGAAAAAAGGTAAAGAAGGTTTTGTTTTTGGCAAGAATTACTGTTTTACGATTCATTGCTTTTGGTCACAGGCTTTAGAAACAGGTTATCAATTGAAGGGTACATCGACAATGACAATCCTCTATCGCCGATAACTGATGTGTATTTCTAGTGTGATACATTATTTACAATTGAACTAGACCAACAATCACCTCTTCTCGCCGAACGCCTTGAGCTAGCAACCCTTTTTCTTTTGCGCAGTCGCAGTTGAAAAAATTAGATTTGATAATGTGTTTTAAATTGAAAGGGAAAAATTATCCTAGACGTGTAACTAAAATGTAACCTTGGCCGGCTAAGTTCTAAACATACGTGATTCATTTTATTTTTTGTTTTTGTGCCTACCACTTTTTAAAAAATAATCTAATATGTATAAAAACATATTAGCCACATTCTTGGAGGGAGTGGGAATCACGTTAAAGTTATAAATAAAGTTTCTTACGAGAAACGTTATGAAATATTTAATGATGTGCTAGTTCTTAACATAAGGTTTTCTAACACTTGAATTCGCCGAACGTATCGCTTTTACCTCATACGACGCACAGTGGGGTATTTGCCCAATCTAGCTGGACAAAAGTCGATTTTAAAAACCTAAACATATGAAGAAAAAATAGTCATTTCTGATAGACGAATAATTAGTGCATGTCGAACAACACTTTTTTTTAAATGCAGACGACTTTTTACATTCGTAATGCTGGTTTAAAGTTCGTTGTTCAGTAGTGCTCGTTTTTCTGCAAGATGCTGCAAGATTCGCCACACACATGTCACCTTATTTATCGAATGCTATTCGAAAATAAATTGTACAATTCTGTAATTTTGATGGTAGAAGATTGAAGAATATAGTCTCTAATCAATTTAAAATTCAAAAAGTTTCAGAAACAACTATATATCGTTTTTGAATACAGTACAATGAACTAGGATGCATCAAAATTTCGTAAAATTTCGTAAAAAAGTATCTGGAAAAGAACCTAACTTTTGTAAAGAAGGTTAAGAAAATTGCGGAAAAAGGAACCTGATATTTCAGTGAGTCAAATCGTCAGTAAATTAAAGATATCTAAAGCTTATGTGCATAAAACCATAAAAGAAGATTTGAATTCAAAAGCTTTTAAGGAAAAAACGGTTCCGATATGCATAAAAGATCAAAAACAATGAATAAAGAAAAACAGTTTAAACATTTATTGGAAATTGATTCCATCTGGATCAGGACTGAAACTCTTCATTGATGACGAGTATTACTTCATGTATGATCCCAATGTTGCTGGTGGTAGTAAGTACTATCATTCTGCTTCCTTTGACACTGTTCCCGTAGAATATCGAATCAAGCTTAATGAGAAATTTGCCAGAAAAATGATGATGGGGTACGCCATGGATGAGGATGGGATTGTGCACAAACCATGTTATCGTCGGGTATAACCGGGTATTATTCGTCGGAATTTTTGACGATGTCGGCAGTTATTTTGGCGATGCCTGGATTCGAACCTGGGACCATCCACATGCAAGGCGAACGCCTATCCGACTGGGATCCCCAGCCCCCCTTTCTGCTTCAAGCAAAAATAACAGGAATGAAGACAAATTATTCCCTCAAAGCACACCATATCAATACTTTTTTTGCTAATTCGTCTACTTTAGACTACAATACCTGGATATAAAAAGGGAAGCACCAAAAACGGACAACAGGAAAAACATTACAAAAGCCGGAATGGAGCCAAATGCGGCGTTAAATGCCTTCAAGAAATGAGACTGGCCTTAAAAAGCTATATTACCGAATTGCCGGGTACTTAAGAGAAACTTAAAATTCTTTTTAATAGCCGGTTACGTTTCCTGAAGATTTTTTTTCTTTTTTTTAAGATCTTTTGGGAAAGTTTTGTATGGGAGTTTCTATTGTTTTGGTTTCTTTTCTTCTCCGTAATCATAATTATTTTTTTAATATGCCTGTCTAGTATTTAATATGTAAAGTTTAAAAGGTTCATGAAATGTGAAATGCAATACAGTTTTAAATCCAAATGCTTTAGGCGAAAATTGAGCATCGCAATAACTAGCATTCGTATATCTTAAAAACGAATGTGGTCACAGAGTCTATAAAATAAAATGAATACGACATTTATCCAGCAACAGTCACTTCCCCTAAAAATGGCATTGCCACAAAAGGTACAAGAATGTACAAAATTTTTGCGACTCCCTTCAAAATTAAAAGGGTGGGCGAAAAACACATGCCTGCATACGGTTGCAGAGCAAGAGGAGAAATATTGTATATTTCTTGAATTCTGAGACAAGGTTAAAAAATTATCTTATCAAAACAAGTTTCCTGGATCTAAATTGAGGCTACCGCAGACATTTTGGTAGTATTCTTAAGAATGTACACTATAAATTAATTGAATTTAAATATAATGAAAGTTATGGTTTCACTTAACATAAAGCAGGCACGTTAGGTTCATGCCGAACGGTGATTTCAATTCAGGTGCGGAAAGGTATGCAAATTGTAATTCATAATTAAGTTTTGTAATTCGGTTTTTTTCTTCTCATTTTGAATGCACAAATAATTCACATGTTCGTTTCCAAGAAGAAACACCAAAATGGGAAAAACGAATGAAAATGAACAACACGAACATGAGAGTATAGGAATACATTTGAACAATTTGTTTTTAAACCTTTTATCTGGTTCCGATTAAGGATTTTTGATTATCCGACCTTACGCGTGTCAACGTCTAATTCTCCAAATATATTTCTAACGTCCACCAAACATCAAAGACGTACCAAAAAATAACCTTCAAACCTTAAAAAATATAACCTGAATCAGAAAAAAATCGACCTATATAACAAACGTCAACGAGGCAGGCCATTTTATTACGTCCCCAGAATCCGTTTTATTGCGCCCAGTGTAATGGCGTAAAGCACTATACCCCCGCTACCCCATTACTGGTGACGTTATCAAAGACCTATGATGAGGATGGAATGAAAACAGGCAAACTTAAAAAGGGGCACACATTGCGTCAGGCTACCAAAGTCACGAGGGTTGTGGTAATGACTTGGCATGATTTCTGGATTTGACGATAGAAAATATTAGCTAATTTTGATTTATTTATGACTTTACGCATATTATTGTGTTTGTAACGATATTGAAAGTTCAAGGTTTAGTAATTAACGTTTTCGTTTGGGTCACAAAACAAACGAATTATTTTGGAATTTCAAAGATCTATTAAAATGTTGTTTGGTTTTGGAATTAAAAATTGGAATTTTATTTAAAAAAAAAGCACGAAAATCGTAATAAAAGCAAAATAAAATTAGTTTGACGAAAAATGTCATTACGATATATATATTTTTTAAATTTTAAACTAAATATAATAATCGTCAAATGTTTAAATTTAAACTCTTTTAAGCTTTATCAAAAAGAGACTTTTATTATTAGTATAAGTATATGTCGTAATACGAGTTCCGGACCTTTTAAGCAAATGTCGTTGTTACTGTAATTAAATTTTTAAATTTCCTGAAGTATTGGGAGAAGACAACTGTGTGAAAGTCTGTAAGCTCTATTTCTAGTATGGGTATTTATCATTCAGTAAAAGTATTTCTGGATCGCTTAACAAAAGCATACTGGGGTACTTATTCATATTGCGGGCACAAGCGATAAGGTCGCCAAAAATATGCAACCGCAGCCAAACGGAATACTTCCAACGGTACTCTCTAATTGTGCATAATGTGGTCCTTTAACTGTAAATGCATTGTCTTGGCTCCAAAAAATTCCGTTTATCGCCAAATATTCCGTTTACGAAGCTTGTGCCCGTAAAGTGGATATGTAAAATAAAGTGTCATTGCCAAGTGGTCCATGAATGCTCTTGCTGAGTGCTCTGAACTTAGCTTGGAGAAAATTTCAAAATATTTGATTTGTTTATTCCCGAATACCTCATATAAGTGTTTAAAAAAAAAAAAAAAAAAAAAAAAAAAAAAAAAAAAAAACTTTTAATTGCGGGTTGGGGAGCCCAATCGGCTAGGCGCTCGACTTGCATGCGAAAGGTTCCATGTTTGGGCGAATCCGAAATAGTTGCAAGCCTAAATAAAGATATGTGGCCAAAATCTCCGACGAATACTAATATTCCGTGTTAAGGGATGGCTCGATAAATATGCTTCAAAGTAAGGCAATCTTAAAAGTTTCGTTGGGTGCCGATTCGGGTGTCTGTTCGCCCCTTGAATTTGGTTCTAAATTTTGGCCCCCGTCACCCAATAGCTCGTGCAGCTCTAGTGCGACGTTAATTTAACTGCACTTTTATTTAAGCCAAAAAATCAAAAATTGAATAGCCTCTGTAGGCCAGTCGTCGGAACATCTCTTAAATATAGGGTCCCACGTTCAAAACCCAGCCACATTATATTTACGAATATGTGTTAGCATTAACAAAATCAAATTAATTGCGGAGTTCCTCGAGTACACTGGGTAGATATCGGCCTAAGTCCTAAGTTTCAACGACGTTAGCGTATGATGTCGCTCGAAGTCCAGTTAAAAGTGCTATAGGTCAGGTTTCGTCACCTCGTCACTTGCCCGCCTTTCTAAATTACGAGGCGTATTTTGCTCTGTTGAGGATGCTAAACGATGCTACACTCTTAAAACAAACACTCCCAATTTACCTCAGTCTGAGTGTATTTCACTCCTCCAGACTGGAAAATGCACTTCTCCTTTTGGAGTGGATCCTTTGTGTGTTAAACCTCCGACAGGATCACTCCAAACGAGTGATTTTAACTCAGTCTGAGAAAATATGCATGTCTTTAGGGTGTCGAAAATGCACTTCTCCAACTGGAGTGGATTTCACTCTTTTGTTTTAAGAGTGTAGAAATATCAAACTGGAAGCAATGAAATTGCCAAATTACCCAACATAGGGGTGCCCGGCTGGCCTAGTAGGTTTGATAGCATTCTATCATCGCCAACAGGCTGCGCCTTGTATCGGATGAGGGCTCGATTCCCGTTATAGCAATGAGTGTACTTTCTCTCTCTTGTGCCAGTAAAAACTATGTGCCTGTCTTACTTGACGAAGGTTTATAAGTGGGATCTGATCAAGCACACAAGGCGGAAAATAAATGTATCAACTTACCTACAAAAAAAAAAGAGATGTAGCCGGAATTTGGCCATTTCATCACTGATCAAGCTTATCGTGTCAGACCATAGAGTTAGACTCTAGTTCTTCAATTGTAGATAGAACTGGCCCTTGGTACCCTGTACTGCCAGGTAGTTGGTGGCTTCAGCCTTCTCTTCGCTGCGGATACTGCGGGCTCCACTGGGTACTCGGACTGCCTCGACATAACCTGTAAAATGCCCACTCAAGATCTTAGGTATTGAATTCACCATTGAAAAATGAGTAGTTTTTAATTTAAGATTGTGGAACGAAATAGATATTGACTTTTTCAACTTGTTTATGAATACAAGTTGGTTTGTGGAAATAATAGATTGGAGGATATGTGCGATATGCTTGCAGCAAGTATGGACAACTGTAACAGTGACACCTGCCGTGAAGTTACAGCTGGTCAAGCGTTGCCTTAAAGCCCACAAACGAACTACCCGTCTCAAATTCGTGCAAATTAGAGCGGTTACACATATTATGGTGATGCCACAGTTATGTAAAACGTTAAACACGTCTAGAAACGGCTTCTCCTCCAAAAAACAAACCATGTTTCGCCTCTTTCGAATTGTCTATTTTGAACTGCTGAGTTTAAATAACTCAACTACGATACAGATAACTCAACTACGATACAATTCTCAACTTCTAACTCTATGTGTCAGACCTACACAACCTCATATTCTCACCATCAGATGCCCTTCCCCATTTTATCTACGTCTTTGACCGTTACGCGACACGGACTAAATTCAACCCGTGGGACCCATTCACGGATATTTGCAATCAAAAAATGAAAGTTTTATTTTCTTTGTGCAGGTCAACACACTAAATCAACGGAAAGTGCCACTTTATTCCCTTTGGAAGAAATGAAGTGGTCGATAGAATTCCTAGTACAAAGAAAAAATTAACATTTAAGGTAGGCGAATACCCAAAATTTCCCAAAATTCTAAAATTTTTACTATTGCTTTAATCTTTTCCAAATTTGGCATAGTGATTTCAAACATAATGAGCAATGCTTTTTAGGCTTTTGTTTTTATTTAAATATAATTTGTTTATTTTAAACGGAGTTTTTCTACTAAAAAAAGAGGTTTACGCCAACAAGTCCACCACATTGAATTTTCATGCTATGAACATTTATTATGTGTGAAATTCTTCGTTTTGAACTAATACATGCAATGACCTTCTAGAGTTACATACAAATTACAAAAAAAAAAGTTATTAAGAAAAATGTTATAAATTAACCACAAAAAAAGGATTTTTTTCGATTAACTTACACTCGGACATTTTTTTAAAAGAAACTTGTATACTTACACCAGATGTTAGAGGTTCATGGCACAGATGTATATTGAAATACCATTTGTAAAAAAATTTAGGCAAATTAATGTAAAACTTTTAATGCTAGAAGTGTTGGCGCAAACCCCTTTTTTTTAGGTGAAAAACACCGTTTAAAATCAATCAATTATATTTAAATAAAAAAAATTGCCCACAAAGCATTATTTATTATATTTGAAATCACTATGCCAAATTTGGAAAAGGTTAAGCCAATAGTAAAAATTTTAGAATTTTTGGTATTCGCCTACCTTAACGGCGAATGGGACTGAATGACTGTGGGTATCGAAACCGAAGTGCCTCTATGTTAGTTCAATGGAAAATTAAAAAAAAAATCTTGCCGAAATTATCCTGCTGAATTTAGTATTTTTACGACAAATGATTTACTTTTTTTTTTACAGTTTTTATGTAGTTGATTTACTTTACTGTTTTATAACATTTCTAAAAAAAATTGAGTCGGCAATTTTAGTGCAGGTAAATTAAGTCAACTACGTTATTTATCATGTCAGATGAAACGTTTGTAAAAATATTAAATTCAGCTGGATAAATGTTAATTAAAAAATCGTTTTTTCCCCATTTTTCGACGAATTTTTTAATAAAATCATTTCTCTCTATTTGGACTGGTTTGAACTTTGCATGATTTTGATAATATCATGCAAATACTAACTTAGAAAAAAAATATTTTTAGTTTAGCATAATAAAATAGTAATGCTAAACTCTGATATACCCTGATATAACATTTTATGTAATTGTAAAATTCCGATAAATATTTGTATAATAACTTAAAATTAATATTTATTTGAAAAAAAATAAATTGTGCATTGCAAATTGGTTAATTTGCTCCCATCATTATTTTATAATTATTTTTCCTAATAGATACTTTTTACCTGATATTTTTCTTTTCTCTTCAAAACTAAGTACCTAAAATGATCGTCAAACCTGTGCCAACCTTGTCCTAGTTTAGTAGAGCCAATGCCTGTTGGGTGTGACTCCATGTAGTTTTTTTAAAATTAGTATTATTACATTTATGTATTATATATACTACAAGCTAATATGACAATATTTATTTATTTTAGTAGTCGTGTCCCTCTTCCTTCTCATCTTCTTGTATAACTGTTTTCTGTATTCTTGGTTTACTCATTTAACCCTCTAAAACATGAATTTTTATTTTCTTCCCTAAAAATATATATGTATCTTTAATACTCACACATTATGGGAAAAATACTAAAAAAATTTAACTGCATTAGAATTTAAATAATTTCAATTTTTAAAATTTTTCCATATGACAAAAACCAACTGAAAAATTCCAATTTTGATAATAATGACTAGAAAACTACTAAACATATTTTAAAATAACAATTTTTAACAATGATTAATTTTTCAAAACAATTTATTAGTAATTAGTACTAATATTATTATTCTTTGAATACTGCCAAGAACGTAATTTCACAAAAGTTAATAACCTCACTCTTTAATTTTGAATACACTTTTACTACTGTCATCTATGATGATTATTAGTAACTAAAACTTTGAAATGTAATAGATGAAAAAAACACAGATTTGTCTAGGAGGAGCTCTAATTTAATAGAATAAAGTGAATTATGATACTTGTTACCAAACGGTAACAGTATGCATTAGAGAGTTAAGGTGTGTTAAAAATTCGCCCTCCTTGTTTTGAAAAGCACCATTTAATAGGAAATGCTTGAAAGCATTTATAAACTGAAAATTTACGTCCATGCTTCGTAAAGTCCGTCCAATTTCATGTTTCTTTAACATGAACAATTGTCAGAAGGGGGGTTGTGATTAGGTTTATTGATACTAAACGTATACTTATCTATAATAATAAAAGAAATAGTATGTCTGTGTGCATGTCTGTGGATCGCAAAAGACCTACTTAGACTGCTCTAAAAAATTGGAAATTTTTAATATAGATTCCTTTTAATACCTTTGTGTGCACCTGAGGCTTAGTTTTTTCGTTATACTTAGTTACTTATTTGATTGTTATTTTTAATTAATATAATTAATTTTAAAAAAACATCTTCCACGTGGGATTGCGGGACCATAAAATGGCATGAAAATACATGGACCGGGCCGAAACGGGGGCTTGACGCCATCCTCTATTAGTTTGATTGATTGAGTTTGGTTGAGATATGCGCTCGCCCGAATGCTGCTTCATCCTCTATTAGTGTTTGCTTTTTTAAGTGCGCATGCGCCAACACGAATTTAATTTTGCTTTGATTTTGAGTGTATTTTCACAAGGTAAGCATGCCTCTAAAAGGAAGCAATGCAAAGTTAACGGGTTCACAGTAAGGCGGGACCATACTGCTAGTCATGAAATATAATATTGTCCCATAACTAAAACACATAAAACAATAAAAAACATAAAACATAAAAAAAACATAAAACAATCACCACCGTAAATAAATGAAATTCAAAGAAGAAAAAAAAACTTTTTTCATGAGTCCTTGTAAGGGGGGTAGTGTCGATATATTTATGATTTCAAGTCCCAAGGGTACAATAGACCGTATATCTAGCAAGTGGAAAAAAAGTTTTTTCTTACTCAATTGTTTTTTCGAAAGATTTGGGGCAAGTTATTTCCAATGAACAGTTTGTTTTTTGACAATTTTGTAAAATAAATACAAATACAGAAATTGTTAACCAACAAGAGTCTAGAGGACCAGCGAGGTTGTACCAAAAATTTATTTACATTCAAAATTTTTAAAACGTTCATTTTTCCCCCTTTTTAGGTTATATGTAATAGAATAAATTTTAGAAATACGGTGAAGTGTTAGTTCAAAATTGAGTGACACAAATTCTACTGACTGAGAACAACTTACTACTCAATGTAATTATTTTTATAACAAGTTTAATTTTGTTCCAAAGGGGCTGATTGATAAGCATTTTCAGACTCGGCACGTTTCCCAGAACTGAGACAGATATTTTGTAAAACATCTAGGCGACTCTCGCGACAAATTTTGACGCTCAGAAACTGATCTCTCTGGGGATGTTAAAGTAAGTCGATATTTAATTTTTCCAAGAGAACCCAAGAACAAATTCAAAATATGACTTTTCAATATCAAGATTCTTTGATGAAGAAGATCTTAAACTGGAAACCTTTGGGAACAAGACCAAGAGGACGCCCAAAGAAAAGGTGGAAGGATAATGTGCTGAAAGACATTGACAGTATGATGATCCGTAACTGGAAAACAAAGGCCACACGTAGAGATGAATGGAATAAAATTGTGCAACAAGCCAAGGCTCGCACCGGGCTGTAGAGCTAAAAGAAGAAGAGAACCCAAGAACAAATTCAAAATATGACTTTTCAAAATCAAGATTCTTTGATCAAGATTCTTTGATCAAGAAGATCTTAAACTGGACACCTTTTTGAACAAGACCAATACGACGCCTAAAGAAAAGGTGGAAAGATAATGTGCTGAAAGACATTGACAGTATGATGATCCGTAACTGGAAAACAAAGGCCACACATAGAGATGAATGGAATAAAATTGTGCAACAAGACAAGGCTCGCACCGGGCTGTAGAGCTAAAAGAAGAAGAGAACCCAAGAACAAATTCAAAATATGACTTTTCAAGATCAAGATTCTTTGATCCAGAAGATCTTAAACTGGACACCTTTTTGAACAAGACCAATACGACGCCTAAAGAAAAGGTGGAAAGATAATGTGCTGAAAGACATTGACAGTATGATGATCCGTAACTGGAAAACAAACATAGAGCCGAATGGGATAAAATTGTGCAACAAACCAAAACCCACACCGGGCTGTAGAGCTAAAAGAAAAAGAGGATGAGAACCCAAGAACAAATTCAATTTATGATTTTTTTTTTCACTCAGTACCTGTTTTCAAGAACACGTGAAAATAATGTATATCTCCTTTTTATATCTCTATCCCGTGAACCCTCTTGAGTCTAATAGAAAATAAGAATAAGCAAGGGTCGAGGGAGCTTTCTTAGTCCCAGTTTACGACCCTCTATAATTCAGCCGGTATCACATCCAGGGCAAACGAAGGATTAAAACCCATTCATATGCTGACGGCAACCGAAATCAATGGGCGGAATGCTTAGAAGAAGGCAATGTAGTAACCACGCCTTTTTATGAGGATTTTTACAGGATTTTTTTAGTGTTTTTGTTTTGTCCCTTGAAGTTTTTGTTGTTTTATATTTATATATGAATTAGTTGAGTTCAAAAACGGTATAACTTTTTTTTTCTATTTAAAGGCAAGCCCCTTCTTAAAAGAGAGCTAGTTTTAACCACGCCTTTTAGTGAGGATTTTTACAGGTTTTTTTTTAGTGCTTTTGGTTTGTTCCTTGAAGTTTTTGTTGTTTTATGTTTTTTTTTTTATGAAGAAGTTGAGTTCAAAAAACGGTATAACTTTTTTTTCTATTTAAAGGTAAGCCCCTTCTTAAAAGAGACCTAGTTTTAACCACGCCTTTTAGTGAGGATTTTTATAGGATTTTTTTTAGCGTTTTTGGTTTGTTCCTTGAAGTTTTTGTTGTTTTATGTGTATATATGAAGTAGTTGAGTTCAAAAACGATATAACTTTTTTTTTGTATTTAAAGGTAAGCCCCTTCTTAATGATTTTATTTGTACTCTGTACGTTCACGTAATGCCGATTTAACCCTTTCAGTCCCAGTGATACCATTTGCAAACAGCACTTTCAATATTTTTTTCCAAATGTTTATGTCCCGGTACGAAATCCAAACACACATCATTCGATTCTTCACACTTTGTTCTATTCGACAATATTTTACATTAATCTCAATAGAGACGGCCCACTGGCACAGTGGTTAGTGTATTAGACTTTGGAGCTGCTGGGCTCGGGTTCGAATCCCGGTAAAAGGCATGGATGTTTGTGCTTGTCAATAAATGTTGTTATTTGTCTATGTGTTTGGGTCGTCCTTATTTTTTGTCTCTTGTGACTGTCTCTTCTGGCGAGCTGGGTAATGGGCTAAAAGCCTACACTCTCCCTTCTAGAGGGCGCATTCACTGTTATTTGTCATTTTGTCAATCTCAATAGGAGTCAGAACTACTATTTTTTTTTTTTTCAGAATATAGCTAACAAGCGTTTCACCTAATTTTTGAAAAGTTCACTTCAGTTCCACATATTTAAAACGCAGTTTAAACTATTTTGGTTAAAATAATTACTACAATTTTTTAATAATTTGGTCAGATACCTTAAAATATACAACTAGAAGTGTTTTTAGGTAATATATATATTTTTATTTTGTTGTTTTCCTCAGTTGTAAATTTTGGGCATTATTTCAAAAACCATATAAAACATTAAAATGATTTTTATTTCTTACGGGACTCTTATTTTTGATCTAAAATAAGCTTATTTTGTGAATATCAGATGTTTCTGTAGTGTAGTAAATTTTTGGGACTGAAAGGGTTAATTAAAAAAATAATAAAAAAAATATTACAAGAAAAATGATAACAATCCACATGGTTTGTCACAGTACTTACAAAATATTTGAATTTTTATGTGTCCTAAAATAGTATCTAGATGAAACATTTATTTTCTTAAGTTAATTAAAGTGGAATCTCATCCTTCCTTAGTGAAATATATCTTGAGGGGACATGGCTTTGTGCATTTTGTGAGGAATGACCAAAAACTGTAAGGGCCACTATAATATAAGATGCAGTATTTCTTCTCGCCAAACGTCTTTCCATTAAAATTTTATGAATAAAGCAACCAGTTTTTTTATTTAAATTTTTTGTAAATAATTTTTTTTATTTTGATAAACATTGTGATCAAATGGATGCCATTTTCTTTTAATAAGGAGATATGCTTATCAGCATGTTTCTGGAAATCTAAGCAAAGCAATATTAAGTCACCTTTAGTTTTTGAAAAATATTCTGCCTATAGCCGGTGCGTCTTTCTGTATCTGTCCCACTTGACGAAAGTGGTTCTCTGAACAAGCACACAAGCTTTAATATATATGTACAGCTGTGGAAATAAAATAGTACCCACTAGTGATTATTTTGGCCGTTAGTCATCCTATAGAATCGGACCTTTTTGACATTGTGACCAATTAACATTCTGAGTTAATTGCATGACACAGAATTTGCATAAGGGGCCATCTTCATATTAAAAATGTTACTAACTTTAAAATTTCCAATAGCAACACCCCTCTTTGAATCCATATTTTAAATCTCTGACCTATGTTTATACGAAATGCCAAATTTTGTTAGTTTTTAATCATTATTAGAGGAGTTAGAGACGTGCAAAGTTTAGGTCCCATAATGTTAAATGAGTTGCATATAAAAAACTATCCAGATCTATAAATAATTAATATAATGAAACGAATTTTTTACTGAAAAGAAATTATAATAACCCAAACAAAATGCATTCAATATTGGGGTATTTAAAACAATTTTTATATTTTTAAATAATTATTATTTTAATTTTTTTTTTAAAAATATGAATAGAAACCCCTTAATATTTTTAAAGAAATAAATTTAAGACAAGAAGTTTAAGCGAAATCCCAATTTTTTAAAAATTTTATTCATAATTTGCAGAGTAAATCACAAAATACCTTTTAATTACCCTTTAGGGGACTGTGTATAAGATTACGTGTGTAATTGATAAATAAAGACAGCTTTGCATTCATGCTTGCTTGTCATTTTAGAGATGGTCCCCAAAAGGTCCGCAAGTGATTCGATTGAATAATTCGTCAAATATTCATCCAAATGTAACAAAAACTTAGATTTAAGGGTTTTCGAGAGTGCTTAACATTTCTAAGTTATTTAAATTGGGTGTTGCTATTGGAAATTTCAAAGATCGTAATATTTTTAATATGAAGACGGCCCCTTATACAAATTTTGTATCGTGCAATTAACTTAGAATGTTAATTGTACACAATCTCAAAAAGGTCCGATTCAATCGGGTGACTTACGGATGAAATAACCTCATGTGGGTACTTTTTTAGTTCCACAGCTGTACCATACCGTAGCCGGTGCATTTTTTTTGCAGCGATAACAAAAATCGGTGGTGACAATATTCAGTTATCCCCCCCCCCCCAAACAAAATAAATATATATAAAAAAAACTAGTTATTGGCAAATAAGTATTTGCTCGTATCTGATAGAATTTCACATCGGGTCATTTGAGTAATGCTACTTTAACTAGCACGAGTTTTCCTTTAAGGGAGAATGAGTCTTATGGACCGCGGGTTTCCAAACCAAAGTGCCTTTGCGTTAAGGTATGCATTTACCTTGGACAACTTTTTCTTTAATTTTTGAGATAGAATTTTAAAACTTTGTGAGAAGACCAGGCACATAAAAACTAAGATAAATATACTTTATGTCAAGAAAAAAATATACTAATTAATAAATTAATTAGCAATTAATTAATTTAATTGTGCCAAACTGCGAGCAACTTAATGCCAATTCAAATTAGTTGATTTACCTAATTTTTACAGAAAAGGAAACAGTAAATATCCAGGCATGTGATCATACTTTATCTAAGCTCTAAGCAAAATAGTAATTTAATTATGATAGTTTGAAATGGCTAACTTTAAAATATACGATTTTTTAATAATTTAATTTTTTTGAAAATTTGTAAAAAAATCATTATTTGTTACAATCTCTATAAAAAGTATGGCCACATACCCTCATACATACTCCTTAAAATACTTTTTAAATTTTTTAAATCGAAGCATATTAATTTGAAATATCTTGCTTGCAGTTCAATCATGTTATGAAAAAACTCGTTCTTCAGAAAATGCTTTCAAGGTTTTCATTGTAAGACTTATTGCCATGGAATTCCCTTTGAAAGATTGCCTGTAAATTAAAAACTATTTACAGTACATGAAATCTACTTGTACGATTTGAAAGATAAAGAATCGGATAATATATTAATGCAAAAATATCAGGACACATATTTTGATCAATTTTCCGTTTTCTAAGGTACATGCATACCTTAATCCAAAGAAAATATTGTTTTTCTTAGCCAACTTTGTCATGTTGTATTGACAATTTTCACGAAGTTTTTTTTTTATGTGATAAATATAACTGGATTACATGTCTCTATAAACTAACCTATTTATATTGGTTCGAACATTATTTTTTTCAAATAATTTGACACTTACTATTTCAACTAAGTTATAAAAGTAAGATTATAAAGACTTTAAAGTGATCTACATGTATAAAAAAGTACCGTTTGTAGAAAGATTAAATACAGGCGAATAAATGTGGCTTAGTCACCCAGTCGCCGTATGGTGGTTTAGATCTCGCTTGTCATGCGAGTAAGCCAATGGCCTACTCAACTACTAGGGCCAAAGAAGCTCTCCCAAACACGTTGGGTTATGGAAATTTTGACGTCATAGTTCCGAGTGACGATGTACCGAAGATAAAGATAACCTGTCTCGAAACCTGTTCGGAACCACTCGTTCACGGCTGACCACATTTTTAGGGTTCCGAATGTGTCCAAACTAATTTTTCGATCTTCGGCACTCGGAACAGTGACGTCAAAAATTCCGTCTACACTCATGTTTAGGAAAGCTTCTCTAGCCTTGTTATTGAAGTTGGTCGTGAGTGGGCCCGGGTTCGAATCCGCTTAAGGTATGGATACCTGTTGACCTGAGTTCATGCGGGGAACGTACTTTTTAGATCTGAGAGTTGGAAAGTCCTGTAGTTGGATAGAGCGTAGTATTATGGTTGCAGGTTGTCAAGAGAAAATTGCCTCTCCCTCCAGTGACGTGCACTGAAGAAGCGAAGGAAGAAGAACTTTTTCAGACTTCCAACTATCATGGGAACCCAATGCTCAGTTGAAGCACTGCAATCCTACTTCTATCATATCGCCCTTCTTTGTGTGTCTCTTGTGACTGTCTCTTCTGGCGAGCGGGGTAATGGGCTATATAGCCTACGCCCTTCCCTTCTAGAGGGCGCAATCACTGTCATTTGTCATACCAGGATTATCATAACACTATGATTAAAAATCAAATGCAAAAAATCAGATTATGCTGCATTCCAAATTTCATAAAAAAATTCAAATTAAAAGCTTAATTTTTTTGTTTTTTTAAATTGTAAATAATCTACATTGAAATAGCATGAAAATTCTTTTTTTTTTCAATATTTTCACTGTTTCCATTGCGTTAAGCTTACGAGAAACTTTATTTAAAATAAAATTTTTTGAAAGAATATTTATTTGTGCGATATATATCAGTTTGGATTGCTGTAATAGAGTCCATTGAATTTTTTTTGTCAAAATGGAGTTATTTTGATGGTTTATAATACATGTATGAAGAAAGATGCATAGAGAATTCTAACATGGCATAAAAAATACGCCAAGTTTCGCTTTCATTACTTTAATGTGCTAAAACAATCTTTTTATGTGCTAAAAATGATATAATTTGGAATATTAATTTACTCTTGATATGCATTACTATAAAAAAAAATGGGTGACCCATATTTACCCCATGTGTGACCCATAATTGCCAAAACCCGGGGTAATTCCTGGTCACTCAATAATTAAAATAAAAGTAATACTAATTAATTTTTAGATAAACTGATTATTTAAAGAAATTCTGAATTATTTAAGCTTACTCCATGCAAAATTAAATCTTTTTATCTTTCATACTTTAGAAAAAAATAGGATGTTATGATTTTTTTGACCCAAAATTCCCCCATATGACCCTACCTTTTTCAAGGTTCTGATAACGAAAGAGTGGTTTTCGGAACATGGGACAGTTTGTCTGCCTGAAACCTCTCTTAAAATCAAATTTAAATAAAATGAAGTTAATTACTGACAATTTCTAGAAGTAAATTTGGGCTCTAATGTGGTCTTTGGTGGATTTTTAATATACATGTTGTTCTTCATTTATTGTACTTGCCCAATTTCTTGATTAGTGACATACTTAGAAAATGTTGTTTAATTATAGCCATAATATAACTGACATGGATATATATGCGTATGTAGTTGGCGGACAAAAATTATATATAGGTTAATTATTGGAGGTCTAGTATTTATATTTTCTAAAGTAAAAACTATTTAAAAGTTTTGAATGTGCTCTTTCAAATCTACAAAACCTACACCAGGAACAATGAGAAAACCTGAATAAATTAAATACAAAATATTGAATGTTGTTATTTTAATATGGCGAAAGATGTCTTTTTAAAAACCATCTCAGAAATGGGATAGAAAAAATGGCACTAATATTATAATAATAATATAAGCATGTAAATCTTTAAAAACAAAAACATCGCAATTGAACGATACACCGATTTGGAATAATCTCAGGATTGTATTTCAGTGATAAATTTTCGATTTTTAATAGGTATAAATTAGAAGGAAAAATAGATCATCTACGAAAAATTTTTTCTTTCTAAACTTTAACTAAAATAACCCCATAACATATTAATTAGTTCTGTGTACATAGCTTAAGAATGTTAATTGTTTTAAAAATCTCTTTTAAAAAATACCATTATTTTCTCAATTAGATATATTATAAAATATATTTTTGACAAATGTGTTAAATTTTTGACAGTGACCTCACCAACAATTAAATAAAGTTTCCTCTAGGAAACGGTTTTAAAAATTAAGATTTTTGTTTTATTAAAAACCAGCCGGTGACCGAGCTCTGCTCGGAGAAAATAGGTATCGAAGATTTAAATTTTCAATTGTGATTTATCAAAACAATCATACCATAAGAAAATTTGTGAAACCATTGGCGAAAAGATAACCGGTTAAAGTTAATGTGACCAAATTTTCAAAATCAAAAAGTGGGACACTCCATCACCCCCTCCCCCCCCCCAGTGTATTTTTTAAGTATTTTTTTAAGCACATAATAGTCCCTTCACACAATGACACACTTGGTATAAGAAAGATAAGGAAGGCGCGTTCAACAGCAGCAGTGGCTCCAGGCAAACAGACACCATACTCCACCAATTTGTTGATGACTTTAGCTTCATTTAACAATTTCTAAAAACTTCATAGCGTTTTACAACGATTATTCATAAAAAAAAGTCTATTTTATTTACAATTTCCACGTTTTTCGGGACTTTGCGGGACTTTTACAAAAAAGCGGGACTGTCCAGCCAAAAGCGGGACGTCTGTTCACATTAGTTAAAATGCACCATTGTAAACAAAGTTAGAGTTTGGAAAGGGAACTAACTATTCTGTACAAAGGTAAAGTTTTAAAAGTCATAGGAAATGTAATTGATAATTGGCGTTTCGTTGAAAAGCAACAAAAATGTCGAAATGTGGTAAACATTCCATTTCATACTTCATTCAACTCGATAGGTATAGCAACCATATGTTAAATTTTCAAGATCGCCAAAAATCGCCAATGAGCAGAATCGAACTGAAATCGTCTGCTGATTGGAACTAAAAAAATATTCATGTTACCATTTCTGTAAACTCAATAAAGTTTAAAGCAAGGTTGAATTTATTTAAATTTGAAAAATTAAAATCTTAACTAAACATTTGTAGCTTAAGCAGAGGCTTATAGCTTTAGCAGATGGCATCAGGAAAGTAGCCATTATGGCGAACTAAGTTTGAAAATATCCTATATGTAACTCCGAACTGCTTGACCATAGCGCTTCAAAACCTATGCCAATCGATTCGTCGTGGCCAAAACCCCCAGACCCCCAAGTTTACCGGAGTTTATTAATTCTGGGGCGATTTTCGACTTGGTACCAATTCCTCGTATTATAGTATAAGATATAGTTAGAGTTTGGAAAGGGAACTGTTCTATACAAAGGTAAAGTTTTAAAAGTCATAGGAAATGAAATTATGAAATGTAATTGATAATTGGCGTTTAGCTGAAAAGCAACGAAAATGTCAAAATGTGGTAAACATTCCATTTCATACTTCATTCAACTCGATAGGTATAGCAACCATATGTTAAATTTTCAAGATCGCCAAAAATCGCCAATGAACAGAATCGAACTAAAATCGTCTGCTGATTGGAACTAAAAAAATATTCATGTTACCATTTCTGTAAAACTCAATAAAGTTTAAAGCAAGGTTGAATTTAGTTAAATTTGAAAAATTAAAATCTTAACTAAACATTTATAGCAGAGGCTTATAGCTTTAGCAGATGGCATCACGAAAGTAGCCATTATGGCGAACTAATGAAGTTTGAAAATATCCTATATGTAACTCCGAACTGCTTGACCGTAGCGCTTCAAAATCTGTGCCAATCGATTCGTCGTGGCCAAAAACCCCAGACCCCTAAGTTTACCGGAGTTTATTAATTCTAGGGCGATTTTCGACTTGGGACCAATTCCTCGTATTATAGTATAAGATAAATTTCCTTTGAGTTTGCACTGTCGTTGATGTTATTACTCTTGCTAGGTGTTTTTGCACGCACGTGAATAATTTAAATCTGTCTGACACGTTTGTTTTTTTTATTTTTTATCTTGGCATGCTCAATAATTATTTAAATATCGATTGAATTATGTTTTCGATTAAAAATAACTGTGCTGTATAAGGTAATATTGTTTCTTATATAAGTTTTTTTCAAACCTATCAATTCTACACATCATCCTAACATGAAATGCATCACTTTTTTTTCAACTGAACCACTTATACAGGGTGTTCCAAAATTGACCGGAATTGTATAGGACGCAATTCCTAAATATTTACCCGGCCCCCGCCAATGAAAAACGGCTAACTAATTGGCCGCCCTTTCGGTCGTGCATGAAATCTTGCACTTGTGCTACACAAGAATGTAGAACTTTTAGTTTGGTTTGGTTGAATTTACATCTGATAAAAATTACAGGTTCAACTAGTTTTCAAAAAAATTTTTAGGAGACTGTTCATTTTGATAGGTTGTTGCATTATTGTTAAAAAAAAACTTGATGTTGACCATCAGTCTATACATAACAATTATTGTATTTTGCTTATTTTTGCTGGGTAGGTATGCACATATACAGGGTGGTTATAAAATAATGCACATATACAGGGTGGTTATAAAATAACGCTCGCTATTCGGGGTGGTCTGTAGCTTTAATGAATAATCCAAATGCAGAAGACTTTGAGACACTTACTAATCAAGAAGGGGGGAAAGAATGAAATCATAAAAAAAAACTCGTCTCTTGACCAGGGTTCTAAATTACGAGGCGTAATTGGATATGTTGGCCGTAATTAGTCATAATTGGCTATGCCGCGTAATTTAGTACCTTGGTCAAGAGTCGAATTTCGTTTTATTATTCCATTCTTTATCGAAAAAAGAAACTCGAAGAAACGAAACTCGAAGAAACGAAACTCGAAGAAACGAAAAGAAACTCTCCTGACCAGGGTTCTAAATTACGAGGCGTAATTAGCTGTGTTGGCCGTAATTGGCCATAATTGACGTCGCCTCGTAACTTAGAACCCTGGTCAAGAGACGAGTTTGTTTTTTATGATTATTCTTTTTTGTGATTTTTTTTAAGATTCTATCTTTTTTATGATTCCATTCTTTTTCCCCCCTTCTTGATTAGTAAGTGTCTCAAATTTTGAAGCATTTGGACTATTCATTCAAGCTACAGACCACTCCGAATAGCGAGCGTTATTTCATAACCACCCTGTATATTCCGGTGTGTGTGCATGATCAGAGACCCGCTTATAAGATTTCGTCAAGTAAGACAGCCACAGAAGGACTTTTTACTGTCAGAGAAAGGAAGTACACCCAGGGCAAAGAATTGAACCCGCACCCATTACAGCGCGCGGACTGCTAGCGTTATGGCCTGCGATCCAAACCACTCGGCCATCGATCCCCATATGACACCCTAAATTGTCTCCGCGTTGGTAGATGGTGCGGTTGGTAGGTTCAGTCTCTACCCTACTATAGAACTATTTGGTCCCAACACATGCACATTTCGACAAACTGTACATTTCTATCCAAAACGTTTAGCTCCTTCCAATTTTCAAACATCCAGCTCGAATTTGAAACACACCAAATTATTTAAATCGAAATCCAAACACAAAAATTCCATTTTCGTAGTTACTAATCATTTTTAGTAGTTTTAGAAACTGTGATGTACCAGAATCTGCAAATTGTAAAATTACTAGGCAATATGTCGATTCAACCAAACCAAACTCAAAACAAATGCATCCCTTCGTCAACACATTCTCGTTTTGCCCTAGTTCAAGTATGCAACCACGACCAAAACGCGTGATCAATTGGCTTTTTACTATTTTTCGGAGGGGCCGGCTCAATATTTCGGAATTGCATCAATTCCTATTCCGGTCAATTTTGAAACACCCTGTATTAGCGACTAAGCATTAAAGGCATTATCTCCCAGAACAGATGACCTTTTTTTTTGTGGCACCATCTAGGCAACTCTCATTACCAATTTTTAAACTCAGATTACAATGGATCTGGACTTTCTGCCGATCTAAAAGAGAGATTTAAATTTTCTTAGCGAACTCTATCCAAATGGGTACTCAAGAGACTTTTTACATGCAACATAAACAAATGACTTGCGTGTCAATGATTTTCCCATCCAGAAAGTTTGGCTGCCTAGCCTGGGCTTGAAACCTCACTTTTGGCTTTCACGAAATACTCCTAGCCACTTATGCATTTAATCTATATGCGCCAATATAGTAAGTGGCCTTTATATTTATCCCAAACGTAAACATAAATCCTCAGACCCAATTTCATAAATCGAAATTCAGCCAACATACCATACATAAGTTTACCATTTCAAATACAAATGTACGGGAACAACGCATATTACGCGAATGGCTACAATTTTCAAAACTTCGCCAACCATTTTCCTCTTAAACGGAAAAAGGGCAAACGGAAATCGTTGTAGGGAAATAAACGACAGGTCGAAACAAAGAAGGGGTTGGAGATTCTTGGCTTGAATTAAAGTGAAGCTGTCAAGAAAATCGCCAAGCAATCCTAGTAAGTCGAAATAAACCCCTCACTAATTGCTGGTTCATGCTGAAATGCATAATGTTTTTGCTTAAAGCATTTAATTCATGAGTTGGTGAGAAAACCGGCCAAGTGAAAATAAGCTTTCTGCTGAAGTTCATGTAAGTAAAGCCAAAGTATAAGGCAAATGGAGACCATTGTACTGAAATTCATTTTGTATAAGGCAAATTAAGTTACACAAAAAGCGAATAAAAAACTTTAATTTAAGGTTTTTGATTCGTTAATGGTGTTTACAAATTCGTAGTTATGGGTTTATTGCAAATCAAAATATGACTGTAAACTTAGTTTTAGATTGTAGCACGAGATCTTATATTTAACACAAGCTGGTAGTAATGGTCTTCCTAAGTAATAAAAGTTGAATAGTTTGAAGACAGCGTCTGTTTAGGTTTACATGAGCCATCGAATCAATGGAATGCCAAAATCCACATTGGGGAAAATGCGGTCAAGCAGGATTTCTATCCCAAATGATAGTCAATGGCCAAATCCCTGGAATTAAACATCAAATCCTCCTTCATTGGAGAGTTTGCGAACCCCCCCCCCCCCCAATGAACCCTACAATTCCGGTCCTGCCCGGACGGAAATCCCCAAGAGGGAAATATTGCGGAGTTTGCTCTTCATTCCATGGATTCGATGAATCATGTAAGGCGCGTTAACATGAGCCATCGAATCCAATTCCAAACTGTCCGTAAGGGGAGAAAGTAGCCGAGCAGGATTTCTATCATAAATGATGGTCTGTGGCCGAATCCATGGAATGAAACATCAAACCCTCCTTCATTGGATTGTATGCGACCCCCCCCCAATGAACCCAATGAATGAATTTTTTTAAATTTTGATTTTAAATTTTTTTAAAAATAATTTATAATTAAAATTGAGCTGAGAATTTAGGTATAAGTCTTTGTTTGTACATATTTATACAATATAATTTCTTGGTCATTTTTTCAATTTTGACCTCACAATTTGCCGCGCAAGCCTAATCACAATGTGTTCAAATAGCTTTATGTTTAACATCATTTATTTTAGTTTTGGCTTAAGTTTCATAAATTTTAAAACTTGTTTTATAATAAGTAAATCTTGTAGAATTACTTATAAAAAGAATATACTTATACATTGAGTAGTTCAAAAATGACATGAAAGATCAAACTATGTTTTGTAGTACCTTCTTTGCACATTTTTAAGACTCCTATGACCCCTTAAACGTCAAACCCTCCTTCATTGGAGTGTTTGAGAAACCCCCAAATGAACCCTGCAATTCCAGCTCTGCCTAGACGAAAACCCCGAAGGGGGAAACATTGCGGAGTTTGCTCTTCATTCCATGGATTCAATGGCTCATGTAAACGCGCCTATAATTTATGTGAGTTTACTTGAAAATGATTGATGGCTTCCTATAGTAAACCAGTTTCAGTATTGGATTTTGCCCAGCGTCATTTCCATCTCCTTCTGAACTCCTTGTATCTAAGCTCTCCTCCGGTTAGGGCGTTTTCCCCAGAGGCCGCATTAGCCGCCTCATTTGGGCCGGCTTGATTCGGAAACGGCAGTTTGTCGTGGCCAGTTTTTGAAGGGGGATGCCCCCTTCGAGATTAAGGGTTTGATTGTTGCTCGGGCGATTACGCTATAAATCTTCGTGTCCCTTGGTTTACTTAGTGTTGTTCCCGTAGCGAAGGAATAGAAATCGAGGAAGAGTATAACCCTATTTCATGTAAATCGAATATATAAAACAGTTTTCATGTTGGTTGGTAGACATATATTTTCAGGCTTGTGTGCTTGGTCAGAGGCCCGCTTTTAAACATTCTTCAAGTGAGACAGACACAGCACGGACACACATACGCGGCAGATGCTGCCATCTATCGTGCGCTACTTCCACAATTTAGACATGTCCCTGCATCGGAGGGAAATAGTGTCCAGGGATCTATCCCAGGTAGCACAGAACGGATTAAAAACGTTGCTAACTGGTTGCATTCGTTGCATTTCCGTTTCGTTAAAAAGTTCCGTTGCAAAAACGTTTTAAAAACGTCAAAAATAATCGTTGCACTTCGGCAATAATTAAACGTTTTTGCAAGGTTGAATTGTAGGATTTTATTGGCCGCACTTAAAGATCTCACTACAAAGCATTATTTGGCAGCAATAAAGTTCTGTGTAGTGGCGAGAAATGGGCGCCCGGAAGTATTCATTACTGATAAACAGAGTATTTTGTTGTGGTTATCTATAGTTTGTGTTAGGAAAATTGTAAGGTGGCAGTTCATCGAAGAAGTGCTTTTATTGAAATTTAAAAGGATACAGGATAATTTATCAGTTTGGCTGTTCAAAATAAAAGCATGCATATTTTATAGTGTTTATTTCTATTTGTCTTTTATCATCAGGTGCTCTTCGTGAAAGCGGTTGGAGTTGTACGAGCAATGTAGGAAAATATAAAATCCTTCTTGATATATGCACCATTGCCTGTAAAGTATTTTAATAAAAAATAAAAGTAGATCTTTTTAATAAATTTAGTTTAAATTGTATGGATATTGTAATAACTTGTTACAATTTACTAAAATGGCCGTGACGGTTATAATACGTTACTATTCCGTTGCAAAAGCGATAGAAATACGTTGCAAAAGCGGTAAAAAGGTGTTGCTATCCCGTTGCAAAATTGGTGAAAAGGCGTTGCAAAATGGTAACAAGTAACGGTTTTGCAACCTCTTTAAAACGTTGCAAAATTGGTTGCAAATTAGTATTCCTAACGAGAAACATTTGCGACTTTATTACGTTTCTTATTTACGTTTTCGCAACGAAACGACTTTTCGTTTTTGCAACGTTTTAAAAACGAATGCTTGCTACTTGGGGTATTCGTGGGAAGCAGCGCAATGACCGCCCTCAGGACTTTCGGACTCAACAGATTTAACGAGCACGTACTCCGCACTTAACCATTGCGCTTCCGGGAAGACAGTTTTCATGTTATGAGTTAAGGAATTGTAATTTGGTAATTTAAACGTTTCCGGCTGTTTATTTTTAGACTCATCTAGAAATGTAGTGATTTTTAGACGGATATTTCCTGCAGCAAAATACTTCTTTAGTATGGCCAGGACAAGGACAGAACCAAGAACCTTCTCGGTAAGAGGCTCGTAAAAAACACTCTCAACTAATGAGGTCGAGGGGGGGGGGAGGTCGCTTCAATGATTGAACACTGTGCAACACAGCCAGTAAGATATCTGAGCAATTTTGAGAGGCTGAGCTCCCCAATTTTGACCAGTAATGTTCTTAGAATGTACCAGTTTATGTCCCAAAATAAATCAGAAACAATATCAGAAGTATATGGGAAGAAAAACTAAAACATAGAGTTTGCCCCGTTTATTTGCTATTACGTCTAATTAAATTTAACATTATCAAATTCGCCAATGGGCGGACCAGATAATATTTCTTAGTCATATCTTGGTCAAAAAATATATTTAAATTTTCCTGGTCATGCGAAGCCGTAATGGCTAGTTTTATTTACCAGAACATACGTATTGCAATATTTTGATCATGTGGCAATTGGCAAATAACAAAAAATTGCTCGTAATTTTTTATTTAAAAAAGAAAGGCGCAAAATTTAAAAGTTAGTATTGTGCTTAAGTATATTGTTCTCATATGTGCACTTCGTAAAAGTTTAATTTTACATTGTTATCTTTCAAATTGTCAAAAAAAACTATTATTGTTTCTCCCAATATTTTAGTTTAAAACAATATCATTTAAGTTTTATTTTTAAAAAAATAATTACATCAACTCATGAATCATTTAAAACAAAACATATGATATTTCATCATTGTTTCTTATATTAATGAAAAAGGAGTGATATTGAAGACAATTATATGTTAATATTACTGTGTAAATGCTAGTTAAGATGTATATTGCATATACTTTAAGCTTGCATGTCTTTTAATTTGAACACATTTAAACAAGTAGTTCTAAGAGAACTAAGACAGACGACTTTCCTGTTACTGAAATTGTTTTTTTTTTAAACAGGTTTGTAACTATTAAATAAAACGCAGTTTGGAGTAGTTTAATTTTTTTGTTAATAAATATTTCGAAAATATTAGGGTTTTTACAGATTTTTTTATTGATATTTTCTGAAGAATGAAAAGCTCGCGTCAATTAACCTTTTAACTTTTAAAAAGGCTGAGACTGCCGTACGAGTAAGGGTTCGATTTTGCTAATACTATAACAAGCTAGACGGGAACAAAGCTTTTACTTTACGGGAATGTTAGGGCGTTGGAGACATTCACACAAACCGACATTGGTAGAAGGCAAAACACTGACAAAAAATATGTCAAATTTAGAATGTAAGAAACACTCTAAAAATTATTTAAAATAGGTTGAAAGAATGTATCCGGTAGTCTTTTTCTAGCCTATAAGAAGCTAAAACACATCCGCATTCTGACTCGTATTTAAGAATCACAGTAAAGTGACCTTAGCTATATACCAACTGGACTTCGAGCGTCATCGCACGCTAATGACGTCTATGATGCTTTGGACTCCACAGATTTAACAAGCACGCCTGTCCCAAGGCGCTTACATGAGCCATCGAATCTATGGAATGCCAAAATCCCCATTAGGAGAAAAAATGTCGAACATTATTTCTTACCCAAATGATAGTCCGTATCGGAATCCGTGGTATGAAACATCAAACCCTCCTTCAATGGAGGGTTTTCAAAACCCCCCTATTGAACCTTGCAATTCCGGTTATGTCTGAGAGAAAATCCCCAAGAGGGACTAATTGCTGCCTTTGGTATGAGATACCAATGTTCTGGCGGCTCTATTTTGTTTTCATTTATTTTAAAATGTCCCAGTGTAGAGTCACTAGAGAAGGCAATAAGAGCCTTGTCCCTTATTCGGGGTTAGGACGATTGTTTTGACAATAATTATCAGTTTATATCATATGGTTGATTTAGAACGCGTAGCCCTATGACAAGCCGGTGCCGACCCGGCGGTGAAACAGTTAGGGTGCTAGCCTTTAGTGATGCTGGGTTCGGGTTTGAATACCGGTAATGCATGGATGTTTGTGTCTGTCAATTAATGTTGTTATTTGTCTCTGTGTTTGTGTCGTCCTTCTATGTGTGCCTCTTGTGACTATCTCTACTAACGAGCGGGGTAACGAGCTTAAAAAAGCCTATTCTCCTCCCTTCTAGAGGACGTACTCACTGTCCTTTGTCATGGCAGGCCGATGCTCTAACGACTGGGCTGTAGATTCCCATCAAATAGTTTTTCAATTAAACCCAGGAAATAAATGATAAAACACCAGTTTGAAAACGGGAATGTTTCAGATGATGTTAAGATATCATTTTTGTCCGTACGTCGATTTCAAGGGCTGTTCCGGTCTCATGTACTCCAATTTCATTAGTTGCTACGTTTTCACTCTCAAAATGACCAATATACACTGCTCAAAACAATTAGGGGAGCACTTTGCGTACTTTTGTTTACCCGCCCTACTAAAAATGGTCAATAGAGATCAATAGAAAAATCTGTACGTGGAAATGGCCCACTGGTATCAATAGAAATCTCTATTGATATTCTCTATTGATACCAGTGGGCCATTTCCACGTACAGCTATTGATATCTATACAAATCTTCTATTGATATCCGTACAAATCTCTAGTGATACCCATACAAATCTCTACTGACACCCATACAAATCTCTATTGATATCAAGACAATATCAGTGCAAATCTTTAATGACATCAATACAAATCTCTACTGGTATCAATACAAATCTCTACTGACCTCTATTGATACCAGTGGGCCATTTCCACGTACAGCTATCCTCTATTGATATCAATATAGATCTCTATTGATATCAGTACAAATCAATACAAATCTCTACTGACCTCTATTGATACCAGTGGGCCATTTCCACGTACAGCTATCCTCTATTGATATCAATATAGAGATCTCTACTGATCTATATTGATATCCGTACAAATCAATACTGATACCAATACAAATCTCTACTGGTATCAATACAAATATCTACTGACTTGTACTGATACCAGTGGGCCATTTCCACGTACAGCTCTACACTCTATTGATATCAATACAAATCTATACATTGCTATTGGTATCCACTATCCGTAGGCCATTTTCATGTACAGATATAATTTAATGATGTCTACTGACCTTTATTGATATATATTTATATAACCATACAAATCTCTATAGATATCCGTACATGTCTCAACTGATATAATTGTGTAAATCTGCATTGATATTAATACATCCCTAAAGATCTAAATTTCTATTTATATTATCCTTACCAATATATGTGTGTTAAATACATGTACAAGTGCTTTTATTGATCTCTAAAAGTAATTATTTGTACGGACTATAGCATCCAGGTATATTTGTGGTTAATAGGAACATAGATAGTCACTCTGTTAATGCACCACTGCACATTAGTACTTGACCAACTGGCTAAAACATCCAACAAAAGCAATTGGAATCATTTTTGATGATTTTTAACTCGGAACATTAGTCAAAAGGATACTCATAAAAAAAATAACCATACTAATTCCTTTGTTACTGCTATTACAGTGGAAATAATTAACAGTTAAATTGAAAACAAAATAAAGGAATTATAAAATTAATTTTTAAAAATTACACTAACACATCAAAGAGCATTACTATTTTACTTAAAAACAAATTCAATCAATTAATTGTTAATTAAAACTTAACAAATTAATTATTTCACTCAAGAAAAAGCAAACATAATTTTGAATTATACCTAATATTTAATTGCTTTTTAAATACATTACATTATTTTGGCTTTTCTCATTAGTGTAAGGATCTTTTCCGCCACAAAAATATTCAATTTCGTCAGGCGTTTATTTTTTTTGTCTTCTGTTAGATTGTTAGCAGGGATTCTGTTATAAAATAGCTCTATAATAAAAAAGTAATTAAGAAAAATATAAATTGTTACTTTAGAATAATTGAGTACCCAAACGCCAATTGGATAAAATCACTTACAACCAAATAGCGTGAAAAATACTGTTTGACTGCATTTCATCAGCTTTAAATGCATACAAGTCAATTTAACTGTAATAATTATCATCAAATAACTTTACTACTTAATGTACAGACATATTTTTTAAAATCTTTGTTTAATTTTTTTATAAAAAGAATTAAACTGGTTTTTACATAAAAATGATTTTCTTTAAAGCAAAATTTAAAATTGTTTACTTTTGTCTACGTTTACGTCATAAACACTGCTTTTTCCCTCTATTTTTCTTTTGAAAATGTTTAATTTCTTTTTTAACCAGCAGTATGGTGTTGCCTTGCTGGGAACCCATTAGTTTAATGGAAAAATTTTGATAAAAATATTGGAATGGGGTTCTCCCTTCAATAAGACTGATTACCTAAAACAGTGGTTGTCATTCTCAAAAAGATTCGAAGCTTAATGTAGACCTTCCAGATACACAATGTTTTGCAGTCCTTCAGTTGGCATCCAAGATATGAAGCCAACCCAAGTATACATCCAACATACAGCTGCCCTACTAAAAATGATCCATAGAGATCAATACAAAAATCTATTGACATTAGTACAGCTTTATTGATATGTACTGATTTCTATGGATGTCCTTATTGTTATCAGTAGAACCTATTGATATCAGTAGCCTACTGATAATATTTCCCATTGATATCAATAAAGCTCTACCGACATCTATACAAAATTATCAGTTGGCTACTGATCTCAATTGACATTAATAGGCCTGTACTGATATCAATAAAAATTTTACCAGTAGGCTACTGATCTCAATTGGCAGTAATATGCCTGTACTAATATCCATAAAAATTTTACCAGTAGGCTACTGATCTCAATTGATATTAATAGGCCTGTACTGATATCCATAAAAATTGTACCAGTACGATACTGTTCTCAATTGATATTAATAGGACTATACCGATATCCACTAAACTTTTACCAGTAGAATACCGTTTTTAATTTACATCAATAGAACTTTACTGACACCATTAAAAGACCGGTAGGGTTATGATCAATATTGATATATCATCTGTACAGCTTGATGTCAATGCGAAGTATCCCCCCCCCCTTCTTCCCAAAAATCTGGAAATACAAACAAAATGTTTGAAAATCTATATGTCCGATCCAATACAAAAAAACAACTAATCATTTTAAATACAATGAAGCAATCCTTCAAAACCACATTTAAAAAAAATCTCTTTCCCAAAAGACCCTCCCCAAATGGGGAATAATGTCCTTGGCACAATAACAATTATTAATTAACATTTATAATATTGTCATTAATTGGTTTATTGTAGTTGTGTGCCCTTTATATCGATAATTTTGAACGGCTGAAAACTATTTAAAATTTAATGAAAATTCACAAATGATTGCATTTTATTTCATAATTAAAAGTTAACTAATTGAATTATTTATATATTGCTTCTAAGTTAACATACAACTTATGAAACAAACAAATCATTTTTTTAATTACAAATAATATAAAAAAGAGTGCACGTATAAAAGTTTCGTACAACGTAAATTTTTGGTTAAATTTTGGCAAAAGGAAAATTACATGTGCAAGTTAGGCTTAGCTTTAACAGGCGCATAGTATTTGGCGATTGTTGGCTTTGTTACAATATAATGGGACTCGTCGTACAACGAATATTCTAGTATAAGAGTTATTGCAAAATATCTGATGAACAACTTTTAATTGGAAAACCTATAATTGTTTTCGTCATCAAAAACAAGCTATCGGCCAAATTTCTATCTGTTTTTATAAATGGCAAAATGAGATTTAGTCACACCACATTGTCATGAGAATCCTGTCCTGGTATCGGATGATAATATCATTGAAAATGTATCTTCCAAATAAACATTTTATATAGAACGAATAACTTCTTTATAATTATGCTTTATCACAAAAAATATATGTGTTTTTGGTTCTAGTTTCAATTACAAATTCAAATGTATTTCTGATTGTTTTTACAATCACGTGTACGACAATGGCAATAAAAATACTTATAATAAGTATAAAACATTTGTAGAGAAAGAAATTCATATTAATTTATGCAGAATTACAAAACATCGTTAGCTTGAGGCCGAAAAATCTTATTGGCATAGAGCGTGTTTTAATAAAAATCGGATATGGGTTATTGCTTTTTAACTGCTTTATAAGGTATAGCGCTTAAAAACATGTTATCGTAGTTGGAATTGTAAAGAAATATTTATCGTTAAAAACCTCTGAAATACCACTATTTACTCGCTGATAGCAGATAACGCGATCGAACCCTACAGCAATGCTTTGTAACTTAATACGTTTTTAAAGAAAAAATTAGAAATAATCTTGACCTTCCAATAATCTGATCGAACTTGTTCAACAATAAATAAGAGAATGATTATTACGATAGAACCCATTTTTGTATTTTTTAATTGGATTCTAAACCCTGTACGTGTCGTAATAAACAAAACACAGTGTTCTCAAACAAACCGAACCCTTGCAAAAAATTATTTCTTCGGTCGTTTCTTATGTTATACAGTATATTGCAGTGTACAATTCAACTGTAAACTGCTCTAAAAATATTTAGAGCAAAACAGATGAAAGTTTTATCCATAAATCCGTATATAATTTTAAAATATTCTTGATAAAAACTGTTACCCTATGCATTAACTGTAACCGTCGTAATGCATTCTTTGAAGTTGAAGTTTGATTCCTAATTTGTTTACTTTTTAAGGTATCTAACACTCTATTTAAGATTGATTTGAAAATATATAGTTAAACTAAATTATTAAAAGAAGAAAACTAGGTAAGTTCTTGTTTTAATTTGTTCACTTTTTTTTATTGTTCGTAGATGGTTTTTTTTAAAGTCTTATCTGATCAACTTAAATGTGTAAGCATGGTTACTGGTTGGTATGCTTCATCAGACATGTTTACATTCATTAGATTCCATTACGCAGTACAGTTTACTTTGTTATTCAACTATCTCGCAATAGAAATTGCTTAAATAGAGCAGGAGTTAATAAAATTAACTTATGATTTCGAATTCAAAAAGTTAATCACTTAAAATAAATCTAACCAGGTTACATAAGTGTGCAACGCGATTGTGTTAAATGTACCAGAATGTTGACATTCATTTTAAATTTTCCCATCAATTAACATTTCTTTTTTACTAATTTTTGTGGATATTAGTTGTTTATTAATTTTTATTAAATATGAAATTGATTTAGTTTAAGTACCAATGTTTCTTTAAACATAAAATTAAATTGTTAAAAGAATCAATTTGTTAAATTTAAAAGTTGCATTAAATTAATGCATGTATTATAGAAGTTGAATGGTTTTTGAATATCATATTGTTGGTCGAATGACAAAACCACGAATGTGCAGATTCTACTTATTTACGGTTTTGGAGAAACAAAACCGCATCACAGTTCAACCCGTTATTTTTTTCCTTGAGTTTTAATCGGTGCCTGTTAAAAGTAACTAAATACTGGCTGTAGTTGTTGAGCGATTCTGGCTGTCTATTATGGTTAGGTTTGAATTATCGGATCACTACAGGTACAAGATAGTGGTATTGGTGATGGGCGTCATAATTTAGGTTTATTACCACAATTATGTAAGAAGTAAACACCTGAGTGCAGGTGTCACACAACACAGCTTTTCATGGCGACATTGTGCACAGCGGCGGGGATTTGAAGCATTAAGTATGTACTAACTATACTAACGTGTGCTAAGATGTACTACACTACACTAGAGCTTTGGCGACGGGAGTCACAATTTAGAATATGTAACGAACGGATAACGATTTCTTACTTAAAATATCTCGAAGGTATTTACGAATGCTTCTAGAAAGAACACATAAAACATGTTATTAGAGGGAATAATTTATATTAAAAGTTAAGTCGGTTTTTTCATTCAAAAAATGTGCCCCTTTCTGAAGATTTTTATTGACACATAGTGTTCGTTAATAAATAATCCATTGACATAATCCATTGATTTATTTAACTACATCAAATTGTTTCAGGGTGTCAGCTCGTCACTTGACTGTAGTTCTTAATTAAGACACCCGTTGTCAACTGCAGTTGTGTAGCTCTAGTGCGAGGATAATGAAAGCTAACAATAACCTTCAGTTTATCTATATTTGTGTTTGTGTTGCATATTTGTGTTTTTGCACATTCATGGTTTTGTCATAACTGACGATATCAGTTGTAATTTTTTTTTGCTTTGTACTTACACATGTTCTTTTTTCCCTTTTTTCCAGTTAGTGATTTTTCAATAACAAAACACTGTGCTATTTTAAAAATGAGTTAGGTGGGAGTCACTCAAATGAATGCCCTATCTAATTTGTTGAAAAAATTTCACAATTCTCGTCGGGGGAACTGTAGTTTATCTATGGCAATTTTACAACAACTAGTCAGGCTGGCTCTTAATCACAATCGCAAAGTTCAACAACTGAGTGGGTCTGTGCTTTATGTTCACTACTTTGGTGTACTTTCCAGGTATGTTGCATTACTTTTTAATTTTTAGATAAGTACTATTATAATATATAAATTAGTGAATCGTAGTTTGGCTGTTAATCTTAGTTGGTTTTTGCACTCACACTTTGTTTACCTATAACTTAGACTTGTTCTATTATAAGACTTGTTGACATTTACCCATTGAAATAGCATTGAAGTTCAATCTTTATTCTTTTAATGTGTTTCTTCAAAATGTGTTGTTAATTTGGGGACAAAGTGTTGCATTGTAAAACACTGATGTAAAAACACATTTTCTCACAACACTATTTTAGAAACACATTCCTGGTCAGCAACACTTTTCAAACATATTCAGAACACTATCGCAACACAATAAAGTGTTGTAATTATGTTTCTTATATAGTGTTCTGCTAACAACGTCAAAACGTTTTGTTAATTTGAGAACAAAAAGTGTTCTTAAATGTTTTTATTTTGTGTAAGTATTGTGTGTGAGTATTTGCAGTGCAGTATTGATTTTTATGGATATCAATAGAGGATAGCTGTATGTGGAAATGGCCCACTGGTATCAATACAAGTAAGTTGAGATTTGTATTGATATCAGTATTGATTTGTATGGATATCAATATAGATCAGTAGAGATCTATATTGATATCAATAGAGGATAGCTGTACGTGGAAATGGCCCACTGGTATCAATACAAGTCAGTAGAGATTTGTATTGATACAAATAGAGATTTGTATTGGTATCAGTATTGATTTGTATGGATATCAATATAGATCAGTAGAGATCTATATTGATATCAATAGAGGATAGCTGTACGTGGAAATGGCCCACTGGTATCAATACAAGTCAGTAAGGATTTGTATTGATACCAATAGAGATTTGTATTGGTATCTGTATTGATTTGTATGGATATCAATATAGATCAGTAGAGATCTATATTGATATCAATAGAGGATAGCTGTACGTGGAAATGGCCTACTGGTATCAATAGAAGTCAGTAGAGATTTGTATTGATACCAGTAGACATTTGTATTGATGTCAGTAAGGATTTGTAATGATGTATTCAAATATTGTCTTGATATCAATAGAGATTTGTATTTGTATCAGTAGAGATTTATACGGATATCAATGGAAGATTTGTATAGATATCAATAGCTGTACGTGGAAATGGCCCACTGGTATCAATAGAGAACATCAATAGAGATTTCTATTGATACCAGTGGGCCATTTCCACGTACAGATTTTTCTATTGATCTCTACTGACCATTTTTAGTAGGGTGACCATGGGAGAAACATGGATTTATTAGACAGTACTACTATGATATAATGGCCAGTCTGTTCATTGGCAATCTATAAATTTTAAGTGGGGTTGATTTACCTATCCAGTTGTTGAATTCTGACTAGTTGCGGTAAAGAGCCCGATTAGTTGTGATAAAATTGCCAGATCAACTGCAGTTCCCAAGACGAGAATTGTGAATTTTTTTTAACAAGTTAGATAGGGCACTCATCAGAATGACTCCCATCTTAACTCGCTTTTAAAATAACACAATGTTTTGTTATTGAAAAAGCACTAACTGGAAAACAAGGGAAAAAAAGAACATGTGTAAGTACAAAGCAAAAAAAAAATTACAACTGATATTGTCAGTAAAATGACAAAACTATGAATGTGCAAAAATACAAATATGCAACACAAATATACCTGAACTGAATTTTATTGTTAGCTTTCATCAATCCTCGCACAAGAGCTACACGACTGCAGTTGACGACGGGCGGTCATAATTAAGAACCACAGTCAAGTGACGAGCCGACAACTTACACAGCAACAAAAATCTTCAGGAAGGGGCACATGAAGTGCTTTTTTTTAAATAAAAAACCAGCTTTACGTTTAATTTAAATTTCATTATTTAAAAATGTAAAATGGTGTCTTAATATAAATTATTAATTCTGTTAACATGTTTTTTGTGTTTGTTCTGGAAGTATTCGTACATACCATACCTTCGAGATATTTTAAGTAGATAAATCTTTATCAGTTCGTTATTCTAAATTGCGACTCAAATCTCAAGTGTTATACATCTTAATCTTAGTACATGTGGGCTGGGGAGCCCAGTCGGTTAAGCACTCGCTTAGCATGCGGAAGGTCCCAGGTTCGGGTCCGGGCATCGCCAAAATAGCTGCCGACCTATAAACGGCCCGTGCAGCCAAAAATGTCCGACGAATAATACCCCGTGTAAGGGAGTGCACGTTAAATATCCTTCAAAGTCCTAACTCTGCGTACGATGTCGCCCTTAACGGTTGTGTTGGGTGCCTATTCAGGTGTTGGCTCGTCACCTGACTGTGGTTCAAAAATACGACGCCCGTCGCCAATAGCCCTCGTGTAGCTCTAGTGCGACGATAATTCAAACCAAAACTAAAAAAAAACTTAGTACATGTTACAGTACAATTAGTACACGTAATGCTCCAAAGTCCCGACGCTGCACATGATGTCGCCATAAAAAGCCGTGTTGGGCGACAACTGCACTCAGGTGTTTACTTCCTACATAATTGTGGTCCTAAATTACGACACCCATTGCCAACAGCACTATCTTGTAGCTAGTGATACGATAACTCAAAACTAACCTAAAAAGACAGCCGGAATCGTTCAGCAACTACAGCTGGTTTTTAGTTACTTTTAACTGGCCCGGTTAAATTGGAGGAAAAAAGAACCGGTTGAACCATGACACAGTTTTGTTTTTCAAAAACCGCAAAACCCTATGATCTGCACATTGATTGTTTTGTTATTTGACCGATGATTATGATATTTAAAAGCAATTCCACTTCTATAATACTTAACCATTAATTCAAATTTTAAATTTAACCAACTAATTTTTTTTATTTAACAATTTGATTTTATGTTTAAAGAAACATTGATAGTTAAATAAATGTTATTAAGCAATTGATTAACAACTAATATCAACAAAAATTACTGAAAAAGAAATGTTAATTGATGGGAAAATTTAAAATGAATGTCAAGATTCTGGTATATAGAAAGCAACCGCTTTGCACTCATTAAAAACTGGGTTTTACAATAAATATAATTTTAGCTATATACATAAACAATAAGTAGCCAGAACCGCTATTTGTTTTTGGTGATAAACTTTTCGAATATGAAATCATCAGTTAATATTAATAACTCATGTTCTATATACGCTGTTTCTGTTTGAAAAATCTATCGAAAAATTAAACTGAGATTATTTCATCGTTTTTATGGTTAGATAGTTGAATAACGAAGTTTACATTACTGCGAAATGCAGTACGTCGGTTCGTACTAAGTTGATCCGATACCGATAAGAGTTTAAAAACCTTTTTTAAAAATAATTATAAATAGTGAAATAGCAAAAGCACTTACCTGGTTCATCTTCTTTTAATCCTTTGGATGATTATTTAGAATATATTTTTAAAAATAATAATAAAACACGTTGTAAACAACGTTGTAAACAAACAGCGAATACTTTGCGCGGTTACAGCTAAGGATTATTAACAGTTTTTAACAAAAATATTTTTAAATAATATTCTGACTAAAACTTTCAATAGATTTGCTTTAAATATTTTTAGAGCTATTTACAATTAAATGTTGCTATACAACACACTTTATGGCATAAGAAACAAGCCAAGAAGTATTTTTTTGCAAGAGTTTGTTTTGTTTGAGAGTACTATGTTTTGTTTATTACGACACGTACATTGTTTAGAATCAAATTGAAAAATTATTTTTTTAAAAAAATGTGTCCTACCGTAATCTTCTTTCTCTTATTTATTGATAAACAAGTTCGAGACGAAAGATTATTTCTTTTTTTACTTTAAAACGTATTAAGCTGCAAAGGATTGCTACAGGGATCGGTAGCGTGATCAGGTCTCGTCTCAGCGAGTTAATGGTAGTATTTAAGAGGTTTTTAGCAATTAAATATTTCTCAGCAATTTCCAACTATGGTTACTTGTTTTTAGTTATACCTTAAAGACATAAAATGTTAGGTTTCTGCAGTTAAAAAATAATAATCCTTTTCCGATTTGCACTAAAAGCACGTTTTATGCAAATTAAATTTTTCGGCCTAAAGCTAAAGATGTTTTGAAACTCTGAAAAAATTATAAGAATTTCTTTCTCTACAAATGTTTTATGATTATTACAAGTTTTTTTGCTGCCTTTTTCGTACAGTACACCAGGCATATAAAAACAATCAGAAATAGATTTTAATTTGTTATTGAAACTAGAACCAAAAACACAAATACTTTTCTTGTGATAAAACATAATTCTAAATAAGTTATTCGCTTTTTAATCTTTTATTTGGAAGACACATTTTCAATGAAAGTCAATCAAATAATCATCCTATGGCAAGACAAGATTCTCATGTTCGTGGCAATGTCCTGTCACCAAATCTCATTTTGCCATTTATAAAACCTGATAGGAATTTGGCCGATAGCTTGATTTTTGATGACGAAAGCAATTAAAGATATAACAATTTATTAGTTTTTCAACAGATATTTTACAATAACTCTTATAATATTCGTAAGACGATGGGTCGCATTATATTGTAACTTCATAGCCAAATACTATATGTCTGTTAAAGTTAAGCCTAATTTGCACATGCAATTTTCCCTTTGCCAAAATTAAAGAAAAAAAAAGACCACGTTGTACAAAACTTGTATATGTGCATTCTTTTTTTATTAACTATTAGTAATTTTTCAACGAAAAAATAATTGTTTGTTTTTATAAATTGTATGTTAACTTACAAGCAATATATAAATAATTTATATTAGTTGATTTTTAATTGCAAAATAAAATGCAATCATTTGTGAATTTTCATTAAATTTCAAGTAGTTGTCAGCCTTTCAAAATTATCGATATAAAAGTTTAACAAAAATTCTTTCGAATTTTATTTTGTGGGAACCCTTGGGCCCTTGCTTAATGATGGGAGTCTGGGTACTATTATAGATTTGTAATTCGACGATTAATTGGTTAACAACTTTTTTTCATTACATATAGTATTTCAGCGAGTAAGAAAAAAAGTAAACATTCTTTCATATTAGGGCTCTCGATTTAAAGAAAGTCCATCCCACTATAAGATCGTATAGTTTAAAAAACTATCTAAAGAAATTCATGGTGGTGAAGGAGCACACAACTACAATAAACCAATTAATGGTAATATTATAACTTTAAATTAATAATTGTGCCATGGACATTATTCCCCATTTGAGGGGGGGGGGTAAATTTAATTAAATGCTTCAAATTTAATTAAATGCATAATATTAAATTTAATTATATGCTTCATTGCATAAAATGATTAGTCGGATTATTGTATTGGATCGGGATTTATAGATTTTTAAACATTTTGTTCGTATTTCCAAACTTGGGGGGGAAATACTTCATCGACACCAAGATCTACAGATTTCAATAGGGATCATAACCCTACAGATCGGATTTTTAATCGTGTCAGAAAGGCTCCATTGATATAATTTGAGAACAGTATTCTACTGATAAAAGTTTTATGGATATCAATACATCAGGCCTATTAATGTCAATTGAGATCAGTTGCCTACTACTAAGATTTTTATGGATATCAGTACAGGCCTATTATTGTCAATTGAGGTCAGTAGCCTACTGGTAAGATTTTTATGGATATCAGTACAGGCCTATTATTGTCAATTGAGGTCAGTAGCCTACTGGTAAGATTTTTATGGATATCAGTACAGACCTATTAATGTCAATTGAGGTCAGTAGCCTACTGGTAAGATTTTTATGGATATCAGTACAGACCTATTAATGTCAATTGAGGTCAGTAGCCTACTGATATTTTTTTTATTGATGTCAGTAGATCTTTATTGATATCAATGGGAAATATTATCAGTAGGTTACTGGTATCAATAGCGTCTACTGATAACAATAAGGATATCCATAGAAATCAGTACATATCAATAAAGCTGTACTAATGTCAATAGATTTTTGTATTGATCTCTATGGATCATTTTTAGTAGGGCGTCCAGTTCCAACTCCTTATTTTTTATTATAAAAATCTAAAATTTGTGAAGTGATTCCTTATGCATCCAGATTGAAATGGTAAAAAAACTGGGAAATAAATCTTATTTTTTTTAACTTAAATTTACAAGGCAAAAAATTGGAATCATAACTTTTGAATAAATTATAGCAATAATTTCTTCAAAATTTTAATTGTCAAAAAAAGTAAAATCAAATTTTAGATTTCTACGAGTGCAAGCGTGAAGAATTTAAAATCAATTTATTTCATAGAAGTTTTTGGGAGTGAATTTTATTTTACCATGTTTTTCATATTTTCATTCAATTAAAGCAAACATTATTTAAATCTTCAAAAGACATGATTCTTCCATTTAATGATAAATAAGTGCGAGTTCAACTTAGTAAGAAAAACAATCGGAAGCTGATGGTACCAAATGGAATTATCGGGGGCAAAATTATTGAAGGGGTCATAGGAGTCTTAAAAATGTGCAAAGAATAGACACTACAAGGCATAGTTTAATCTTTCGTGTAATTTTTTAACTACTCAATACAAAAGTATAATTTTTTATATGTAATTCTAAAAGATTTATTAAAAAAACACAAATTTTAAAATTTATGAAACTTTAGCAGAAACTAAAACAAATGATATTAAACATAAAGCTATTTGAACACATTGGGATTAGGCTTGCGCGGCAAATTTTGAGGTAAAAATTGATAAAATTACCAAGAAAATGACTTTATATTGTACAAAAATGTACAAACAAAGACTTATACCTAAATTCTCAGCTCAATTTTAATTAGAAATTATTTAAAAAACATTTTTTAAAAAGATTAATAAACATTTTAAAATTTTGATTTTAATTTTTTTTTAATAATTTCTAATTAAAATTGAGCTGAGAATTTAGGTGGTATAAGTCTTTGTTTGTACAGCTGGGGGAAAAAAAACGCTCCACCCCACGTTTCTCAGCTGCTATTGGACAAGGAACTTTGTGAAAGGTGTCATTTTTCAGGAAATAGCGTAAGGAACTGAGAACTGACAGAAAAAATTGTATAAGGGGTCGTCTACATATTAAAATGTGTACCAACTTTGAAAATTCCAATGGCAACACCCAATTTTTTTTACATAGAAATGTTCAGCACCTTCAAAATACCCCATGTGTAAAAAATAATTATTTACTTTGCATTATTTGCTAAGCTATAAGCATTCAAATTTGACCGCCCATAATGTTAAAAAAGTTTCATAAACTTTTATTCATATCTCCACAAATAAAAGGAATTAAAGAAAGTTTTTTTTTTTCATTATATAATTCTTAATCTCCCAAAAACAAATCACACAAGTTTTTTTCATCAATTTTTCAGTTTTAATAATTTTTTATTTAAATTTAAATAATAAAAAATTAAACATGAATAGCAACCCCAATTTTTTTTTACATAAATCGATAAAGTAGATCAAGTAGAACCAAAATCCCAAATTTTTTAATTCAAAAACAATTATTTGCCGAGTTATTGTAAAAAAACTGAAAAAGACGAATTTTAGGGATCGTGTAAAAAATTACTTGGCGAATTCGATCCTAACTTGCATTATTGTTTGGTGATTGAAAAGCATTTGTTGATAAATGTTTATTCAAATTATTGATGTCTGAAAAATTTTTTAAAAATCATTTCTTATTTCAAGTGCCAATGTATTTTGTTTGTCGATTTAACTTTAAGGGGTCACAGGAGTCTTAAAAATGTGCAAAGAAGGAACTACAAAGCAAAGTTTGATCTTTCATGTAATTTTTTAACTACTCACTATACAAGTATAATTTTTTTATATTTAATTCTAAAAGATTTACTCAATATAAAAAATATTTTAAAATTTATGATACTATTGCCAAAACTAAATTAAATAATAACAAACATAACAGTATTTGAACACATTGTGATTAGGCTTGAGCGGCAAATTTTGAGGTCACAATTGAAGACATGACCAGGAAGATGACTTTATATTGTACAAATATGTACAGACAAAGACTTATACCTAAATTCTCAGCTCAATTTTAATTCTAAATTATTTTTAAAAATTTTCAAATCAAAATTTTAAAATTTTTATTAATTTTTTTTAGAAAAAAGTTCTTAAAATAATTTCTAATAAAAATTGAGCTGAGAATTTAGGTATAAGTCTTTGTCTGTACATATTTGTACAATATAAAGTCATTTTCTTGGTCATGTCTTCAATTTTGACTTCAAAATTTGCCGCGCAAGCCTAATCACAATGTGTTCAAATAGTGTTATGTTTGTTTTTATTTATTTTAGTTTTGGCTAAAGATTCATAAATTTTTAAATATGTTTTATATTGAGAAAATCTTATAGAATTATGTATGAAAAATTATAATTCTATATTGAGTAGTTAAAAAATTACATGAAAGATCAAACTATGCTTTGTAGTAATTTCTTTGCACATTTTTACGACTCCTGTGACCCCTTAAATTATATCGATTACTATGTTTTTAAATATGTGTTATTTCCAATACAATTTCAAGAAGTGAGTATCAAAAATAAATATGCGAAAATATAATTGGAATTCGGTTTTCAGTAAATTTTATTGTTACCACATTGCTTATTTAAAATTAGTAGTGCCCACTTTCCTTGATTATAAATCATTGCCTAATCATTCTGAATAATTTTATTTTGCTTTCCTTAAATTTCTTGTTAAGGTTGTAACCCTCCGATTTGAAATACGTGGTTTATATTACCGATAAAGGGCGACAAATTGTTAACAAACTTTTTGCAGCAATATTAATGAAACAAAAATTTGCATAAAAATGTGAAACATTAATGCAATAATCATGTTAGTCAATGTGATTATAACTAATCGCATTTGAAAATCTGATCGTTATAAATAACCGTATATGCGACTTAAATTAAAATTAAAACTTTTTATCTTCTAGTCTTTATTTTATTTCTGAATTTATAATTTCAAAATAAGAAAAACATTAAAAAAATCACAATACTAGTGAAGAAAGTTAAATTCTAGCATCCGTTGGCGAGGTTATGTTAACCCAGTTAGTTTGTTGCTTATAATTTATTAATAATTTATAAAATAATTTTTTATACATGGGGTATTTTGAAGGTTCTGAACATTTTTATGTAAAAAAAATTGGGTGTTGCTATTGGAATTTTCAAAGTTGGTACTCATTTTAATATGTAGACGACCCCTTATGCAATTTTTGTTGCCAGTTCTAAATTCCTTACGCTATTTCCTGAAAAATGACACCTTTCATAAAGTTCCTTGACCAATAGCAGCCGAGAAACGAAGGGTGGAGCGTTTTTTTCCCCCAGCTGTACATATATGTAAAAGGTGAAGTCATTTTCTTGGTCATTTTTTCAATGTTGACCTCAAAATTTGCCGCGCAAGCCTAATCCCACTGTGTTTAATTAGCTTTATGTTTAATATCATTTATTTTAGTTTTGGCTAAAGTTTCATGAATTTTAAAATTTGTTTTATATTAAGTAAATCTTGCAGAATTACATATAAAAAAATTATACTTACATATCGAGTAGTTAAAAAAATTACATGAAAGATCAAAATATACTTTGTAGTACCTTCTTGGCACATTTTTAAGACTCCTATGACCCCTTAACAAATGTGTTTTACAAACAACGCACAGCAATTAGGGGGTCATTTTAAAAAATGTAATACATAAACTATTCGTAGAAAAGTCCGGACGATTTCCGAATACCAAAACATATGTAATACCAGGCAACAAGGGCTGTGAGGCGCCTTGTGGTCAGTGTCTTGATCTACGGATCGGAAGGTCCCGCTATCGAGTCCTGGTCGCTGAAAGCTCACCGAGTATATGCGGAGTACGTGCTCGTTAAATCTGTTGGGTCCGATAGTCTTGTGGGCGGTCATTGCGCAGTTTCCCATGGGTGCAGGTTCCTGGAAACTATTTACCTCCCCTTCAGGGACATGTCTAAATTATGGAGGTGGCTCGAGATAGATGGCAGCATCTGTCACGTGCGTGCGTGTGTGTTGCGACTGTCTTACTTGACGAAGGTTTATAAGCGGCTCTCTGAGCAAGCAACAAGCCTGAAAATATATATACCAACCAACCAATCCAGGCAACAAATGAAAACACACCGCTGGAGCTGTTGTCATTCACTGCGATAAACAATCAATTTATAGCCTTATTTAAATGCTTGCAAAACAGCCAAATAAGCCTCGTTATTTCTTACCTCTTTCGACGTGTATGAAATATTATGATTTGCATTTTTTTTTTTTTTTGTTCTTGATAAACTGAACGTGACAGTAAGGTATAGCGTAATTCCAGCTAATAAGTGTTAGCACGCTCACATTCCTCTATTAAACAGTTTCTAAAAAGAAACTTTCTACAAATAATTAGAAACACTCCAAACTAATTGAAATTGAGAGAATTGCTAAAATTTTTAATTTAGTAACCAAATAATTTATACTGGCAATTAATCAATAAAAGTATAAAACTAAATAAATATCCCATATTATTATTTTGAAAGTTTATTATCAAAAACTAAATATTACAATGAAATATAAAACGGAATTCAATAACTAAATTTTGACTTTGAAACTCCTTATTTGTAATTTGACAGTTTTTGATAAAATAATTTAAATACTTGATTTTAAATGTTCAGTAACTCATTGCTGCTAGAATTAGGCAGCATAGACATTTTAATTATTAGTTTTCCTGATTTTTTTTATGAACCACAGTTTAATTAGTAAAGGGACACGGTCTACAGTTGGCTTAATTATTAAAGGAACACGGCACCCAAAAAATTATTTAGAGAAATAATAACATAATCTAGAAAATTATAGTGGTTTTATTTTGTCCACTCTGAATAAACATTTTCTAGCAATTAAAATACATATTTTAAAGTAATTTTTTATTTATTTAAAAATAAAAACGGTCAAAATTTTGAACTTTTTTAAAACGCTACCTACTCCTTTCTCAATTTTGAGAATTACTCTACTAAACTTTTATATACTCTTTTTAGTACAGTCGGCGACAAAAAAAAGTAAACAGACCTCGCCGTTGATACTCCGTTTGTCGGAGGCACAATTTTGATATGTCATTTCAACGGAAATAACGTTCTGAGTCGATTGGTCAACACAAAATATTCGTAAGGGGTCGTCTTCATATTGAAATTAATACCAACTTCAAAATTTCCAATTGCAACACCCACTTTTTTTTATATAGAAATGTTCAGAATCGTCAAAATACTCCAAATATCAATTTTCATTGCCAGATTCCTTATAGTTTAGGAGTTATACAACCAAACGTGTTTGACAAAAAACGGGGGGCATCTCCATATATGCATGTATTATTTATAGGTCCGCATTTCCCCCATATGGAATTTTGTCAAATTCTTTCCTTTATGTGACTTTTTGTGCTTAGGGTGAGGGTTTGGTTTTAAGATGAGTAGATTAACATCCCACTAGAGCTCCAGAAAGTATATTGGTTACGGGCTAAGATATTTTAGACAACTACCAAGGAATAAACAATTTTTTTACTTTTGTGAATATATTGATTTTATTTATTTGTTGTTTTATGTAGAAGATTTGGCTGAATCAGTCCTATATGCAATTTAAACAGTGGTCAAGTGACACCAACATCTGAGCTGGCACTCAAAGCAACTAATGACTTCTTAAGTGGGATCACGCCAGGACTTTGGACCACGACGTATTGAACCTGAAACAATTGGTCCAGTATGCTATTTCGTGGAGCATTTTTGGTCCAGCATGATTCGTTTATAGGACGACTAAGACGAGAACAGAATCCTAAAAGGTATAATCCGTGGCATGACGCCTTAACTCATTTTGCCAAGACGGCGCTGTTGGCGAAGAAATATGGATTAATATTCAAGATTTTCTAATAAATATTGTAGAAGATTTGAGTGTGTGATGATTAAGTTAGGCATATATAGAGTTGTATGAGGAGTTGAACTGTGGTTACTTTTTGATAATAATGGCGTTCAAGTAGTTTCTGACAAAATATGTTTTCTTTTGAGATTTGGATTGTATGTTATTAAAATGAGAATTGAGGGTAATTGAGGTAATTTAGGTAAGTTATTTTAATAATTTCCGGCTGTCTATTTCTAGCCTCCTTTATTTGCTTGATGCTGCCAAGTACCCCTAGGAATTTAGAACCCTGGTCTACTGACAAGGTCGACACCTGAGCGGGCCTGATATACTTGATTTTCAGTTTGGTTTGAAAAAATTGAAAGAACTTCGCAGTTAAGGTTACAAAAGGCTCTTGGAGGCTCGCCAAATAATTTTAAGCCATGGTAAAAAGACGAGGCCGATATATGAGAAGGAACCCAACGAAAACTTTTTTTTTGCGACAAAAATCATTATTCTATGCAGCTAAATGATAGGCTGTTTGTAGCAATCTTTGTGTTTTTAGCGTTTTTCACGTATAGATTTATCGGTCAAGTATGGAAACTACCTATCCTTGTAACTAGGTTAAGTTAGGCTTTGAATTATCGTCGCACTAGAGCTACACGAGGGCTATTGGTGACGGGCGTCATATTTTAGAACCCCAGTCAAGTTACGAGTCGACACCCGAATAGGAACCCAACCCAACCGTTAAAGGCCACATCGTACGCATCGTACGACTTTGAAGGATATTTAACGTGCACTCCCTCTACACGGGGTATTATTCGTCGGACATTTTTGACTGCACGGACCGGTTATAGGTCGGCAGTTATTTTGGCGTTGCCCGGGCCCGAACCTGAGACCTTTCGCATGCTAGGCGAGTGCCTAACCGACTGGGCTCCACAGCCCCCACCTTGTAACTAGATTTTCTAGCCAAATATGTAGCAAATATCCCCAAAGTCTCTCATTCTGTGCTTTAAAAACCGGCGAGATAATCGCCAATAAAAAATTATTGAAATATTAATTAGTTATTCGTAAAATTTGCTGTTAGCTGTGTTCCAAGTGTTTAGACTAGGATTATGTGGATAATTTTAAAGACGTTTCAAATAGTTTATGACCAGGATTTTAGTTTGTCGGGAGTTGAGTTGCATGTTATAAAAGATTCTTGATTACATTTTTTCAAATAGTTTAGTTTCATATCCGTTAACGGTGAAGTACCGATACTTATTTGCTGGTTTTAAATATTTAATGTTGTTACAAAATTAAAAAGTCTAAATTTTTATTGTAATATAACAATAATAAAATAATTTGTATGTTAATCATTTTTTTTTTCCAGTAGGAAAAATTTAAAAGTTCGCATTTTCCTGGTGTGGTGGGTTGTGTTGTGATGACACGGAGGGTGCCTTTGCAGGTTTTTGTTCTCGTTTAGCCTTCCTATAAGTAGATAGCACCCCCGCTAAATAAAAAATTTCTTTTCCCTTCCTTCCCTTCAGTTTATAGGCTAGTTAGACCTTTCATTCCAACCTTCAGATTTTCAAATATTTATTATTTATTTTTATCATTTGATTATTAATTTTTATTATTTGATTTAATTTTTTTTCTTGAAAGGTATAACATCATATCGTAAACTATAATGCTTTATGCTTTTTGGTCGTCTGTCCATAAGGATCTTTAGCTTACAGACCGTCTTATGCTTAGAATTGCCTTTCTATCTTTCAGGTTATCATTTTTCCCCGTTTAAAACGTTAACCATCAGTTTGTAATTTTATTGGTTTTTACTACACGAATTAAAACAAAATGAATAATTATAAAATAATGTCCTTATATAGTGTAGAAGATTTTATTTAGAATTCGATAATAATATATCGTTTGGTTTTTTCCCAATCAAAGAAAGGAAGTAAAGAGTTCCCTACAATTATTAGATATTGTTTTATTTGATTAACATTTATTAAATTAAAAACTTTTTCGTTTTGAATTTAAGACACATAAACTTTTTGGGAAAAGAACTTTACATGATGCAGCAATAATATAACCGCAATCTGTTCAGTACTTGATTTAATTTTACTCAATTCGACAGCTTTATCTGTATTGTCCTCTAATTTAATTTTAAGTTGAAATTAATTGCGAAAATGTGTATGCAAAACCCATAATAATAATAATTAGCGTAACAAATTGATTAAATGATTGGAGAATTTTCATCGAATAGTTTACACTCTGAATTTTGTTCTAAAAATCTTATCTTCTAGCAAGAAAGTATTTTTGAATACAAATAAAATTTTAATGCCAAAAAACATTAGAATCTAAAGATTAATTTGGCGACAATTTGTGCCCTGAGAACGACGTTGCAGGAAGTAAAAAGTAGTTATAATCTTGGTTTTGCTATTATTAAAATATTTTGCTGATTAAATTTATTTGATCCTTATGTTAATTCATAGTGCTAGCATAATTCGTAGTGATTAATTCATAGTGGTAATAAATAGTGGTAGCACTTCGCATTGTCACGCCACAGTTCCGGGGATCGAGTCCCGGAGGACCAAGCATGCTTGGGATCTAAGCACTCGGGGTTCCCCGTGAGGCTGGCCACCTTACTGCGAATATATGCCCATTACCCCAGAGCTCTTGGTCAAGAAAGCTGCAATGGGGATGGCAGGCATATTAACGGGATGTTTCATCGAGATGTTTATTAGTTAATTCATAAAAATATATTATTCTCTTGCGATATAACTGTATTTATTTTATATTTTGCATCAAATGCATTCAATTACATTTTTTTTATACTTTGCATAACCCAACAACGTTATTTGGAAAAAGCACTATAATAAGAACGTATATAGAATAAATAGTACTGAGAGTTCGCTTTCTTACTTAAGTCATAAAATTAGTCATTTAATTACTTTTTTTTATCATATATTACGAATATAATTTTTTTGTTTATCGTTTTTAAAAATAAAATTTCATGTAAAATAGAACATTCTTTTCGCGAGTTTAATTTCCAGTTAATACTCGATACTTCACCTACTATTTTACGTTATAACACTTATAAAACACACTTGACACACGAATAACCTGAAATTAAATTCAAAACTTATTTTTCAAGACTTTCAAATCCATGGGAAAAATGATTATTAATTTAATTTAAAGAAAAGAAAACAACTTTCTTAACAGTTATTTTTAATCATCAAACGATCGATCCAGTCTTGATTGTTGTCGTTTCTCCACTTTTATACGGTCCCCTATTTCAAAATATAAGCTTATTATCATCATAACTCAAAATTTTATGCTAGTAGAATTACGAAATTCGGTACTTTTCATTAACTTTTGACCCTGAATCCATTTCTGTAAAAATATTAATGGGTCTGTAGCGAAATTATTTCATTATTTTGTGCGGAAATATTCCACGAGAGTATTTGTTTAATTTTCTCTCGACGACTTGTCTATCATCTCGCGCAGTTCTATCTTTTTGAAATTCAGTGTGTCTTTGGCGTTTTAAAAAGTTAGTTAGGTTTTTGGCTCTTAAGAATTTAATAAAAGTTTCTATCTTTTGAATTATGTCATTAATGTCCACAGTATTATAAAGTAACATTACTATAAATTGGCGCTCCAACTCGTGGCCCGATCTACGATATTTGAATTTAGTTATTTGGTGAACTTTGAACTTGTAGAAAGAAGTTAGCTTATTTTCAACGGAAGGTAACGATGCAAGATGGCTACTTTTCAACGGTTCGCTTAAAGAAGTTCGTCGATTGGGATATTAAATAACGGCATCACCCGATGTTAAATGCTGATGTATAGCACACAATAGAAGAAAGATAAGTAAAATCCTTTTACCTTTTTCTTGCTAATTGAGAACTCAGGAACTAAAGGTAATTGAATTATCCAATTCAAATTTCGTTTAGGAACATTTTAGTACCTGAAGAAGATTATTTTAGAATCCCTGATAATTTTAATGAGTTTATAGTGAATTGTTACTTATACGTGGTCATACGTGCAACAAGAAGGATTTTTTTTTTCTGAACTATTTGATAGCATATAAGATTTATATTTACGCCATGTCATTCTTTGCGAAAGCAAAAAAGTCGGATTTGCAAAGATTAGCCGAGGACTTAAATATAGAGTATGATGTGACTAACAAAGTCATAGAAATAAAAAACAACATTCAGCAAAGTGAAGTTTATAAAGAGGAACTGGAATATGTGAAATCGCTTCTTGAAGAAATCATCTTAGAAAGAATTGCTAAAGAAAAAGAGGAAAGAATTGCTAAAGAAAAAGAAGAAAAACTTGAACAAGAACGATTGAATCTTGAAAAAGAACGATCATTCGAACTGGAAAAACTGAGATTGCAATCTCATTTGGAAAATCCAAATTCTTCATCGGGTTCCGCTTTGTCAAACGACACCGAGTTTCCAAAATTTGGATTCGAAAAGTTAATTCCTAGCTTCGATGCAAAAAGTGATGATATCAGTTTATTCCTGAACCTGTTCGAAAGACAGTTAACATTTTTAAAGATACCAGTCACAAAGTGGGTTGTGTATTTGGTCGGTCTTCTCCCAAAAGACATTGCTAAACTTATTGCTCAAGAAAGCGAAGAAAATGTTCAAGATTACGACTATGTGAAGCAAATACTTTTAAAGCGTTTTAAGATGAGTGCCGAGAAGTTTCGCCAGTTGTTCACACAACATCGCAAAAGTCCTGACACTACGTGGCGTGATTTCTACTTTGATTTGCAGAATTTTTTTGACGGATGGATATCAGGACTTGGCATTACAGAGTTTAAACCTCTGTGGGACTTGGTGATCAGTGATCAAATTAAGCGTCGCGTTCCACCCGATGTCCGAGACCATTTCCTGGACAACTGGTCGGATTTGGTAAATCCTATTGAACTTGCGAATAAGTTGGACTCTTACGACGAAGTTAGAAGCGTAAGGCAAAAGGCTACATCTCAAGAGCCTAAGAGGAATGAATTTCCGAAGTGTCGTCAAGGTAACGAGTTTTACCGAAATTCCAAACCTGGTCCACAAAAAACGAAAACGTTCCCCTCTAACCCTAGAAATGAAACTTTAAATGTGGAAAGACCAACTGTCAGTTGTTATGGATGTGGCAGAATCGGAGTGATTAAAACTAAATGTCCCACCTGTTCACCAGGAAGAGATGAAAAGTTGGTTGTCAACTTCTTGACCATGCACGCCTACCACACAACAAACTCACCACTGGCTTTGATTGACACCAACATATCAGGAGTAAATGCTCGAGTTTGTGCAGACACTGGCTCTACCAGATCGGTCGCTGGGGAGATCTTATATTCTTGTCTGCTGAACAATGGTGTAAAATTCCAACCAACAAAGATTGCAATGACATTGGCAAATGGATGCAAGTCTACGGAAGAAGCGTACACCGCCAAGGTGAACATTAGGGTGGAAGATAAATCTGTACCATTAGATATTCTTGCTCTGCCAAGAGCAAAAGGAAATCGAACTCTGCTTGGGACGGACTTCCTAGAAAAGACTGGTATCGTACTCAACATGAAGAACAAAAATTGGCACTTCTGTGAGAACCCAAAGCGGAAGATTAACTTCCAAGAAGATATACCAATAAGCCTTTTACGGCCAATAGAAGCTGTTCCAGAACCAGAAGTCCTGCAACAAGATGTCCGTAAATTGGACGTCCTGTCTGAAGACATAGCAGCGTCCCAGATTGAAGAGGTTGAGCCTGAGCCACCAATCAAATGTCAACTTCGAGAAGAGGAAGGACAAGGCTTGCCTCCAAAGCAGAGAACCCAATTGAACAAGTTAATAATGGAGTTCCAGGATACCTTCAATTCAGGGGGAGGTCCTACACCATATCTGGAGCATCGTATTGACACCGGAAATGCGCCCCCGGTGGCCACTATACCGTATCGCATGTCACCCGCGCGCAGGGAGGTGCTCAAGAAGGAATTGGACTCTCTTCTTGCCTCTGGAATTATAGAAGAGTGCGACTTACCATATGCGGCACCAGTTGTGCTGATACCTAAACCGAATGGAGAATTCCGCTTATGTGTAGATTACAGGAAACTAAATTCCGTCACGAAAGCTGATCCTTACCCATTACCGAGGATGGATGACCTGCTACAAAAAGCCTCAGAGACTAACTATATGTCTACCATCGATCTAAAAGCTGGTTACCATCAGGTCAAGATGTATCCACCAGATAAGGACAAAACAGCTTTTGTTTGCGTCTTTGGAGTTTATCGCTTCACTCGAATGCCTTTCGGATTGAAAACCGCTCCAGCAACTTTCCAAAGATTGATAGACATTTTCAGAAATGGGCTAAAGGTCAATACTTTAGCTTACTTGGATGACATAATTGTCATGTCCCCAACGTTTGAACAACATCTCGAGGATTTGCGCCAAGTATTCAAAAGACTTCAACAATTCAAGTTACAAGCAAATCGGGAAAAGTGTCACTTCGTTTGTCAAAAGGTCAAATACCTTGGACATTACATCACAAGTTCCGGAATTGAAGTTGATCCTGCCAAGGTGTCAGCCATTATGGATATTCCACCTCCGAAGAATGTAAAGCAGGTTCAATCATTTCTACAGACATGCAGTTGGTACCGAAGATTCATAGCTAACTTTGCTGGAATATCAAAACCACTGAGCAATCTCACACGAAAACGAACTGCCTGGACATGGGGTTCGGAAGAGCAGAACAGCTTTGATACCTTAAAGAAAAGCCTGACTTCATCACCAGTCCTTAAACAACTAGACGAGAGTCAACCATTCCTTCTGAGAACGGATGCATCAGCCTATGCTTTGGGAGCTGTCCTTAGTCAAGGTCAGGGTTCGGAAGAACACCCAATAGAATATGCAAGTCGCCTTCTTAATACAGCTGAGAGAAATTACTCAACCACTGAAAGAGAAGCGCTAGCCGTCGTCTGGGCATTAGAGAAGTTTAGAGGATACATCGAAGGTGCTGAAATCCGGGTTGTTTCGGATCATCAACCGCTGAAGTGGCTCTTGAGCTTGAAAACTCCAACAGGACGTCTAGCTCGTTGGGCCCTACAAATACAATCATTCAACTTAAAGCTTGAATACGTGCCTGGAAAAGCAAATGTAGTTGCGGATATGCTATCTCGACCTCAGTGCACACATGGTGAAGTAGAGTGCGAGTCCTGTGCTGTTATGGTAGACCTCCCCACCAGGTCGCCTAAAGACATTAGGGAACAACAACTCAAAGATGAAAACTTGAAGACAATAATAGAGACTTTTGAACAAAGTTCCAAGAACGAGAATTTCCTTAATTGGACGAATCGTGGTTACCTCATGACCCAAGGAGTGCTCTACAGATACTCACCAGATTCTGACTCAGAAGAAGCGCAGTTGGTTGTACCCAAACAAGAATGGGATAACATTCTAAAAGAACATCATGATGCTCCAACCGCTGGTCACTATGGTGAAGAGGGAACATTTCAGAGGATCTCCAAAAGATACTACTGGTCAGGAATGAGAACCTACATCTCCAACTACGTCAAGAAATGCCCTGATTGCAGTCGGTATAAAGCCGAAAATCAGAAACCGGCTGGACTTTTAAGAACACCAGTGTATTCCCAGCGTTTTGAGACTTTGGCAATTGATCTTTTTGGCCCTCTACCCGAAACACCAGATGGGAAAAAATGGATATTCATCGTGGAGGATACAGCAACGAGATGGGTAGAACTTTTTGCATTACAAGAAGCCACAGCCCGAGAGTGTGCTATAACCTTACTAGAAGAAGTAATTTTAAGATACGGACTACCGAGACGTCTCATCTCTGACAATGGCTCTCAGTTCGTCAGTGCGGTGATGCAGCAAATCTGTAATCTACTGGATATTGCTCAAATTCTTACTCCAGTTTATTGCCCTCAAGCTAACCCAGTTGAGAGGAAAAATAGAGATCTAAAACCTCGTATTGCTATCCTAGTTGGAAGCGGCATTCACACAGCTTGGTCCGAAAAACTTCCAATGATTCGTTTTGCCATGAATTCTGCTCAATGCTCCTCAACGGGATATTCTGCTGCCTTCCTACAATTTGGAAGAGAAATGCGCACACCTGACGACGTGGATCACGACTTACGGAGTGAAATTCACAACGACAACTTCGTAGCGGAAATCACACCATACTTGTGTAAGTTTGCAAATTTGAGTCGGGAAATAAGAGACCGAGTGGAGGAAAAACAAGATCAGCGAAAGGAGTATGCAGACAAAAAGCGCAGAAATGCAGTGCAGTACGCTCCTGGTGATAAAGTCTGGGTCTCCACTCATCCTATAAGCAGCAGAGCTAACAAGAAATCTGCCAAGTTCATGCCACGACGCGACGGACCGTATATAGTGAAGACCCAACGTTCGCTAACCAGCTATGAAGTGGCAAATCCAGAAAATCCGGACGTGCCATTAGGAGTGTACCACACATCCGCTCTACGCCCGTGCCTTGAGGCTCACGACTACGGGAGCCCTGTAAACCCTCTACGCAAGAGAGGCCGTCCCAAGAAAAACTGAACTAAGACAATCTTGCTGGATCCTTGCCGGGACGTCGGCGAATCCAGAGGGGGAGTCTGTAGCGAAATTATTTCATTATTTTGTGCGGAAATATTCCACGAGAGTATCTGTAGCGAAATTATTTCATTATTTTGTGCGGAAATATTCCACGAGAGTATTTGTTTAATTTTCTCTCGACGACTTGTCTATCATCTCGCGCAGTTCTATCTTTTTGAAATTCAGTGTGTCTTTGGCGTTTTAAAAAGTTAGTTAGGTTTTTGGCTCTTAAGAATTTAATAAAAGTTTCTATCTTTTGAATTATGTCATTAATGTCCACAGTATTATAAAGTAACATTACTATAGGTTTATATTCATAATTTTTCTAAAATATTATGAATATTTTTTTTAAAAAATATTAAATATTTCTTAAATTATATAAAACTATTTTAACTTTGTTTGGAAAGTTATTAAGTAGCACACAAAAAAATTTCGTCTGGCTTCGTATATTATTAATGGAGCTATGATCAAAAGTTTGAAAATCTCATTTAACATTATGATCCATAAATTTTCTGTAACCATAACTCAGCAACTATAAGGAATCTGTCAACGAAAATTGATATTTGGGGTATTTTGATGATTTTAAACATTTCTATATAAAAAAATTTGGGTGTTGCCATTGGAAATTTTGAAGTTGGTATTAATTTCAATATGAAGACGACCCCTTAAGAAATTTTTGTGTTGACCAATTAACTCATGGCGTTATTTCCGTTAAAATGACATATCACAATTGTGCCTCCGACAAACGGTGTCTCAACGGCGAGGTCTGTTAACTTTTTTTTGTCGCCAACTGTACCATTTGTTCAAGAACTGTGAATGAATTTTTTAAGAGAGCTACAGTTAAAAAGTAACATTCATTTCTACTGAAAATCACAAAAAAAATATTTATAAATTATCAATATTATTATTTTTTGGCGGTTTATTCGATTTTTGACAAATTTGCGTTTGGCGCTCGAATTCGAAAATTTGAATTATTCATTAGGCCAACATCATAAAAAAGTGTGCGAAAAATCAGAACTACCGGATTTCACGCATACTAATGATGTATAAAACTGCTGAGCTATCAGTTTCTTATTAGAGGTTTCTGTTAAGAAACTTTATATAAGAATTCAACGTTCTTTGGATGCAAACTCATGGTAATGATGCATGTGGAAATATTATAAGAAAAATATTTTGTATGAAATATTGGTAGTTAAAAATACTTGAAAAAAAAAAACTATTACACTTCCGACAATAAACACTAACCACGCAGCCTTATTGAACTTTGTTTGAGGAGTTTTGTAGAATAAAACAATTTTAAAATTTCGTTTTTTTAAGCTGTCGTAATCTTTTTCGAATAAATAAACTTAATAGTATTTTATGAAGAACTAATACAAAACATGCAAAACATGTTTAAGCATAAGTCAGTTTTTTTATAACAACAATGAATTAAAAGGCGACATGAAAAAACTAATTTACTTTTTTATTGGTTAATTGCAAATCGGTTTTACAATGCCAAAAAATTTGTAATTTATATTTAAGTCTTAATTAATTTGATTTTGGGGCATACAATAAAGGTTGCCAAGGTTAGAGGAAGTGTAATAAGTATGTACTAAATAACAAAAAAAGTAAATACATTAAGATTGTGTATATTGTAAGGACAAGGTAACACATGAAGTTGTATGATACATCTGCAGCATTTGTGTAACATACAGAATATTAATTTTTTTAAAAATATATATTTTATATATAGCTCTACAAACAAATTACCAGTATTTATGTTTTATGTAATTTAAGTAATAATATTCACAACTTCTTTCGCGGTTCAATCTTTCCTGTATAATCATTTTAAAGGCAGTTTCATCTATAACGATGCTGCTGTCAGTTTTATGGAAAATAAGGATCTAGTCTTTGGACAAGATTTTACCGAATTCTATTCCTTATACACTGTTCAAAACAATTAGGGGAGCACATGTTTTAAACCCTTTCGCTCCCAATGATTCCATTGGGAATCATCAGCTTGTGATTTTTTCTGACTAAGTTAAATTCGCAACTTATGTATCGTTAGATACATCATTATATTTAAGAATAACGTATTTTGAAGAATTTAATATATTTTTTTAATATTAATGAAATATGAAAAATATGGTAAATAAATTTCCCTTTAAAACTGTTTTAGAAAATAAATTGACCCTAAATTTTTCATGCTTGCATTTTTTAGATGTTTAAAAATATATTTCAACTATTTTTAACAAAAAAAGTTTTGAAAAAGTTATTGTTATAATTTATTAAAAAGTTATTATTCCATTTCCCCCCTTTAAATTTAAGTATTAAAAACTTAAGATTTTTCTCCTGTTTTTTACTATTTCATTTCGAATGCATAGTGAACCTATTTAACAAATTGCAGATTTATAGGATAAAAATTAAAAAGTTGGGAGTGAAGTTAAAGTTGGAATTTAAAAGTGCTCCTCTAATTGTTTTGAGCAGTGTATTAATTGACACAAACGAATCCTTTAAAGTGTGTAATTGGTTTTTCTGGAATTAACTGACATGTCCATCTTATATGCGAAGCCCCGCAGCCCTTCCCCCCCCCCAATCCCTTCGCTCCCACTAAGGACTACATTAGACGAGGACTGTGTCAGCAGAGATACCTATGCTTGAGGCCCGTCCGTGGCCAAGTAGTTAAGGCATCATCCTCAGAATTCAACCTTCTCAGGTTCGAGTCCCACCTACTGCCAGTCATCCTATAAATCGGATATCTGTACTGGAAAGAGTAGAAAAATCCAACTCGTGACGGATGGGTCCGAGCACACTGGGACAGACGTGCTCGTTAAATCTGTGGAGTCCAAAGTCCCGACGGCGTCAGCGTAGTTTCGTTGGGTGCCCGTTTATGAGTCGACCTCGTCACTTGACCAAGGTTCTAACGAGGCGTTATTGGTTGTGTTAAAGCTCCTACAAGGAGGCTAGAAATAAGCAGCCGGAAACGATTTCACTACCACCTATGCTTGATGCAAGATCCGTGACCATCAGTTCTCTTCCAGCATACTGGTCCCTTCCATGACGTTGCTGGGAGAGTAACGGGTCTCAGATTCCTTACATAAGAACATTTGACCAGAATCAGGTTGTAGACTGAATCTGGACTCATCTGTGAATAGAACATTAGCCTATTAGATCTGGGTAAAGTTCAGGTGCTGTATGCACCATTGTCAGGTCCGGATTTAAAGATTTTCCGCCTGAAGACTATGGTCGATTTTTCCGCTTTTTTTTGTTCAGCGTGTGAATAGTGTTTTCCTTCCCCCACTTCCGCTGTAAGACATTCCAGATATAGTTTTCTTGACTATTTAGCTTCTGTCTGCGTTTTTTAGAATTATCCATGCACTACAAATCGAAAGCGAAATAAAAGGCAATTTAAAAAAAAAAAGGTTCAGAAATTTTTTCTTTCAACTTCCAAATCCGGGGGTAGAGGGTGCAATTCATCTCGTAGCGTCCATGTTTGCAACTAAATATCAGTACTATTCGGTTACCTAAATGTATTTTTTTAATTATTAGTATATTTGCAAAAATTATTTTATGCCGAATACCGCTTTAATTTATCGTAAAATTTCCGCTCCCGAAAATTCGCCACTCTAGGCTACAACCTACTTAGCCTATTTAGAAATCAGTCCCTGATCATGGTATACGCTCCCTTTTGTGCTAGTGAGTGGAATGCAAATGCGGGTTTCCTTGCATACAAAACCCTCCTTCACAGTTTCTCTTGGCAACTGTCTTCCTTGAAACTAATATTTCTGTAGCAAGCAGCAACACTGTTAAAAATAATTGTCCAAGGTTGAGCCAAAATACGGCTCAAACGTGTTGCAACCATGATTTGGTAGACAATTGAACTATAAAACGGTATTTTAAAATTGCGTAACTTTGATGAGAGGTAGAACCATGTGCGGGATTTTTCCAACGCGTAACTATATGAAATTTTGAGCAATAAAAATTTCTCCCAACGCATAACAATAGTGAAAGGTGAAAAGAAAAAACGGTACTTCGTACATCATAAGGTAACACCCGCCGTTGGGACTTTGGACCCCAAAGCTTTGAAGAGCACGTCTGCCCCAGGGTACTCGGGCGCATCCGTGAGGAATTGAGGATTTTTTCTACTATTTCCAGTTAAGAGATCCGATTTATAGGATGACTGGAAGTAGGAGGGATTTGAACCCCCGCTCTCCTGAGATGGTTGAATCTCTAGGCAGATGACATATCCACTTTACCACCGACGGGCCAATTCTCGAGCAAAAGTAGTACTACTCATGGCCCCTGCGTTTAAGTAAACAGTTAAATTGTCGGTTGCAGTTTTTGCTATTGGAGTAGATGTCGAACCAATTTTTCATGAAATCTGGTCTATTTCCAGAATGTGGTATTTGGTTGAACCATTTTAAAGTGTATCTGCTAGAAGTTCTTAATTTTTCACCAATATTTGGTTCAACGTTGAACCGAAATTTTTAACAATGAAGGTCCATGGACAGTTGTGTCACTGTCGACGTCCTGTGGCGCTTGGCAGTATGTACCAAATACTGGTCTTTTTTGTGCACTCTTGCTCTCGGACGACCTTGCCCTGGACGTCTGGACACTGCTTTGAAACTGACTATCCAAATTCGAAATACCGCTTGGAGTTACACATTTCCAAGCAATCTGAGCTTTGGACGGCCCTGCTTCAAGTATACCCACATTTCTCCATCTCATACTTTTCTGTAAACGATGATGTTTACTCAATTCACCTAAAAAAATATCACTGTAGATACTGTGATTATTCCATAATATCTTTTAAAGGTCAGGGATTATTTTCTTGATAAAAAAGTTCTTTAAAAATTCGAATAAGCCTTCTGCGCCACATGCAATGGTCAGATCCCCGATAATCTAACTATAAAAAATAATGTTCAGCTTTTTTTATTAAAGCAGCTGCAGTAAGTTGCCAAAAATTGCAATCTTTTTCACCGAAATAGCAATTCATCTTTGTTCCTTTTCAATTTTTTTTTTTATAACACTAGAGTGTTGGCCTCATGTGCTCAATTCGCTACTGTGCTGTAGAGTGGAAGGAGCTGAGTAGCTGGATGCAGTTTTTTAATACCGCCTACTGATTTAGCAACGCCTACAGAAATACCTAGACTCAATTCAGTGACACCAGCGCCATAGTGGCATTATATGACAGCCAAATGTCAAGGTGTTTTGCGATATTTTCCGAGAAATGAGAAATATTGCTTTCTATATCTTCATCTTGTCCACCAGTGTTGATAAAAAGAAACTTTTCTTTGTATGAAAAGCTTCTTAAATTTTTTATACCCACCATATGACCACTTCTGTACTCCCTGAATCGTTTCGTTCCTTCTATAGAGATATCTTCAATGTGTAGTAAGAACGCTCCGCGTCAATTCTGAAAATGGGCACTTTTGTTCTCCGATAACTGATTTTATCAACCAAAAGCACAGTAAAAAGTTAGCATTAAAAAAAATGCTTAGAAATCTTCTGAATACAAAAACCAAGTACTTCCTTAAAAATGAAATTAAGATCGCAGAGCAGTTGCCACTTAAGACGTGAAACTCCCCATTTAGTGTAAAAACTAAATAAATATGATGTACAAACTTTAAAAAAAAAAAGCTTAATTTCAGACAAAATGATTTTTTTAAATAAAATTCCGTCTTTTAAGCTAAAAAAATATTTTAGACTAGCAGTATGGTCCCGTCTTACTGGGAACCCGTCAACTTCGCATTGCTTCCTTTCAGAGGCTTGCTTACTTGTGAAAATACACTCAATATCTAAACTAAATTCAATTCGTGTTGGCGCATGCGCAAGAAACAAGCAAGTAATAACAGATAATGGCGTCAAGCCCCTGTTACGGCCCGGTCGTTGTGTTTTGAAGCTCTGTTTTTTTTCTGCCTACTTATTAAAATACACTCAAAATCAAAACAATATTAAATTCGTGTAGGTGCGTGCGCACTTAAAATGCAAACACTAATAGACGATGGCGTCAAGCCCAGGTTCCGACCATGTATTTTCAAGCCCTGTTATGGTCCCGCACTCCCAAATGGTTGACGTTTTTTTTAAAAACTAATTATATTAATTAAAAATCACAATCAAATATGAAAAAACTAAGCATCAGGTGCACACGAAGATATTAAAATGAATCTATATTAAAAATTTCGAAATTTTTAGAGCAGTCTAAATAGGTCTTTTGCGATCCACAGACATACACACAGACCGACTCTTTATTTTATTATTTTAGATATCCCAATTTTCACCGCATCAATTCGTTTCTGGATATTTGTATTGCTAAAACTACATAGCATCAGTTTTTTTTTTATTCGAATTAATATATTAGCCTGACATATTCTTTAATGTTGCATGGTTACTTACACCCTCTTATGCATACTATTGTCATATGGCAACAAGTATAACATAATCCACTATGTTCCATTAAAGAAGAGCTCCCTCTCTACCAAATCTGTGTTTTTTTTTCCATCTATTACATTCCATTTTGAAGTTTTAGTTGCTAATAACCTTTATATGGCAAAAAATTTAAAAAATTAAATTATTTAAATTCCAATGCAGTTAAGCTTTTTTTCAGTAATTTTCCCATAATGTAAGTTGGGTATTAAATATTCATATATATTTTTTCGGGATGAAAAAAAAATGATGCATAACAGGGTTAATAAGTGGAAATAATATCATAAAGTGTCGGGTAATTAATAGTTACTCACATCCTTATTTTCGACAACTTTTCAGAAACGCGTTCATAATGTGTTCAAATTTTTGCCGATTAGAGTCGTACTTACGTCGGTCGAGTTGTAATGCAATCTTGCCATTCTTGCAAACGGCCTATAACAAGATATTTACACTGGTACACTCACATCGAAAAATTGTTGGATTTAAAGGTTCTAAATTGCCACGCTCATACAAAAAAGCTTTCACCATAAGTAATAGTTGTCCATAACTCTTGTGTGCGTATTTTCACAAAATCATATTTATCGACTCAAATTCGTAAATAAGTGTAATTAGTTTAATGAAGAATAATTGTGTTTTCATAGTATACTTGCGTACCAATATTTTTTGATTTATTTATCATTTATAATATTTATAGAAATTTCTCGCCAGCGATTATTAATATTAAATGAATAAATGTATAAATAAAGTTTCTTTAGAGAAAGAAACCTTCAACAAAAGAAAAAATTCTCTCTTTCATACATTACATATATTGTCTTTGTGTTTGGGTTGCTTGACGCTTTTGAAATCTTATATTTATCGACTCAAATTTTTAAATCAGTGTAGGGTCAAGTGGGGTAAGTGTGATAGGGTTTCTGCATTTTTCATTAAGAAAATTCGTTCTCTGATTCAAGTAAATTCCAAATCCTAAAATTGGTAGTGAATTATCATAAGAAACATACATATGTTGAAAAAAAATTATATGTTAGAATTCCAATTTTAAGTGTACAAAATTTGCATTTCAAAATCCATTGCTGTTTTATCACACTTACCCCACATAGGAAAACCTTTCGAATTTGAAAAAAAAAGAAGACAGTTGCACTTAAATTCAAAGGCTCAAAACTTTCTTGAAACAAAAAATAAGGTCAATATTTCTTTTTAGTTTAACTATAAGTGATCTAATGTTATATATTGCAAACTTTCAGATTTTTAGAATGATTTCCAAAGTTACAAGAGCTGTTTATCACACTTACCCCCAATCACACTTACCACACTTGACCCTAAATGGTTTAAGGTGCCCATTTTCCTCAAAAACACGATATTTGTTTTTTTTTGTTTAAATTACTTAGCTAATTTTCTTCATAAATCAGCTCAAATGTTGCTTATGGTGTAACATTTTGCTATAAAGTATAGTAGTACAAACAAATACGATGGCTGTTTTTTTTTTTTTTTTTCATTTTCCAAAGGGCTGTAAAAAAAGATGGATCAAAATACTAAAAATATTGTTGTTGTTTTTTCAAAAGTAATGTGCATTACTGCTTATTTCTCCACATAATCACCTTATCGATTAAGGCATTTGTCATATCCGTAAACAAGCTTTGAAATACACTCTTTGTAAATTTTAGCCGCCAACGATTGGAAGAGATTTCTGACAGTTTCGTTTAAGGGGGTCATAGGAGTCTTAAACATGTGCAACGAAGGTACTACAAACCATAGTTTGATCTTTCATGTAATTTTTTAACTACTCAATATATAAGTATATTTTTTATATGTAACTCTACAAGATTTATTTATTATAAAACCAATTTTAAAATTTATGAAACTTTAGCCGAAACTAAAATAAATAATAACAAACATAACACTATTTGAACACATTGTGATTAGGCTTGCGCGGCAAATTTTGAGGTCAAAATTGAAGACATGGCCAAGAAAACGACTTTATATTGTACAAATATGTACAAACAAAGACTTAACCTAAATTCTCAGCTCAATTTTAATTAGAAATTATTTTAAGAACTTTTTTCTAAAAAAATTAATAAAAAATTTAAATTTTGATTTTAATTTTTTAAAAAAATAATTTCTAATTAAAATTGAGATGAGAATTTAGGTATAAGTCTTTGTTTGTACATATTTGTACAATATAAATTCATTTTCTTGGTCATTTTTCCAATTTTGACCTCAAAATATGCCGCACAAGCCTAATCCCAATGTGTTAAAATAGCTTTATGTTTAATATAATTTATTTTAGTTTTGGCTAAAGTTTCATAAATTTTAAAATTTGTTTTATATTAAATAAATCTTGTAGAATTACATATAAAAAAATATACTTATATATTGAGTAGTTAAAAAATTACATGAAAGATCAAACTTTACTTTGTAGTACCTTCTTTGCACATTTTTAAGACTCCTATGACCCCTTAAAAATAATCCATTTGGAAACTTCACGTTTATTTATTTTTATCCTCCAAGCCACTGCTAGTCCATAATTCCTATTTGGTGAACCACAGAGTTTCCCTAAACACTTTGATAACATCGAGAAATAAGTATTATTGTACATTACTTTTGGTAAAAAAAATCTTTTTGTATCTTGCCCCATCTTTTTGTTACAGCCTATCGGAGGTTGAAAAAAAAAACTAATTGTATTTACGTTTCGTATTTCTTATAGAAGTATTTGAATATTTCAAAACAACTGCTAGTCAATAATTCACTTATGATGAACCGTTGAATTTTCCTAAACCCTTGGTCAACTCGCTGAACAATAATGTCTAGAGCGACAGATTTTCTTCCTTGATCCCCTTCTTCATGAACATCAGCATTGTTCAGCGAGTTGACCAAGTGTTTAGTTAAACTCGAAGGTTTACCATAAGTGATTTACAGATCAGCGTAGTGGCTTGGTTGGTTGGTTGGTTGGTTGGTTGGTAGACATATATTTTCAGGCTTGTGTGCTTGGTCGCAAGGACCCGCTTATAAACCATCGTCAAGTAGGACAACACAAGACACACACATACAGATATGACAGATGTTGCCATCTGTCGCCACCTCCGCAGTTTAGACATGTCCCTGAAGGGGAGGGAAATTTTCTCCAGGGACCTGTACCCAGGGGAAACTGCGCAATGACCGCCCACAGGACTTTCGGACCCAACAGATTTTACGAGCACGTACTCCGCATATACTCGACAACACAAACATCCATGTCTGGACGGGATTCAAACCGGACCCAGCAGCTCCAGAGGCCAATGCCTTAACCACTACGCCGCCGGATCGGCGTAGTGACTTGGATTGTATCGCGTCCAAATTGACGTGCAGTTCAGAGAAACCATCAGAACTCCCTTCAAATCATTGGCGGCTATATTTTAGAAGAGGGTATTCCAAAGTTTGTTTACAGATATGACAAATGCTTTAATATTTCTTTGATTTTAGTTTAATTCTTTTCCAATATTTCCTGATTTACTTATTACAGAAAGTATTTCTACATATTCATGTAGAGCAATGACGAAAATAGGTAGTATAAAGTTATAAATACAGGGTGTTTCATAATTGACCGGAATAGGAATTGATGCAATTCCGAAATATTGAGCCGGCCCCTCCGAAAAATAGTAAAAAGCCAATTGATCACGGGTTTTGGTCGTGGTTGCATACTTGAACTAGGGCAGCACGAGAATGTGTTGACGAAGGGATGCATTTGTTTTGAGTTCGGTTTGGTTGAATCGACATATTGCCTAGTAATTTTACAATTTGCAGATTCTGTTACATCACAGTTCCTAAAACAGCTAAAAATGATTAATAACTACGAAAATGGAATTTTTGTGTTTGGATTTCGATTTAAATAATTTGGTGTGTTTCAAATTCGAGCTGGATGTTTGAAAATTGGAAGGAGCTAAACGTTTTGCGATAGAAGTGTACAGTTTGTCGAAATGTGCATGTGTTGGGACCAATTAGTTCCATAGTAGGGTAGAGACTGAACCTACCAATCGCACCATCTACCAACACGGAGACAATTTAGGGTGTCATGTGGGGATCGATGGCCGAGGGGTTTGGATCGCAGGCCATATCGCTAGCAGTCCGCGCGCTGTAAAGGGTACTACCCAATTTTTTTTTCAAAATTAAATTAAAGGGTGATATAAAGTTTAGCTTTCACATTTAGAACAAAAGAGGCAATTTTACCCATCTACTTTACTTATTGCAAATGATATATAAAAGTACTAGCTTTATAAACCCGGCGTTGCACGGGTGTACCCTTAAGGTAGGCGAATACCCAAAATTCCCCCAAATTCTAAAATTTTTACTATTACTTTAATCTTTTCCAAATTTGGCATGGTGATTTCAAATATAATGAATAATGCTATTTAGGCAGTTTTTTAAATTTAAATATAATTTATTTATTTTAAACGGTGTTTTTCAACTAAAAAAAGAGGTTCACGCCAACAAGCCTACCACATTGAATTTTCCTCCGATAAACATGAATTATGTGTTAAATTCTTCGTTTTGAACCGATCCGTGCAATGACCCTCTAGAGTTACAAACAAATCACAAGAATGTGTTTTACGACAAATTTTATGAATTAACTTGAAACAAACACAATGTGGCTAATCTAACGGCAGTGCCGGAAATCTGCGCAAGCGGATATCTCGACTTGAGAGCGAAACGTTTTTGTGAGCAGCCACGTAAAATATCGCCAAGTTGTTAGTTAGGGTTGTAGTGAAGGTTTAGGTTGTTATTGAATATCAAGCGTTTACCCTCAAAGAACGCGTGCGTTTATGGATTATAATAGAATTATTGGATTATAACACTGTCCAATTCTAAGCCTATTTTATTCTGGGATGAATTGATGTAAGACTTTACATAATCAAACCCGCTTAGAAACCTTCGTCAAGCAAGAGAGATACAACACACACACTTAAATGGATCCATCTAATTTTTATAAGATAATTAGATTAAGATTTTAATAAGACAGAGGCCAACTAGAGGATCCCTAGAATTGACTTGTCACATGTATTGATTTGGTATGGTAACTTGGAGAACTTAGTGACCACGACGGATTTAACGTACACCAGTCATTTAGCATGGCTTTAGAAATTATGGTTATCAGTTAAAAAAAGCAACTTCCAGATCCATAATACATTTTAAATTATACAGGGTGGTTATAAAATAACGATCGCTATTCAGAGTGGTCTGTAGCTGTAATGAATATTCCAAATGCAAAAAACTTTGAGATACTTACTAATCAAGAAGGGGGGGGGGGGGGGAAGAATGGTATCATAAAAAACCAACTCGTCTCTTGACCAGGGTTCTAAATTACGAGGCGTAATTGGATGTGTTGGCCGTAATTAGCCATAATTGGCTGTACCTCGTAATTTAGAACCTTTGTCAAGAGACGAGTTTCTTATTTATGATTTCAATCTTTTTCGGGAAAAAAACCCCTCGTCCCTTGACCAGAGTTCTAAATTACGAGGCGTAATTGTTGGCCGTAATTGGCTGTAATTGACGATGCCTCGTAATTTAGAACCCTGGTCAAGAGAAGAGTTTGATTTTTATGATTATTTTTTAGGATTCTATCTTTTTTTTTATTCCATTCTTCCGCAACGAGGATCGATTTCATCTCAATCAACATGTTAATTTTTATTCCCAAAACCTTATCAACTTTGGGCGATAATAAGACAACGTGACAAACTATCTTTCCCTTTCAGTATCCGTCTGCGCATGCGCAGTGGTTTTCCGTAAGAGAGCTGGATTTCCGGCAGATGCTGAGCATGCGCAGATGGTGCCGTAAGTGCAATGGGTTTAAGGAACTACCGTACTCGCAACTACCAATCAACATTTTTTTTTTCGATAAACTTGCACTTTGACATTTTTTTAAACAAAAACTATTATATTTACACCAGATGTTAGAGGTTCATGGCACAGATGTATATTAAAATAGCATCTGTAAAAAATTTCAGGTAAATTAGTGTAAAACTTTTTATGCTAGAAGTGTTAGCGTAAACTCCCTTTTTTAGTAGAAAAACACCGTTTAAAATAAATCAATTATATTTAAATAAAAAAATTTGCCAAAAAATCATTGTAAATTATATTTGAAATCACTATGCCAAACTTGGAAAAGATTAAAGTAATAGTAAAAAATTTAAAATTTTAGGTATTCGCCTACCTTAATAACGGATATTTTTTTTATGTAAACAATTATTTTATACCAATTGATCCCTTCCCCACTGGCCAGTACTCCATCGGTAAATTATAATCGCTATTCAAGTGACACCTACGACATAAAAAGAATATTTTAATAAAATTTGGTAGCTGTACCTTCAGTAATTTTGGCTAGGCGTTGAGTGAGTCAATCAGTGAGTTAGGACTTTGCCTTTTATGTATATAAATTGAATTTAAGAAAGAAAATCCATAAAAATTGCTTATTTATAACACTTAAAATTGAACTAAAAGCTGTGCTAAATGATTTTTGTCTAAGATATATAAATAAATCTTGTGTGGAAAATGGGCTCTAAGTAACAATTTTTTGTAAAAAAACGACTTTTCCACATTTTTTATCGAAAAAATAAGAACAAATGTCAAAAAAATATTTCTATTTCCACTTTTTGTCAAATACTAATTATACTTCTGATTGAAAATCAAAATGTCGTGCTTGTAAAATAAATAAACTACAGCTTGGCAACTTGGCTCAATATGACATGAACATTTGGCTTCAACAAAACAGAACCATGACGTCAGTGTAGCGAACAGTCACCAGATTCACCTGATTGGCTGATGGGAAAAGTGTCGCGAGGAGTCGGGGAATATTTAAATCGCCTTTCTGCTGAAAGCGTGTGCTTTTCATTAATCTCCAGCTTGCTGTGAAGATATGGTTTATTCTTTAGAGGAGAGGATTTTTTTGGTGTTGGAATTTCACCGCCTAGAACACAATGTTAATGCAACAAAACGGAGTTTCAAAAAGAAGTTTAATGTTACCAAAGGACCAAAATTCGACACAATAAGGATGCTGTTTGAAAAATTTCAACGAACTGGGAACGTGAATGATGAGAGAGCTGGATTTGTCGGGAGAAGATTTTCGCAAACAACCACTGCTAATGCTCAGCTGGTGGAAACAGTAATACGAAAGCAGCCTTGTATATCCGTCCGCCGTGTTGCAACTACGGTTCAAATCAAGCCAACGTCGACGTATCGTCTCATGCGGCAGGGCTTGCACATGTTTCCATACAGAATTCAAACTCGGCAACCTCTCACCGCTGCTTCAATTAATTCACGGGAGACATTCGCTAACGATATGGTGCAAATGATTGATGTTGGTGATATAAATGTAGACAACATTTGGTTTTCGGATGAAGCCTACTTTCAGCTGGATGGCTACGTTAATAAACAGAACTGGCGCATATGGGGAACAGAAAACCCCCATGTTGCAGTTCCATCATCTCTGCATCCACCAAAAGTAATGGTTTGGGCCGCCATTTCGTCCAAAGGACTCATTGGCCCCTTTTTCAGAACCGGAACTATTACTGCCCTCCGCTACCTAGAGATTCTTCGTGAATTTGTGGCGATTCAAAATGCCTTAGATGACGCTGAAAGCACTTCGTGGTTCATGCAAGACGGTGCCCGACCCCATCGCACGGCCGACGTGTTTAATTTCTTGAGCGAACATTTCAATAACCGTGTGATTGCATTGGACTATCCCACACATACAGGAAGTGGTATGGATTGGCCTCCTCTTTCACCAGACTTGACCCCCTGTGATTTCTTTCTGTGGGGATATTTAAAAGATCAAGTGTACCGTCGCAATCCCGAAACAATTGAGGAACTAAAGCAATACATCTCTGCTGCATGTGACGCCATCCCACCAGAAATTTTCAAACAGGCGGCCGGTAATTTTGCTCTAAGACTGCGTCACGTTATTGCTGCTAATGGCGGATATGTAGAAAATATCGTAGTATGAGTAAACACATAATTTCACCCACCCTATATTTTCGTTTGTTTTCAACTTTATTTGCAAACACATGAACAAATTTTTGAAGGGTCGATTCTTTTTTAGGATCGACCCATAAAAAACAATAGCAGAACCACTACACATACATGCACCGTTAAGCCATACAAACCCTCCTTCTTTGTGCTGTTTACTATTTTTTTCCTTTTATTAATATAAATAAGCAGGTGCCCGGATGTTGTAATGGTTTGGATCGCAGACAATTACGCTAGCAGTCTGCGCGCTGTAACGGGTGCGATTCCCGCCTTCGCCCTGGGTGTACTTCCTTTCTCTGTCAGTAATAAGTCCTTCTGTGGTTGTCTTACTTGACGAAATCTTATAAGCGGGTGCCTCTGGAGCTGCTGGGTCCGGGTTCGAATCCCGTTCAGGCATGGATGTTTGTGTTTGTCGAGTATATGCGGAGTACGTGCTCGTAAAATCTGTTGGGTCCGAAAGTCCTGTGGGCGGTCATTGCGCAGTTCACCATGGGTACAGGTCAATGGAGAAAATTTCCCTACCCTTCAGGGACATGTCTAAATTGCGGAGGTGGCGACAGATGGCAACATCTGTCATAAGTGTTTGTGTGTGTCTTGTGCTGTCCTACTTGACGATGGTTTATAAGCGGGTCCTTGCGACCAAGCACACAAGCCTGAAAATATATGTCCACCAACCAACCAACCAATAAGCGGGTCTCTGATCATGCACACAAGCCGGAATATATATGTACATACCTACCCAGCATAAATATGAAAAATACAATAATTGTTATGTTTAAACTGATGGTCAACATCAAGTTTTTTTTAACAATAATGCAACAACCTATCAAAATGAACAGCATCCTAATTTTTTTTTTTGAAAACTAGTTGAACCTGTAATTTTTATCAGATGTAAATTCAAACAAACCAAACTAAAAGTACTACATTCTTGTGTAGCTCCAGTGCAAGATTTCATGCACGACCGAAAGGGCGGCCAATTAGTTAGCCGTTTTTCATTGGCGGGGGCCGGGTAAATATTTAGGAATTGCGTCCTATACTATTCCGGTCAATTATGGAACACCCTGTAAGTTTCCTTTACCATAAACCATTAGTAAACGATTCTATATTGCTATTTGGGTGATGCTTTAAAATCATGTAGCAATGATGCGTATAGGTAAAGAAAATGGTATTGAAAGTTTTAATACATTTTAAGGCTTCAATTTTATCGAAGATATATAACATAATATGAATATAATACAACCAAACAAAGCCCAGTGCAGAATTATTCATTTATATATGCATCCAATAAAGTTAAAAGGCAATAACCGAGTTTTTGTGTTTGAAGGAGAGTATTAGAATTTTGAAAATTTCAAATTTTGTAATAATTCGAATTAACAAAGACGATTCTTATACATGTAGCCTAGGACTTATGAGGTATTGTAAAATTAAGACAACATGAAACTGAGGCCGCTGCTACTATGATCTCAGTTCCATAGAGAGGTGGATAGTCCAGTCGGTAAGAAGTTTGTCCTGCATGTGAAATTTCTCAGGTTTGACCACAGACATTGTCCGAGGAATTCTGCTAACCTACAAACGATATATGTAGTCACTCAGCTTAACGAACAAGTAAAAGGAAAACTCGCGAAATATGTTCCAGATCCCATCTCAAAATACGATGTCGCCCCTTAATGTTATTTTTGGTGCGTACTCAGCTGTCGGCTCATCACGTTACTGTGGTTCTAAAGCTTTGTTTTATGTTTTGGTGTTAACATCACATAAATTAATCTTCGTTAGGATTGCGCATAAATGGTACACGAAGCTCCACTGCAGTAACATTAACTATTGTGCCCTCCCCCCCATGTTATATATTCAGGTCCGAAGACATAACTTGGGAAGTGGAAATAAAATAAAATTATTTTAGAGGGTATGTGATTGCCGCCTATATATTATTGAATGGTAATTTAAGGTCTTGTAGTGCTCACCTTGCATTCCTAGCAACAAAAATGACTGTATTTAGATCAAACTGTGTAACGCAAATAAAAGTGGCCCCCGTCATGTAGATAAGAATAATATAGAATTGTTGCCTAGTTAAAAGCCAATCAAAAACTGGTTTGCTAATTAAAGATATAGTTCGCTTCAATATTAAGACCAAACAAACGCCTGGCGAATTATTTGCCTTCAACTATGCAGTGGTTCAGCAAGCTAGATGGGCAACGGTAGCAGGATGTTGTGTTGACGTTCTTTTTGCTCCTCCGAAATTTTAAAGACTTCTGTTGATAAAATACCTACTTTTCATATTTATTTTGAAGAACTACTTCTTATTTTATGCCTTTAAAGTAACGATTTCAATATTTAATCATTTGCTTCAACAACAACATGTCAACAATTAAGGATTTGAGGTAACTTATGAATACAAGATTTGATGACGTCTGCAAGTGTATTGAATTCAATAGCTCACAGTGATGCAAGATTTAAAAACTGCTATATCAAACCTGCAAGTGGCTAATAATAATCTACGAGTTAAATTTGATACAGTCTTAGCATAGAATGCGGAACTAAAAAAGGAAGTGAAAGTTCTAAAGGAAGATATCGCTGAACTAAAACAATACTCAAGGTGATGTAACTTAGAAATATCCAACTTACCTGAATCTGAAAAAGAAAATATTGCTGAAGTTTTGAAATAGATTCATTTATCTGCGTTTCGTTAAATTATTATTTATGCTGGGGAAAAAAGTGGGGGGATTGTGGCCCGCGGATAATCTGCAAAGCGGATAATCCACCCGCGGATAATCGGAAGTTTACTGTATATTCAAATGTTGGTAGAGAATCAGCTATCCAAAATCTAATACATGTAGAAATATTATAAGGATTAACTTCGTTTCGAATGCGCAGAACTGGTACACAATGATCCACTTTCGTAACATTAACTATCCTGCCCCAGCCCCCGCTCCCCTTTATAGCCCAATGCCCGTAAACATAACAAGAAAAGTGGAAATAATAAAAAAATACTTTAAATGGTATGTAATTCCCTTTTATATACACTGCTCAAAACAATTAGGGGAGCACTTTTTAATTCCAACTTTAACTTCACTCCCAACTTTTTAATTTTTATCCTATAAACCTAAAATTTGTTAAATAGGTTCACTATGCATTCGAAATGAAATAGTAAAAAACAGGAGAAAAAATCTTTAGTTTTTAATACTCAAATTTAAAGGGGGAAATGGAATAATAACTTTTTAATAAATTATAACAATATTTTTTTCAATTTTTTTTTGTTAAAAATAGTTGAAATATATTTTTAAACATCTAAAAAATGCAAGCAGAAAAATTTAGGGTCAATTGATTTTCTAAAACTGTTTTTTGAACTGTTGAAGTGAAATTTATTTTACCATATTTTCATTAATATAAAAAAATATATTAAATTCTTCAAAATACGTTATTCTTCCATCTAACGATGTATCTAACGATACATAAGTGGCACATTTTACTAATTCAGAAAAAAATCACAAGCTGATGATTCCCAATGGAATCATTGGGAGCGAAATTGTTTAAAACATGTGCTCCCTTAATTGTTTTGAACAGTGTATTATTGAGTTTCAATTTTAGGCTGGGTACCGGGAAGTGCTACCTACTTGCAGCCCTTGAAACACAAATGTCTGTATTTTGATCATATAAGAGCAATCTATCTTTTTATTTGAAGTTTCTATAAAGAAACTATATTTAAAAATTAGTAATCCCGTGGATCGTCCAAATCCTCCAAAGTGTAGAAATATTATAAAAAATAAATAAATTGTGAAATATTGGTATGTATATGTGTAAAAAAATAGTTTAAAAAACTCTTACACTTACACGAACTATTTTCTTAAAATAGTTTAAAAACACTTTAACTTCCGCAAACTATTTTCTAAAAATGCTTACAAAATATTACGACGACTAGTTCTTTTGCTGAAGCAAGTTGGCTAAAACGTTTTGTTTTAAGCAAGGCAATTTTTTTAAAAAAAAAAACTTTTATACCGACAGCAATCCGATGTGAGTTCAGATCTGCTTAGTTCACCGGATATCGTATTTCTTTAATTTATCATCTAAAAAATATATGATTCATCAATAAAAATGCAAAATTAGGTCATTATGTACTTTAAATTAGCATAATCTCGTATTTGTGTCTAAACTTTTGGGACCATACAAAATTTTATTTTATGCAAAAACAGTTTGTTATAGCAAATTAAGCTATTATATTTCAATTATAGCATTTCAAAATGCTTCTTTAATATATATAGGGATGTTTTGAAATTCTACTATCCCAATTCTAAATTTTGCAGCTAAAAAACGTCATTGTCTAAACTTTTGGATCGCAGTGTAGTCTGGCTGCCACAAGTTGGCAATTAAAATATTTTGTTTGTGGACAAATCCTTTTTGAATTAAGGTTTTAAACCGAAGAAAAAAGGGTTGCCAGCTCAAGGCGTTTGGCGAGAAGAGGGGATTGTTGGTCTAGTTCGATTGTAAAATAATGTATCACACTAGAACTACACATCAGTTATCGGCGATATATTAATGTTGTGATCGATGTACCCTTCAATTGATAACCTGTTTCTAAACCTTAAAGAAATTTGCGCCCATTAAACCAATGAATCGCCAAACATACCCAGCCAAAAAATTCTTCAGAATTGCTTCAAAAAAATTTCGATCTTGCAGTCATCTTTAAGAAGTCTGCAGTTTTTTTTAATCAACCGAAAATTGAAGTATATCGAATAGGGATTATGTAGTTTTTCTGTAGCAATTATGCTGCAAATCTAAAGTCATTTCTAATGCTTCAAAAAAACTGCAGTTATTTTGAAGCAGCAGAAAAGTGAAGCCTGACTACGGATATATCTGCGGCTTTTTATGCAGCAATTCTACAGCCATTCTGAAGTCATTTAGGCACTTTAAAAAAACTGCAGATATTTTGAAGCAATAGAAATGTGAAGTCTGGCCATGGTTGTATCTTCAAATTTTCTGTAGAAATTTTTCGCAACCATTCTGAAGTCATTTCGGCACTTCTCAACTGCAAAATTCTGCAGAATTGCTTCACAAAAAAACTTCACAAATTCTGAAGGGATTTGAAACACTTAGTCTGCAGAATTGCTTCAGGAAAACTGCAGCTATTTTGAAGCAATATAAATGTAAAAACTGACCACAGATGTATCTGCAGTTTTTTTGCAGCAATTCTACAACCATTGTGAAGTCATTTCGGCACTTTAAAAAAACTGCAGTTATTTTGAAGCAACAGACGAGCGAGAATATTTTCTAACTAAAATATAGTTGGCTCATATATTTGCAGACCCAACTTCATAACAAGTTTCCATAGCACAGTCATTAGAGCACTCGACTGCTGTACAATTCCAGTCAGATCAAATCCCGCGCTCCTACTTCCCAAAATGGTATAAAAAAAACCCACTCGTTCGATAATTTCTTTCTTTATTATTTTTACTTTAATAACATTACGCTAGATGGCGCCACGTTTTCTTAAAAAAAGGCCAAAATATTCTGCAAAACTGCTTTACGAAAACTTCAAAAAAACTGCAGCTTTCTTGAAGCAATTCTGCAGACTAAGTGTTTCAAATCCCTTCAGAATTTGTGAAGTCTTTTTAGTTTTTTTGTGAAACAATTCTGCAGAATTTTTTGGCTGGGTAGTAACTCTTGCCAAAACCAAAACCTTCCTTACCTGTTTTCGAAGTGGACTGTTCCACAATCAAAATATTTTGAATGCCAACTTGTGACAGCCAGACTATACTCGATTGTAACGTCAAAAACCTTTATGATGTAATGTAATTGTTTCTAGCCTCCTATGAGCTTTAACACAGCCAATAAAGCCTCGCAATTCAGAACCCTGGTCAAGTGACGTGGTCGACACCTGAGCAGGGGACACCTATTGGATCTTCGAGCGACATTGCATTATAACGACGTCGGCACTTTCGACTCTACGGATTTAACGAGCACGTATGTACTCGGTAAACCCATTCGTTTTTAGAGGATTTTCCCCCCCCACCAACACGAATATGTCTATAGTAAGGCTAGGACAAGGGCAGAACCCAGAGCCTTCTCGGTGAGAGGCTCGTCGCTTACACCTCTCAGGCACCGGGGGTCGAACATCATTGTTCCTTGAGCGACGCTTTAAACGTGTTATTTTTTATTCTCAACCAAACAAAACGAAAAAACTGTAAAAAGGAAATAATAGCCTCGTTATGTTAGTTTTTTTTTAATACCTTTGCTCAAGATCTACACGAAGGCCCGACGCTGCTTATGTGTCGTCTTTAAATGTTGCGATTTGATCCTACTCAATAGGGTACTTGACTAATTTTTACAGCTAAAAAACGTCATTGTCTAAACTCTGGGTTCTGCCCTTGTCCTAGCCACACTATAGACGTATTCGTGTTGGTGGGGGGAAAAAATCCTCTAAAAACGAATGGGTTTACCGAGTACACAGCGATATACGTGCTCGTTAAATCCGTAGAGTCGAAAGTGCCAAAAATATTAGACCGTGCTTTATCTTTTTTTTTTCTCCAATACCCCATGAAAAGGCAGAAAAAGGAATTTAAAAATTAGGACGCAAAATCACTCCTGAAAACGTTTTATGTCTGTCACGTGGTATCTGTGATGTCACTATGAACTATAAACAAACTTTGAAACATAACATTGGAATTGATTTTAGGCAAATTTTGAAATATACGCTTCTGTAAAACAGCCCTATATTTTTTCAAGATTTATTATTGCAAAAGTAATTAAATTAAACCATGTTTAATCAGAAAACAAAAATCATCACGCCTGTTTGTTAGTAGTTCAGCCAAACCGACGTGTTTGTGATCACGTGAAAAAAAATGCATTTTTAAATGATTTTTTTAAAGATTTATTTCGCAAAAATTATGCATTTATTTGTTATTTTTTACTTTTATTGGAAGGTATTTCAACGTTACAGTCAAGTACCCTATTGTCAGCTCGTCACTTGTCACGTGACTGTGGTTTTAAATTACGACGCCCGTCACCAATAGCCTTCGTGCAGCTTTCGTGCGACGATACTTCAACCTAACCCTAAATAAAGCATCTTCAACCAAACAAAAACGAATAATAGAGAAGGAAGAGAATTGTTTCTGGATTTTCGTGCTTCGGTCCTAACGCAAAAAGGGAGGCCCTGCCAATTAGTCGCGGATTTACCTCAGAGCCAAATGCCATTCCATGTTTTCCCGTATCCAGGAAAAAGCGGGAAAAGTTAGGAAAAGACGCTGTTTATTTCTGGATTCGGAATTAAGGGTAAAACGGGATTGTTGTCGATCTGTTAACTTGTGATATCGTTAACACTTTACCGACAAGCCGTCGATTAATCGACGTTTTGTTCTCAGCGCATACCGACCGGTCTAAATTACGAGGCTTTATTGGCTGTGTTAAAGCTCCTGAAGGAGGCTTAAAATAGGCAGCCGGGAACAATTACCTTACCCCTTAAGTGACGATATGATATAATTGGTGTTCGGGTGCAAACTTAGTTTGAAATTTAAGTGTTAAGGGAAATATGAGTAAGGAATATTTAACTTATTGTGAAAATGAAGATTAAGCTCAAAATGGCAATTTAAAGTTACGTTTAAAAAAACAAAACAAAAATATTTTGAATATTAAATTTAACAATAACTAATTGTAACAGGTATAAAAATAAGTTGCTAGTTCTTGAACATTATTATTTTCGTACTCTGGAAATTAAGTACTGTTGTTATTGCAGGATTAGGCTAGGAGAGGCGAAAGATTGGCTGACGCAGTGCTGAGAAAGGGCAAAGTGTAATTGCAGATATAAGAGTCAAACAAATCATTATTGTTTAGCAAAGGTCTGTATATAAATAAGTATTTATTTTCACAAAAAAACAATTGAAACCTGCTACTTTTTGTACTAATTTATTAAAAAAAATTCTGATTGACAGTATACAGATACTAAAATATTCTTACCTCTAATTCTAAACAATGCAAACCTCAAACTGCAAGTTTTCATTGACTGACGGCCTTGCATTTTGTCAAAAATGTAAAATAATTTTAAATTGCTAAAAATAAGAAATTTTGCATTCAATTTAAAAACAATACTGCTGGAGGTAGAGGTAGGTACATATGTATTCCGACTTGCGTGCTTGATCAGAGACCCCCTTAATATAAGCCTTCGCCAATTAAGACAAACACAGAAAGAATTTTTACTGCCACAGAGAAAGGAAAGTACAGCCAAGGTGAAGGTGGGGATCGAACCCGCACCCGTTACAGCACGCAGACTGCTGGCGTAATGGTCCGAATCGCTCGGCCAACCGGGCCCCAACTATACTACAATACTTCTGGGAATTCCCTTGACCTTAACGTGGTGAGGTTTTGCCATATATTTTTCATGATATTTTTGGGTCGGAATGTTTAGTAGTACCCCTCGTGAAATAAGATTTGAACTAACACATAAATACACCAATTAAAACGCCGATGGCTGGATTATTCAGTATAGTAGCTCGCGAATAAGATTGAAACTATCTTAAAACCAACTATTATAAAGTCAATAAAATAATTATTATTTTAATTTTAAGCTAAAATACAGGTGGATAATTAAAAATGAATATATATGCATGGTCCATACACATATTTTACATAATTATCAAATATAAAAATATGAGAATTTTTATATCCGTTTTCTTTAACCCTTTCAGCCCCAATGAAAATTTGGCATCATCTTTTTAGAATTTTTTTCTGATTGTCTATAGCCGTTTATGATATCAAAAAGAACATCATTCGATTCTTTAAACCTTTTTTTCTATTAGAAAATATAGTATTTTATTTATCCCATTAGATGACAATCCTATTATTATTTTTTTTTAATTATGGTCAGAAACCACGAAACAAAAAAAATCCGATCTTTAAGCGATTCAAAATAAATAAATTTTAATAGATATTAAAGTACTATTTCCAAAAAAATACTTTCATATCATTATTTTTTATAACCATTATACTGTATTATCTAAAATTCTTTTATCATCTGCAAGAAAGCTCGAACAACCAACTGAAACCCGTCAGAGGAATCTAAAACATTATTGAACACTTGAAAAACTGAAGAACACTACGAAACATATCCGTAGATTTTCAATGATGTATATCTCGGGAAAAATTCTCCTAGCTTTTCGGTGTTTACTCAGCACTTAGTAAAATATTTAACTTACAAATTGGTTTTACTTTGTCCGTACTACTCCTCGTGAATTTCTTTTCTTCTGTAAAATGGGTTTCCGTTACTTCGCATTTGCACAGATGGAGAGCGGTTATTGAGAAAGGAACCAGGAACTTGGAGGGCGGGCTGTCAGGCGCCCTGTGGTCAGTGTCTCGATATACGGATCGGAAGGTCCCGCGATCGAGTCATGGTCGCTGAAAACTTACCGAGTATATGCGGAGTACGTGCTCGTTAAATCTGTTGGGTCCGAAAGTCCTGTGGGCGGTCATTGCGCAGTTTCTCCCGGGTACAGGATTCCTGGAGACTATTTCCCTCCCCTTCAGGGACGTGTCTAAATTGCGGAGGTGGCGCGTGATAGATGACAGCATCTGTCATGTATATGTGTGCATGTTAGTGTGTGTGGGTGCTGTGACTGTCTTACTTGACGAAGGCTGATAAGCGACTCTCTGAGCAAGCACACAAGCCTGAAAATATATGTATACCAACCAACCAACCAACCAACTTAGGGCCGGGATAGCCTTATCGGTAAGGTCTTGGACTGGCATCATCAAGGCAATGTAGTGGTAATGGTAATGTAATCGTTTTCGGGTGCCTATTTCTTATAGCCTCCTTTTGGAACTTCAACATAGCCAATAACGCCTCGTTATTTAGAACCCTGTTCAAGTGACGAGGTTGACACCTGAGCGGGCACCCAACGGAACTTCGAGTGACATCGTACGCTGACACCACCGGAATTTTGGACTCCACAGATTAAATGAGCACGTCCGCCGGCATTCTTTCCGGTACAGAGATCCGATTTATAGGATGACCGGCAGTAGGGGGTATTCGAACCTGCACTCTTAAAACAAACACTCCTGATTTAAGTCGGTCTGAGTGGATTTCACTCCTCCAGACTGGAAACTGCACCTCTCCGTTTGGAGTGGATCCTTTGTGCGTTAAACCTCCGACAGGATCACTCCAAACGAGTGATTTTAACTCAGTCTGAGTAAATAGGCATGCCTTTACGGTGTCGAAAATGCACTTCTCCAACTGGAGTGGATTTCACTCTTTTGTTTTAAGAGTGTGTGAAGGTTGTATCCTGAGGCTGATGCCTTAACCACTCGGCCACGGACAGGCCATCGTCAAGGTTGCAAGTTCAAGTCCCGCTGCCTTCCGAAGATCCCCGTGTACGCTGATGGTTACTGGTGCACGTTAAATCCGTAGTGGCCACAGAGTCCTCCAAGTTCCCACACCAAATCAATACCTCTGGGAGTGACAAGTCAATTATGGAGATTCTATAGTTGGCCTCTTACCCTAAAAATTAGATTGATCCACTTATTTGTGTGTATTTGTGTCTGTCTTTCTTGACGAAGGTTTATAAGCGGGTCTCCGACCAAGCACACAAACCTGAGTATATGTGTCCACCAAACAATCAACCAACCAGAATTTTTTTGATTGAAGTTAAAGGGACAGAGTCATTAATAATTTATTGGTGATATTTTCTGTCTTGAAGTTCAAATCAAAGAAGTTATAGTAGATTTGCTTTAACTAGTAATAGCAAAACTACTTAAATATATTATAAAGTCATATATATCTAACACAGTAAAGTACAGTAAATATATAATAGTAATATATATTATTATAATTACTGTCATATATATTTACTTTTATGTTATATATTGTAATAACTACTGTATCAAACAGAATTTACCTCTTAAGACCTAAGCAAAATCCCTACACGTATATTCTAAATTTTTAGTTTAAAAAAATGTTTTTTCGTTAAACTTATTACGTCCTACCGTTAGATATGGTCTCCTTTTGACTTTTAATTTTGTTTAGTTAGATAAACTTTACCAGAGTTTAGTTACCGAGTTTTTTCAACTTCAGTAACCATCTTTTGGCTCGATGCGGTCAATGTCAACGAAAGACATAACACAAACGTAGATGTTAAATCGGATACTTTTATTTACAATTTACTATGTTAATATTTCAAATTTAAATTTTCAAAGATTGGTCGGTTGGTTGGTTGACATATATTTTCTGGCTTGTGTCCTTGGTCGCAAGGACCCGCTTATAAACCATCGTCAAGTAGGACAACACAAGACACACACAAACACATATGACAGATGTTGCCATCTGTCGCCACCCCCACAATTTAGACATGTCCCTGAATTGGAGGGAAATTTTCTCCAGGGACCTGTACTCGTGGGAAACTGCCCAATGACCGCCCACAGGACTTTCGGACCAAACAGATTTAACGGGCACGTACTCCGCATATACTCGAAAAACACAAACATCCGTGCGTTAACGGGATTCGAACCCGGACCCAGCAGCTCCAAAGGCCAGCGTCTTGACAACTGTGCCACCGGATCGGCTTCGGCCGCTTTTACAATGCGTGGCCGGAAATTCATTAATGATGCCAATTGTAACAAAATTAGCTAAGTTTCCTTGGGACTGCTAAAGAGCATCACTCAGCTCCAGCGCAAAGCAATGATCACCATCCAAAGTCATGGGATGCAGCCCCAGCACGAAACAAGCACAGCGCCACAGGAGCTTCTTTTTGCGTAGTAAATTGTCTTACCAACCATCACGTTCGGGGTTCTTGAGTATCAGAAAGCACGGGAAATAACGGTTATCATATCAGTTTACAACGTTTCTGGTAAGAAACTTTATATAAAATTGGATTCATTCGTAGGAAAAAAACGGCAATATATCTCCTTACTTTTTTATAATTAATAAATTATTTTTAAATTACTGGTAATCACAAAATCAAATACATTTAGAACTTTTAGGTGTGGATTAGGGCACATCACATACATCAATAGAAATATGGTCTCCATTGGACTTTAATGTTGTTTACAGGGTGGTTATAAAATAACGCTCCCTATTCGGAGTGGTCTGTACATTGAATGAATAATCCAAATGCATCAAAAATTGATACACTTGCTATTCAAGAAGGGGGAAAAAGAATGGAATCATAAAAAAGACAGAATCCTAAAGAATAATCATAAAAAAGAATAATCATAAAAACAAACTCGTCTTTTGACGAGAATCTAAATTACGAGGCGTCGTCATTTATGGCCAATTACTGCCAACACAGCTAATTATGCCTCGTAATTTAGAACCCTGGTCAAGAGACGAGTTTCTTTATTACGAAAAAGAATGGAACTATAACACAGAAACTCGTTTCTTGACCAAGGTTATAATTACGAGGAGTAGCCAATTACGGCTAATTACGGCCAACACATCCAATTACGCCTCGTAATTTAGAACCCTCTTCAAGAGACGAGTTTGTTTTTTATGATTCCATTCTTTTTCCCCCTTCTTGATTAGTAAGTGTCTCAAAGTTTTTTGCATTTGGATTATTTATTCAAGCTACAGACCACTCCGAATAGGGAGCGTTATTTTATAACCACTCTATACATCAATATAAATATGGTCTCCATTGGACTTTAATGTTGTTTATTTAGATTAACATAACCAGAAAGCCCCTTTTCTCGTAGTACATTTTCTTACCAAAAGTCGTCAATGAGCAGGCGATACATTCGGGGGTTTTCAGCATCACAAAGCATTGGAATAACGCATGTCAAATCAGTTTAACAATGTTTCTGATAAGAATTTTGCATAATTTTTATGCAAATTTAGAATTTTTTATGCATCTTTCGCCACTCATATATATTGAACCACAAAAATAACTTCATTGTGCTATTACAACAATCCTAATTGAATTATATCACAAAAATAAATATTTTTTCAAGAATTTTATTTTTATTTTTTTATAAAGTTTCTCGGACGTTTGATGTCATGGCAACAGTGAAAATATTGAATAAAAATGGAATTTGCATGCTATTTCAATGTAGATTAAATTTTTAGTTATTTAATTGTTTAATAAACTTCTAATTAAAATTTTTTAATGAAATTTGGAATGTAGCCTAAACTGGTTTTTACTTCAAAATGACGTATCCCACTTGTTTGGGAGACCTGCGGTTCGTTCTGTGAAAGTGGGTGACAGACAGAAGGACGAACAGACTGACTGAACGATTATAAAACCGTATTTTTACGTTATAAACGTAGTGTGGAAGTTAAATGGATGTTTATGTACGAAAAATAAATATCGCATTATTTTTTTATAATTATTAAATTATTTTTAAAATAGTGGTAGCACAAAACAAAATACATTTAATCACTTAGGATTAAAACTTTTTGGTGTGGATTTGGGTTACATTTCAGGTTGGACAAATGACAGTGATTGCGCCCGATTGTGGACGATTCCACTTTGAATTGAGGTTTTTAAGCAGAAGAAAAAAGGGTTGCCAGCTCAAGGCGTTTGGCGAGAAGAGGAGATTGTTGGTCTAGTTCAATCTATCACACTACATCATCAGCTACACATCAGTTATCGGCGATAGAGGATTGTTGGTGATTGCTGGTAGCGGTTAACGATTACACGTGTATTTCTTTGATATTTTGATTCGTGGAATAACTAAATCTATGATTATTTTACAGAAATTTAATTAACCATTGCTAAAAAAAAGTTCAAAATTAATAAACAAACTCGTAGTTAAGTTATAAGTTCCAATGAGTATATTTCCCAGTATACTTCTATGAGTTTTTTTTTCATTTTGATGAAGGGTTTTAAAACTTAAAAATATGACTGACTAGAAATTACACCGAGGGACGCTATAACTTAAATATTAATGGGAAATATAAGAGTAATCCCGATGCAAGTTAGATCTTCGATTGATAGTCCGTTTCTAAACCGTAAAGAAATATGCGCCCAAAAGCAATGAATCGCCAAACATAGTAACTCTTGCCCAAAACCTTCCTTACCTTTTTTCGAAGTGGACTGGTCCACAATGTAAATATTTTGATTGCCAAGTTAGCGTGGTCGGACTATACCCAAGCTCGCCAAAAAAGACACACAAACACATAGACAAATAACAATTTTTGTTGATAAGCACAAACATCCATGCCTTTACCATGATTCGAACCCGAGCAGAGCAGCTCCAAAGGCTAGTACACTAACCATTATGCCAGTGGGCCGGCAAACATTTGAATAACGCATATCATATCAGTTTGCAAAGTTTTTGATTTGAAACTTTGTATATTTAAGAATACCGTTTTGTAAAACAAATATAGGTCGCATTATTTTTTTATAATTATTAAATTATTTTTAAAAAAGTGATAGCAACAAGATAAAATACATTTATTCACTTATAGTACGAGAGCTAGCAACGTCGGAAAAACAAGCATTTCAGGTGGGCCAGTTTTAAGATATGCTATCTCTCTCACTCTCCCGGACATCATAAGGGCTATCTGGCTGGCGGTAGTGGTTGCGTTCCTCAGTGCGCATCCTACTAATACAAGTAAAAAATTGATTTTTCAAATCATTTTAGGACGTTTTATTTTTTTATTATTATTTTTAGTGAGCTTTTTGCAACATAAATCTATTATTGTCAGACATTTTTATTGTTGTTTAAGCTGTGCCAGACGCTAATTTTGATTTTAAAAGCTCAAGTGTTGCCCAAATTATCATCTCATTACAAGTATTGCCACATGGTATTGCGCAAGGAATGACGATGACGTAATTACAATGATCGGTGAATTCACACCTGAGCTGGTAATTTGGGCAACACTTGAGCTTTCAAAATCAAAATTAGCGTCTGCAACAGCTTAAACAACAATAAAAATGTCTGGCAATAATAGATTTATGTTGCAAAAAGTTCGCTAAAAATAACAATAAAAAAATAAAACGTCCTAAAATGATTTGAAAAATCAATTTTTTACTTGTATTAGTAGGATGCGCACTGATGAACGCAACCACTACCGCCAGCCCGTATGATGTCCGGGAGAGTGAGAGAGATAGCATATCTTAAAACTGGCCCTCCTGAAATTCTCTCTCAAAAACGTTGCTAGCTCTTAGACTATTAGGTTTAAAACTTTTTGGTGTTTATTTGGGTAACATTTCAGCTTAGAGGTCTAACATAAGTTTTCTCTTCTGAGTATCGGAATACCCAACTGAAATCAACTTTTTGAATGCAACTATGATAAGCGTTACTCCTGTAGTGTTGTAGGAGACCGAATGGCCTATCTCCTCACTAACATTTATCAGAATATTTAAGATAATGGTGTGGCGTGTCCTTATGCCAAAAAGCTTAGTCTTGTAAATAAAACTATTAGACGCTAACAAAAACATTTATTTATAGAGCAAAAAACTTAATAGAAGTTAGGTATAAATGCTCACACTAGGGTAGTACTCGTATGATATAGATAAAGAAATGAACATATTTTCAGTTTCGTATTAGTTACAATTTTTTGTTGGTTGGTTTGTAGGTAACTCTAGATGATACGGTGTAGATAACAAATACAAATGTATGCCAAAAAGAATGTGTTTCAAAGAAATTTTTTTAAAAAAACTATGTTTATACACTGATAAAACAATACTGTAAACATACAGAAATCTTTTTAGTAATGTTACAGAAATAACCAATTTTACAAAAAAAAAATAGTAATTCTGAACAGAAATCTTCATTTCTGCAGTTACAAAAAAAGTTCTAGTATTTGCGATTTTTTCCAACCAATCATTTCTTCTACATGAAGTTGCGTGCGCATCGCCACTAGAGTTTTGCCTCGATCGTGATTCAAATCGCCAATCACCATTTTAAATTTATAATTTAGTTGATAGTTTCATATGAATTTTACTTCACGTTTCCTGACGATCCGAAATAGTACAGTTGGGAGAGCGTTCGACTGAACATCTAAAAAGGTGCCTAGTTCGATCCCGGATTCCAGCAGTCTGCTATTCCTCGCAAGTATAGTGAACAGTTTCCTCTGCCTGTCACGCTGGAGACCAGGGTTCGATTCCACGATTCCGTGCTCAGAGCGGACAATCGTAGAAAAAGTAATTTGTCACCAAAGGGTTTTCACTTTGAATAGTTTAATCACCAAATTTAATTTTTAACAATTGCAAGAGCTATAAATATATTATTTTAACAATTTATGGCAGTATATTTTATTTCCAGGTAATAAAGCGAGTAAAATAAGGTTTTCACTGAATTAAGTAAATTATAAAAACTTTCAAACATGTAAACAAAACTACAAAATTTTGACCTCTACTTCTCCAACTTTAAGCAGTAACTTAAACTCAAAATCTTTACCTCTATGTCATTTATTCCAATAAATATAGAAAGTGCTAACGATTAAATTACATGACAGTTCAGTAACCAAAGAGCCGCATTTGCTCTGACATTTACGAATAAGTTCCACAGCTGCTTCCCATTGTTATGCGTTAGAAGTGCCATATGTCTCCTCCTTGACACGCCTATTTCAAAATAGTGTCCGCTCTGAGCACCAAAATGCAGTAAAATGAGTGTCCGCAAACTCTAAATGTCCGCTCTAAGCACGGCACCGATTCCACGCCGGGAAAGAAGACATATTGTTTTTCTTTGCAATTGCACTGAAAATGTGGTATCCATAAAATTTCCTTGAAAAGTTACAGATACATTACTTGTGTGGAATATACATAAAATAGTCCTGTAAATATACGTAATATATACATGTAATGTTAACAAAAATATATTATGTGTGTTTACAGCGCTATTTTTAGTAATTATTTACTAGAAATTTTCTAGGTTTGGTTTGGTTTGGTTTGGTTAGAATTATCGTCGCACTAGAGCTACACGAGGGCTATTGGCGACGGGCGTCGTATTTTAGAACCACAGTCAAGTGACGAGCCACACCTGAATAGGCACCCAACGCAACCGTTAAGGGCGACATCGTACGCAGCGGTAGGACTTTGAAGGATATTTAACGTGCACTCCCTTACACGGGGTATTATTCGTCGGACATTTTTGGCTGCACGGGCCGTTTATAGGTCGGCAGCTATTTTGGCGAAGCCCGGACCAGAACCTGGGACCTTCCGCATGCTAAGCGAGTGCTTAACCGACTGGGCTCCCCAGCCCCTAGAAATTTTCTAGGAAACGTTTTTTACAAAACAATTTTTTTTGTAATGGTTACAGATTTTTTTTTCACAGTGTAGATGCCTAAAACTGTAAAAATATACACTTGTGTGCTACAAATGGAACAAAAAAAGACCGCATCACTTATTTGTAGTGAACATATTATTTTGCTATTGTTTTTAAAGCAAAATGCCTTTAAATTTAATTAATAAAGGATTTTTTTTAAAGTTTAAAGCAAAACTTTTCTTTTAATACTATAATAATACCGACCATGTAAATTTCGGAACTAATTTATGTGTTAGTTTTTTCTTGGGAGGTTTTTAAAATATGTCTGTTAGTATTGTTAGTATTTTTGTATCATGTTAGCAGACCTTAGCAACAGGCAAGTACCAAGTTCAGTACCAAGTTATTAAAAGAAAAGTACCAAGTTCAGTATCAAGTTGGTAACACATCTTATAAACCCGTCACCTAACCTCGTTTTCCAGCATTAATTTTATAATTTTACTAATAGTTAACTTTAAAGCACGGATGAGTCATTCATTATCATCATCCCCAAGATAAATAATTTGTAAAAATGTAAAGATTTTTTTAATAACTGAAATAACTATGTACTTAATAACTTTAAACTATATAATTTTTTATTACTATAAAATTAAAAATGTTACACTTCAGCCAATTTGCTTATCCATCAGAGGGTTAAATAACAAAATAATATGTTCTCTTATTATTATTTTTTTTTGCTTCGATTTTTATTCTTTATTTAAAAAAAAAAACCTGCTCACGAAGAAAAGCAAGCTCGAATTCGTATTAATATTGTATAAAAATAATAATTTGAAAGTACCACATACTTAAAAATATATATAATTTTAAAATAAAAATTCATTGCTTTTTATTAGCTTGTTCGCCTGTTCTTTAGAAGTTACACTAAGCGGTATTACATATACCGTAGCATTAAAAATAGATAGAAAACTCATACCCCAGGGACATAGCTCGAATAGTGGATTTAACAAGGTTTGCTTAGATGTTTATTTCGTCAGTGACGTTCGTCAATTTCACAACATTTCAAATTGAATGAATTATATGTGTAGAGAATATTTTCACCCAATATAAAAGTTAAGTACAGGAAAGTCATTCATTGCAAGCCTAACTTTTATGAGGCCATTTTGAAACCATTCACTTTGCATGTGGTTAAATTCTGAATAATTGCAATGTCATTTTATATTTCCGGTACTTTGGATCCGTTTAAATTCAAATGGAATATGTTTGAACTGCTTCAGGTTTGTTCTCAATTATTCAGGTTTTAAAACCTTGAAGCGCTTTTATTTTTATAGATTAAATTCATGCACTTTTAAACATTTAGAATAATAATGAAATATGTAATATTGTGTTTAACAATAGTATTAGGAAGATAGTATTGCATTGGTATTTACTAATAGAGAATGGAGATATCTTTAAGTGATCGTAAGAAAAAAGGTACAATAAGATAATTAACAATACGACACAAAAAAAATTGTACTATAAGACTTACCCTTTACGTAAATTTTTAACTTTGGATATTTAATTATTTTAGCTTTAACACGAAATTATAAAATAACTAAATTCTTGTTATTTTAATACTCGCTGAAGTTTTCACAGCCATTTAGTTATAGACCGACCGATGGACATCTGTAGCATGTCAGCATCTTTTTTCCCATTTTTTTTTAATTAAGTGAAAAATAATATGAAAATTGGTAAAAAAGGGGGCTCTAACAACTATTTATTTTTTAAATAACAATGAAATCATAAATAAGAAACTCGTCTCTTGACCTGGCTTCTAACTTATGAAGAGTATTTGGCTATGTTCGCCGTAATTGCCTATAAATGACTACGATTCGTAATTTAGAACCCTGGTCAAGAGACGATTTCTTTTTCTTATGATTCCATTCTTCCCCCCCCCCCCTTCTTGAATAGTAGTGTCTCAAAGTTTGTATTCATTCAAGCTTCAGACCACTCCGAATAGCGAGCGATATTTTATAACCAATCTGTATGTCCACCAAACAATCAACCAACCAGGGACTTTAAATTGAAGATAAAGGGGCAGAGTCTTCAATTAATCATTGGTGATTTTTTCTGTCTTGAAGTTCAAATCAAAGTATTTGTGGTAGATTTGCAATGACTAGTAATGGCAAAACTACTAAAATATATTATATAGTATTATATATCTAACACAGTAATATGTAGTAAATATACAACAGTAATATACTATAATTACTGTTATATATTTACTTTTCTGTTATATATAGTAATAACTACTGAATCTAACAGCAATAACCTCTTAAGACCCTAGCTAAATCCCTACACGAATACTCTAAATTTTGGTTTAAAAGATTGTTTTTCGTTTCCCTTATGTCCTATATGCATCGTTAGAAATATGTTCTACTTTTGACTTTCCCATTTCGTGAAAGAAGAAAGAATTTCGTGTTATAAATTTTCCGTCGTCAATGAGTAAGAGATACATTCGGGGCTTTAAGCATCAGAAAGCATTAGGGTTACTGGAATATCTGCGTATGAGGGTTGCGACATGATGCTCTCACCTGATTGGCTGGAGCATAGCCATGCTCCAGAGATACGGCGCTGTTATTTTTCCTCGTAGACATTACACGGTGACTCAGCGAAGCTCTAATAAATCGCATCTAAACGATGTAACCAAAGGAACGTAACCACTATTTGTTATTGATTTTGTTTTTAATGATCTATATTCTTCAATATTTATTCTTTTTGGATTAAAATTCTTAACGGTAAAGCTGTAATCCATGTTTTAATTCCGACGTGTGTCATTGCTATGGAATTCAAAAGTTGATTAAACTCGGAAAAAGTGTATAAAGCTTTACTTTTTTAATATTTGTTTTGTAAATTAAACATCATGTGGAGGATTGCATTATTTTTTTTTATAATTATTATATTATTTTTAAAATAGTGGCAGCCACAAAATCAAATACATTTAATCACTTAGGTTTAGAACTTTTAGGCTTGGATTAGGGTTATATTTCAGGTAAGAGGTCTAACATAAGTTTTTTTCTTCTTCATATTGGAATACCCTACTGAAGTTGACTTTTTGAGTGCGGCTATGCCAAATGTTGCTCCTCTTCTGTTGTAGGCATAGAGATCATAGTTAAAGTATTAGAGTGGAGGGTCACGTGACCTCCAATGCTAACGAATTGACAAGCATGGAGGCTGCCATATTGCCAAATTTGAAAAGTTATGGAGCCAGTGCAGTCATCCTTTAAGGAGAAAAAATGCTACAAAAAATATAATTTAATTCTAAAATTACCAAAAAAAACCATAAAAATAATAGCTGCATTTTAGAATATTTTTATTGGCTTTTAAAAAACGTGAAAAGCTTTTCTAGTATTTTTATAATATTTTTTTTGTAATTAATTTTTATTTTTTAAGAATTAATTTTATTTTTTCTTCAGTATTATTTTTCTTAATGTGATGGCAACACTGGAAACGTGCTGGTTGCCACATATAGAAGAAGAATGAATACTTGGAAAAATAAAAATATTTCTAAAAAATTACAAAATAAATATTTAAAAAAATACTAGAAAAGCGTTTCAAGTCCTTTTAAAGTCACTAAAAATATTCCAAATTGCAGCTATTTTTTTTATGGTATTTTTTGATAATTTTAAAATTGAATTTTATTTTTTCGCAGTATTTTTTCTCCTAAAAGGATGGCAACACTGGCTCCATAACCTTCCAAATTTGACAATATGGCAGCCTCCATGCTCGTCAAATCGTTAGAATTGGAGGTCACGCGACCCTCCACTCTAATACTTTAACTATGATATCTATGGTTGTAGGAGACCGAATGGCTTCTGATCACTATTTTTTTACCAGAATATTTAAAATAATGGTGTGGCGTGTCCTTATGCCAAAAATTTTAGTCTTGTAAATAAAACTATTAGACGCTAACAAAAACATTTATTTATAGAGCAGCAAACTTAATAGAAGTTAGGTATAAATGCTCACACTTAGGGTAGCACTCGTATGATATAGATTAAGAAATGTACATATTTTCAGTTTCGTATTAGTTACAATTATTTGTTGTTTGGTTTGTAGGTAACTCTAGATGATACGGTGTAGAATGTTACCACTCTTTATCCTCTTAAGACCCGAGCAAAATTCTACATGCATATTATTATTCCAAACAGACTTTTCATACAAATATATGCTGAAATGTATGTTTTGCGAAGAAATTAAAAACAAAAACTATTATTAACGTGTTAATTTTTTCTTAGGTTTCAAAAAATGTCCCCGAATGGAGACGCCAGGTCTTATGAGGTTAAGTAACAAATTGTATTACGCCGAAACAAGTTTCATTTTTAAAAATTAAGAATCACAGTTTTTTGCTGTATAGACGTGTATACGACATCGCAGAAAATTTCAAATCTTTTGATGAAATAGAAAAGGTGAAAAATGTACCTAAAGGCCGAAAATTTGTGTTTTGGAATATTGACATTTAAAGTAGGCAATAAATATATTTATCAAATTATGTTGAAATTCGCTAACAGATTTGCGAACTCCACTACCATAATAAAATGTGCATCATAAAAGTTTTTCCTTAAAGGCACGATTCAGTAACTGAAGTTTAAAGTTAAAATTCGATTTATTGAGTGATTGTTTTGTTCCATGCTACCTTAAACATAGTTTTTATATACTACTGTTCCCTAATAAAAACAGGCAATTTAAGAGTCCATGGGGCAAGAACCAATGATTATTTAGTAATCTTACCATATTTCGGTCTGCTTGGCAGACATTCGAGACAGGAAAACGGTTTCTCCCTTGGTTCTTTTCTTGCGGTACAAACATGGGACTCGTCTCTCGTGTGAATCAGGGTTGTCAGGAGGGAAGAACCAAGTGGCAATTCGGTTTATTTACACCAATTTCGACGATGATTCGTCGCCAATGGGGCCTGATACGGACAGATATCCTGGAGGGGAACGGGGTTTTCCCCGGTACTCTCCTATGTGGCAGTTAAAGTAGTGAAAAAAGTCAACTATTCTAGTCATTTTTAATCTCAGAATTTATTTGGAAGCCCAAATGTACGAAACAAATCTTAAGAATTTGAGATAAATTCATATGCTAAATGTAAGCGTAATCTGAACTGGTCACATAACCATTTTAAGACAAGATTACAGTATTGGTCAAAAACTAGAAGCAAATATTTCTGATTTAAAAAAATGCATTAAATTATTTTTATTTTACAAAATGATTGCTTTTTTTATAAATTAAATCATCTAATTTTATTTTGAATATTAAAATTATGGAAAAATGCAATTACATTGAAAATGTTTCAAAATAATAGAAAATGGTGATAACGTGCAGAAGTGATACTTTGATTGTTCAACATTTTGTTGAAGTACTATTTATTGCAATTTTCTCGTAAATACCTTGTAAAGTTCAAGAACTACAAAGGAGACTAAAACGTATGTCAAAAGAATCTAATAAGTCACTAATTTCACGTATTTTACTCCAAGAGACCAAATTATTCCCACATCACAATAAACCACGAAGTCAACGGCCGCGAAACAACCGAAGATATTAACCCTTTCAGTCCCAAAAATTTACTACACTACAGAAACATCTGATATTCACAAAATAAGCTTATTTTAGGTCAAAAATAAGAGTTCCATCGGAAAAAAATATTTTTTTGTATGGTTTTTGAAATGATGCCAAAATTTTTTAACTGTGGAAAACAACAAAATAAAAAAATATCGTACCGAAAAACAATTCGAGTTTTATATAATAAGGTATCTGACCATATCATTAAAAGAATTTTAGAAATTATTTTACCCGACCTAGTTTAAATCGTGATTTAAATATGTGGAACTGAAGTGAACTTATCAAAAATCAGGTGAAACGCTTGTTAGCTATTTTCTAAATAAATAAAAAAAAAACTAGAAGTTTTGACTTGTATTGAGATTAATGTAAAATATTGTCTAATAGAACAAAGATTGATGATTAAAAATGGCATCACTGGGACTGAAAGGGTTAACAGCGTTGTGTCAAAAGAGAAAAAAAAATACAGTTTAAGGCAGTACTTCCCCATTCGCAATCTCTGCGGCAACTCATACTTTATTTCGTCATGTCCATTCACTGCTACACTGGAGGTGGAGGTAATTTTTCTAACAGGTCCTCCGTTACATTTTAAACGTCGTCGTTATACAAATATATGCTAAAAGTATGTTTTTCAAAGATTTTTTTTTTTAATAATTACTTAGGGACACGCCTTAAACTCTATAAACACAGATATTTTGTGTTATAAATGCAACACATTTGGCCGTATCACTTATTTGTTGCTAACATTAATTCATCATGGTTTTAATTTTATCTTAAAAACACCCCCTCCCCCCCACTAGAATTACATGTTTTTAACATTGTCAAAACTTATCTAGTTTATTGCAAATTCACTAATTCATAGCACTATAAATTAGAGAACTATGTAATCAACCATTAGAAGTAAATTCTTCTAGCTTTACTTGATATACATCTTGAACCATTTTCTGACATTCTAAAAATGTATAACTATAAAATAGTGTTAATATGAATACCACTGATTTAATTTTTTAGTATTTAATTTAATATATTATATTGGATATTAGATTGGCTTAAGTGATAGGTGATCTGTTATAACAGAGGTGCTAATTTTTGAAGATAAGCATCGATATTAAAATTTAAGATCATAATTATCCAGAATTCAATGTGCACCGTATCATGCGTAAAACAGGGAAATTATCGGGGGTAAATAGGATGTTTTTGAAAAACTTATTTTATTTACTGTCGATCTAATGACCTTCCATAGTATTACTTCAAAACTCGCAAGAGATTTATTGAAAAAATTAATCATCAATGAATCAAATAAATGAATAGAATGAACTGAAATAATAATGAATTTTCGCAAATTCTACAGTTTTGTTTTTGCTAAAAAGTACATCTCATCATAAATCGATATGTTTTAAGTTTGAACTGAAAAATTTATTATCGCACAGAATTACTTCAATTTTCTCGATTGAGTGCAAAATAGGTACAGGGTGGTTATAAAATAACGCTCGCTATTCGGAGTGGTATGTAGCTTGTATGAATAATCCAAATGTGCCAAAAATTTAGACACTTACTAATCAAGAAGAGGGGAAAAGAATGGAATCATAAAAAAGATAGAATCCTAAAAAATAATCATAAAAAAGAATAACCGTAAAAACAAACTCGTCTCTTGGCCAGGGTTATATTACGAGGTGTCGTCAATTATGGCCAATTACGGCCAACACATTCAATTAAGTCTCGTAATTTAGAACCCTGGGCAAGAGACGAGTTCTTTTTTTATGATTCCATTCTTTCACGTCCTTCTTGAATAGTAAGTGTCTTAAAGTTTGCTGCATTTGGATTATTCATTAATTCTACAGACCACTCAGAATAGCGAGCGTTATTTTATAACCTCGAAAAAAGATCTTTCAAAGACCTCGGGAAATTAATAGATATCAGAAACAGAAAAAAACGTACTCTTGTACTGTTTATCTTCTTGATTTTTTTGTGATGTATGCTAGCTCTCTTGTGGTGTATTCTGTCCAAAATTTACTGTATGCATCATTTGCTGAAACTAGTTTTTATTATCGTATATCAAATGCATTAGTTATGAACTTACTTCTGTTTAAGTATTGATTTACTGTGTTTATCATTTTTGTACCATTTAGCTGACCTTAGCAACAGGCAAGTACCAAGTTCAGTACCAAGTTAGCAACAGACTAGTACCAAGTTCAGTACCAGGTTAGGAACAGACAAGCACCAAGTTCAGTACCAAGTTAGCAACAGCTAACCAAGTTCAGTACCAAGATAGCAACAGACAAGTACCAATTTCGGTACCAAGTTAGCAACAGACAATTACCAGGTTCAATAACAAGTTAGCAACACATCTTATAAACCCGTCACCTAAACAGGTTTTCCAGAAGCACTTAACATTTTTTAAACATTAATTTTATAATTTTACTAATATTTAACTTTAAAGCACGGATGAGTCATTCATTATCATCATCCCCAAGATAAATAATTTGTAAAAATGCAAATATTTTTTTTAATTTCCGAAATAACCTATGTACTTAATAACTTTAAACTATATAATTTTTTATGACTATAAAATTAAAAAAAAATACACTTCAGCCAATTTGCTTATCCATCAGAGGGTTAATTAACAAAATAATATGTTCTCTTAATTTTTTTTCGGCGATTCTCATTCCTGATTTTAAAAAAAAAATAGCTTACATAGAAAAGCAAACTCGAATTAGTATTAATATTGCATTAAAATAATTTGAAAGTACCACATACTTAAAAAATATAAATTTTTAATAAAAATTCATTGCTTTTCTTTAGTTGCTTCCTCTTTCGATCTTAAGTTACACTAAGCGGTATTACATATACCGTAGCATTAAAAATAGATAGAAAACTCATTTCCAAGGGACATAACTCGAATAGTGGAATTAACAAGGTTTGCATGGATGTCTATTTCGTCAGTGCCGTTCGTCAATTTCACAAAATTTCAAAATGAATGAATCATATGTTAGAGAACATTTTCCCCCCAATATAAAAGTTAAGTACATGATAGTCATGCATTGTAAGCCTAACTTTTCATTTCATTTTTTTCAGGTCATTTTGAAACCATTTACTTTGCATGTGGTTCCATTCTGAATAATTCCAATGTCGTTTTATATTTCCGGTACTTTGAATCCGTTTCAATTCAAATGGAATATGTTTGAACTGCTTCAGTTTGTTCTCAATTATTCAGGTTTTAAAACTTCGAAGCGGTTTTATTTTTATAGATTAAATTCATGCACTTTTAAACATTTAGGATAACAATGAAATATGTAATATTGTGTTTAACAATAGTATTAGGAAGATAGTATTGCATTGGTATGTACTAATAGAGAATGACGATATCTTTAAGTGATAGTAAGAGAAAAGGTATAGTAAGATAATTAACTATACGACACAAAAAAAATTGTACTATAAGACTTACCCTTTACGTAAATTTTTAACTTTGGATATTTAATTATTTTAGCTTTAACACGAAATTATAAAATAACTAAATTCTTGTTATTTTAATACTCGCTGAAGTTCTTATAACTTTCCGATCGGACTCGCACGATCGTGCGGATATTAAAGAGAATGTTCAAGCTCTTCAAAGATAACGACACCGAAGCAGCTGAATTGTACCATTTGTTATTTGTATAAAAAAGGACTTTGTTTTTAAGGAGTTTCTGCCATCAATGCTGTTTAACGCATTTTTTTTTATGAAACTATAAATTTAATCTCATAATTTTAAATCCGCGCCAAATGACCGCCGGTCGAAAAGGGTTATATTAATGTAAAAAAAAAGTATATTTGTAAATATTCCTAGAACTTCTTCTACACAAGATTTATATACAAAAGCACAGTCATTTAGTTATAGACCGACCGATGGACATCTGTAGCATGTCAGCATCTTTTTCCCCGTTTTTTTTTTTAATTAAGTCAACAAAAAAAAATATGAAGGTTGGTAAAAAGAGGGCTCTAACAACTATTTATTTTTTAAATAACAATGAAATCATAAATAAGAAACTCGTCTGTTGACCTGGCTTCTAACTTATGAAGAGTATTTGGCTATGTTCGCCGTAATTGCCCATAATTGGCTGCGATTCGTAATTTAGAACCCTGGTCAAGAGACGATTTCTTTTTCTTATAATTCCATTCTCCCCCCCCCCCCTTCTTGAATAGTAGTGTCTCAAAGTTTGTATTCATTCAAGCTTCAGACCACTCCGAATAGCGAGCGATATTTTATAACCAATCTGTATGTCCTCCAAACAATCAACCAACCAGGGATTTTAAATTGAAGATAAAGGTACAGAGTCTTCTATTAATCATTGGTGATTTTTTCTGTATTGAAGTTCAAATCAAAGTATTTATGGTAGATATGCAATGACTAGTAATGGCAAAACTACTAAAATATATTATATAGTATTATATATCTAACACAGTAATCTGTAGTAAATATACAACAGTAATATACTACTATAATTACTGTTATATATTTACTTTTCTGTTATATATAGTAATAACTACTGCATCTAACAGCAATAACCTCTTAAGACCCTAGCTAAATCCCTTCACGAATACTCTAAAGTTTGGTTTAAAAGATTGTTTTTCGTTTAACAGTTTAACTTATGTCCTATATGCATCGTTAGAAATATGTTCTACTTTTGACTTTCCCATTTCGTGAAAGAAAGTCCTATTTCGTGTTATAAATTTTCCGCCGTCAATGAGTAAGAGATACATTCGGGGGTTTTAAGCATCAGAAAGCATGGAAATAACGCATATCATATCATTTTAGCAACGTTTCTGATGAGAAACTTTATATATAATTTGGAACTCTGTATGGTATTCGACACATATGGATGGCAATATTTTTTTTTATAATTATGATATTATTTTTAAAATAGTGGCAGCCACAAAATCAAATACATTTAATCACTTAGGTTTAGAACTTTTAGGCGTGGATTTGGGTTATATTTCAGTAAAGAGGTCTAACATAAGTTTTTTTCTTCTTAATATTGGAATACCCTACTGAAGTTGACTTTTTGAGTGCGGCTATGCCAAATGTTGCTCCTCTTCAGTTGTAGGCATGGAGATCATAGCTAAAGTATTAGAGTGGATGGTCACGTGACCTCCAATGCTAAAAAATTGACAAGCATGGAGGCTGCCATATTGCCAAATTTGGAAGGTTATGGGGCCAGTGTAGTCATCCTTTAAGGAGAAAAAATGCTGCCAAAAAATAAAATTTTTATTCTAAAATTACCAAAAAATACCATAAAAATAATAGCTGCATTTTGGAATATTTTTATTGGCTTTTAAAAAACGTGAAAAGCTTTTCTAGTATTTTTATATTTTTTTTGTAATTAATTTTTATTTTTTAAGAATTAATTTTATTTTTTCTTCAGTATTATTTTTCTTAATGTGATGGAACACTGGAAACGTGCTGGTTGCCACATATAGAAGAAGAATGAATACTTGGAAAAATAAAAATAAGTCTAAAAAATTACAAAATAAATATTTAAAAAAATACTAGAAAAGCGTTTCAAGTCCTTTTAAAGTCACTAAAAATATTCCAAAATGCAGCTATTATCTTTATGGTATTTTTTGATAATTTTAGAATTGAATTTTATTTTTTCGTAGCATTTTTTCTCCTAAAAGGATGGCAACACTGGCTCCATAACCTTCCAAATTTGACAATATGGCAGCCTCCATGCTCGTCAATTCGTTAGCATTGGAGGTCACGCGACCCTCCACTCTAATACTTTAACTATGCTCTTTATGGTTGTAGGAGACCGAATTGCTTCTTCTCTTGGTTATTACCACAATTTTTAAGATAATGGTGTGACGTGTCCTTATGCCAACAAGTTTAGTCTAGTTAAAAAAACTATTATACGCTAACAAAAACATTTATTTATAAAGCAACTAACTTCAAAGAAGTTATGTATCCCCTAAAGCTCTAGATTAGCGGTCGCCAGTCGCTAACTGGAGACTATTACATCGAAAGTGGCTACCTGAAAATCGAACCCCAGTCGCCAAATGTGGCGATCATAATTTTTCATTTTTGTTCAACAAATAATTAATACTGAAGCTGCATTTCTAAAATAATAAAACTCTCCGATTCGATTCTGTCGGTAAGAAAGACTTGATGACAGTTGTTGCTCATCGGTGAAATTTTCCATCCTCCTCCGTGTGACGTAAATGGAGCTGGGCGATGAAAATCTTAAATGCAAATTTGATTTTTAAATTTTGCTTCACGATTTCGGCAATCTGCAGGTGATTTATTTAAATCTTATTAAGATCTCAACTATTCATTAAACAATTTTGATATGAGAAAATTTCATGAACAATCGTGGTTCGTGGGCGACGTCAAGAATTCTCCGAAACTAATAGTAGTTGAACTGATTGTACATAAAATAATTTTCTCCTAACAACAATGGTCAATCACATAATACTACATATTTTGCATGATACTTTTTTTACTGTCAATCTTATATCAAAAAAGTCAGAAATAAAATTTTCTTTTGTGGAAAATCGCACTTTCTTTTGGTCGTATATACTGAAATTTAAAACTGGCTACTAAAAATCGAAATGTGGCTACCATTTTTTTTTTTTTACTCTGGTAGCCACTTGCTACTATTAAAAATTCCCAGTCTAGAGCATTAGTATCCCCCCAAAAAACTTCGTAAAAGTAAACAAACGGCAATCTAAAAAAAACTATTTTATCAAAAAGCAAGTTCATTATATGAAAGTTGTGGCTAAAAAAGCCGTGATATAAAATGAATGCCAATCTCTTGTTTAAAACTTCCTGGTCATAATAAGTAGTATAATTTAAGTTTTGCTGCCATAAAAATATTGCACTGTTTGAGGTTGGTCCCCCCCCACCCCCATCTTAGCCACCCTCTATACCTTTATATAAATGTATTGAGATCATACATTTGTTGAAGTTTTTTTTTTTTTTTTTTTTTTTTTTTTTTTAAGTATCCTTCGTTATTCTGATTTAGTAATTCAAGTTCATTAAACTATATAATTTTTTATGACAAAAATTTTACACTTTAGCCAATTTGCTTATCCATCAGAGGGTTAAATAACAAAATAATATGTTCTCTTAATTTTTTTACTTCGATTCTCATTCCTGATTTTAAAAAAATTGCTTACATAGAAAAGCAAACTTGAATTCGTATTAATATTGTATAAAAATAATAATTTGAAAGTACCACATACTTCAAAAATATATAATTTTAAAATAAAAATTCATTGCCTTTTTTGGCTTCTACGCTTCCTTCAAAGTTACACTGAGCGGTATTACATTTACCGTAGTATTAGAAATAGATAGATAACCCATACACCAGGGACATAGCTCGAATAGTGGATTTAACACGGATTGTTTAGATGTTTATTTCGTCAGTGCCGTTCGTCAATTTCACAAAATTTCAAAATGAATGAATTGTATGTCTGTGTTGCCGTTATACCGGTTCTGACCAATAGTATTAGTTAAAACTAGTTGTAATTAGCCAGAACTGGAAATATCTATCATGTTTTAGATAAAACTCGAATTGCATGCGAATGCGTGGCTTTTTATTCATTATGAATGTTAATTTGATAATCTTCTACGACTATGGAGTCCTTTAAAAAAAAACTTTATGTACGGATCTTAATGGATTGCATTTCAGCCTAATAATTAACTAAACTAATCCAAACATATTATCCTAAATCGTTAATTCCAGTTTTATCTAATATAAGTGTGTTATAGTTAAACTAGGTGTAACCTCTATATTTTGTCAAAACTAGTATTAACTGGCAATAACTGTGATTTTGGCTAGTGGAAACTAGTTTTAACTAATGACATCAGTTAAAACTAGTTTTCTCTAATTAATTTTAGTTTTAAGCTGATTTCTGGTTTTAACAGTAACATGTCTATGAGAATATTTTCCCCCCAATATAAAAATAAAGTACATGAAAGTCATTCATTGCAAGCCGAACTTTTAAGAGGCCTTTTTGAATCCATTCACTTTGCGTCTGGTTCCATTCTGAATAATTCCAATGTCGTTTTATCTATGGTACTTTGGATTCGTTTCAATTCAAATGGAATATAATTGAACTGCTTCAGTTTGTTCTCAATTATTCAGGTTTTAAAACCTCGAAGCGGTTTTAATTTTATAGCTTAAATTCATGCATTTTTAAACATTTAGAATAATAATAAAACATGTAATATTGTGTTTAAAAATAGATTTAGGCAGATAGTATTGCATTAGTATGTAACAGAGAAAACTTTTAAATAATTTATTTGTATGAGTTTTTTATATAAGTTCTTGAAGATATCGTAAAGTGATAGTAAGCAAAGGGGAAAATAAGATAATTAACTATACCACACAAAACAATTTTACTATGAGACTTACCCTTTACGTTAATTTTTAACTTTGGATATTTAATTATTTTAGCTTTAACAAGAAAAATTATAAAATAACTAAATTCTTGCTATTTTAATACTCGCTGAAGTTCTTATAGTAAAGTAAAAATCTGAAAAAAGATAGCCAATTAGGCTTCATTAAAATGCTTAAAAGCCATCAAAATCGGAATTTTTTATTCATTTTCGCATAAAACCGATTTTGGAAATAAAGTAGCATGTCAACACCTTTTTTTTCTATTTTTTTTTTAAATTAAGTCAATGTTAAAAAAAAACATATGAAAGTAGGTAAAAAAAGAGGGCTCTAGCAACTATTTATTAAATAAAATAACAATCAGTGCATTTTCAAACTCACTGATTTGATATCAAAACATTTTTAGATGAACTGGGATATGCTGGTACTATATATTACCCTATTATCTAAACCTCCCAAAGCATTTATTCACCCAATTCCTACCAAATACTTCATGCCCTACCAATCACCATTCGATACGTATCTTCTTCATCCAATCAAATGCACCCTTCTATACGAGAGCGCCAATCAAACGCAAGCATTTATCCCATCTCCCAAAACGATAACAGGATCCAACACAATCAACATTCCTTGCGAAACCGAAGCCGATATTCGGTATACTCTGCCCCACATACTGAAGGTTTTAATTAAAGGGATTGACTGCGCGCATACCACTCCGTGAAGAAATGGTGGGTCCAGAGTGAAAAGGAAGTATGTCATTTGCAAAGAACTGATAGAAGAGTTAGGGGGGATGTGGGGAGCCTTGTGGTTAGGATCTCGAGATTTGGATCGGAAGGTCCCGTGCGAGGCTAACACCTTAACGGGTTGGGCTCCTCTGCCCCCAATAGGCGCTTTTACATGAGCCATCGAATCCATGGATCCAATAGCAAACTCAGGAATTTTTTTCCTCTTGGGGATTTTCTCCCAGACAGAACCAGAATTGCAGGGTTCATTAGGGGTTTCGCAAACCCCACAATGAAGGAGGGTTTGATGTTTCATACCATGGATTCGACCACAGACTATCATTTGGGCTGGAAAATCCTGCTCGACTTCTTTTTCCAACTAATGGGGATTTTGGCATTACATGTAGTAGTGTAGTGTAATCGTTTCCGGCTGCCTATTTCTAGCCTCCATACGGAGCTTTAACACAGCCAATAACGCCTCGTAATTTAGAACCGTGGTCAAGTGACGAGGTCGACACCTGAGCGGGCACCGAACGGAACTTCGAGCGACATCGTACGCTGACACCTTCGGGACTTTGGACTCCATAGATTTAACGAGCACGTCTGCCCCAGTGTACTCGGGCCCATCCGTCACGAGTTGGAATTTCTACTCTCTACCAGTACAGATATCCGATTTATAGGATGACTGGCAGTAGGTGGGATTCGAACCCCCGCACTCCTAAAAAGGCTGAATCCTGATGCGGATGCCTTAACCACTCGGCCACGGACGGGCCGGCATTGTATGCGATGGCTCATGTAAATGCGCCTTTTGATTTAGGAGTAGAAGAAGAAAACCGATTCAAAAATCCGGGTTGCAAGGAAGTCTGTGACGGAGAACGAAAGTGTGTCATACTTGGCATCTTAGCACCTGTAGACAAAACAAAGTAGTTAAGTAAAAATAAATACTAAGTTTTTCTTATTAGGCTTATTCTATTACTATATAAAATTTAATAGTCTTGATTAACTTTTAAATTAAAAGGTTTAGCATAAAAAAACGAAAGAAAATATCCGAATTTAAGGCATTCGGCGAAAATTTTATCGCCACTGTCTTGACATTTAAATGACTAGCCACTATACCAAAACCGAGCTTAAGTTTGCAGCAGAGAAATGTACTGAGCGGAAGAATCTTGGTAAACAACCCGTCTGGCGCCGCAAAATCGCGTACTCTGATTGGCTGCTCCTTTCAACCCTGATATTCGTGCGCCCTGTTACGTCAAAATCGAAGGAAAAAAATAATTAAAATAACACTCTAACTGAAGCTAAACTAATAAAAATAATAAATTTATGTCTTGAAATAACAAATAAATTTGTTTATTGAATGTGAAGTACCTTTTTGTATTCGATTCTCGCACTCAAAAATGAGAACTATTTACCCTTTTTCTCGTAGAACATTTGTATACTGCAAACTTAAGGTCGGTTTAGGTATAGAAAATGAATAACGATCTCATTTTGTTTTTCTTTTAAATTCATTGGCACGTGTGTTCTTGCAAATCGCCATTTAAGTTTATCTGCTAAACCCATAAGAACTCAGCAGTTTTCGAATTTTATAAATTACTGTTGGATAAAGAATAATTAGCCTATAAAATGTATATTACATCCAGCTTAACTAACGTACTGGTATCCAAATTAAAAGTAAGAAACAAATTATAAAAAAAAAGTTCATAACGATACTTGTTCCTAACAATAAATGTTCCAAAAGTTATTACAATTAATTAAGGCGAGAACAACATTCATTCTACCTTCAACATTTTTTAAGGTGTGTCAAAACAAAACAAAAAAGCATATTTCTTCCAAATTTTTTAGGTATATTCCCTATACAATAATTTCTAAAATTAGTAGAAAAAATAATTTTTAAAATTTCTCAATAAATTTTTGTGTTATATTTTTCCAACTGAAGCTATTTAATGAATGTAATGAAAAACTGAAATGCGAGAGAAACGCATTAAAACTTTCAGCATCTCGTTGATTCTAGTGCTGGTGACCTTTACTAAATTAATCACTACGTTCGTTCTAATTGCGGCACAGTTAAAATGATGAATGTTTTAGAAACAAAAAAATGAATAATAATATAAGCAAGTAAAAAAATCATTTTTGTTTTTCAAAAAAACTTTTTTCAACGTGTTGAATCACCGTAAAATACCCCAATTTACCACACCTAGTGTTCCTAAAGTTAAGTCTGGTAAGATTTGAATAATCGTCGCACTAGAGCTACACGACGGCTATTTTCAGCGGGCGTCGTATTAATAACCACAGTCAAGTGACGAGCTGACACCTGAATAGGAACCCAACGCAACCGTTAAATGCGACATCGTACGCAGCTTTAAGATTTTGAAGGATATTACACGTGCAATCCCTTACACGGGTTAATATTCGTCGGACATTTTTGGCTGCACGGACCTTTCATGGGTCGGCAGTTATTTTTGGCTATGCCCGGACCTGAACCTGGGACCTTATGCGTGCTAGGCGAGTGCCTAACCGACTGGGTTCCCCAGCTTATCCTAAAGTCAGGACAATTAATATGGACCAAATAGAATAATCCGACTCTCCTTAGCACATGATCCTATCTCTCTCACACATATTTTGAATCCAAAATAACAAACTGAAACTGATATTTGGATTTTCTTCTATCGGAACAGGTAAATTTCGGAACTAATCAACGCGTTAATTATTTGTGGGAAGGCTTTAAAAAAATATCCCCAAATGGGGACACCAGGTCGCAAGATGTTAAAATAACCCACTTTACCACACCGTCCACTAAGCATGTTACCGATTACTAGAGGTTAAAAGACTTGATAGGTTCTGTCCGAAATATGCGAAGAATGCATTACATTAGGTCTGCCATTCTGTGCACTCGGGTAAGATTAGCTTCCTTTATACTGCTGAATGTATCCAATCTACTTTAACGTTAAGGGGGTCCTGTACCCTTCCAAACTTTTTTTATTTATGAACTAATACCATTCAGATTTAAAAACTGGTACATCTTGCATTAATTAAACTTATTTGCAAAAAAATTACTCAGTATTTTTAAAAATTTAAGTTTTTGTTCAATTTTTAAACAATTTTAAAATCCCTACTCCTCACATATTTTTCAACTTTTTATCACCAAATTTTTTATATGAGTTCCCTAATAATATATTTACAAAACTATGCATCCCATTTTTAATCGAGATTTAAACTCTGATTTAAAATGATACACTTAAAGTTCGGATAATTGGACTTCTTAAAATACTAAACTCCTCGGCGCAACAGCCATTACCAACAATATTAGTGGGCGAAGGCCTGGCGTTCCCATTTCAGCCTTCGTGACCTAGGGCTCTGGGGTGCTAGGCATATGTTCCGGTAGGATGGTCAACCTCACGCGGAACCCCCAATGATTAGTTCCCAAGCATGCTCGGTACCCATTTTATCGACCCACTTAAGGGATGAGATGATATGTCAATCTCGTCCAATCCGGGATTCCATCCTCGGACCTTGTATGGCGTGACAATGCGAAGCACTACCGCTAAATGCCTTTTCACACGGTATTTCTTGTGCAAGACACTGCTCGGACAGGGTTGTCCGACTGCCCAGATTCTGACGCCACACGTTCCTGGAGGGGTTGTTATGAATGATACTCATCGCTGATCTTGGCACATTTGTTTTCAATTTTTTTTTATTTGTTTACAAATTTCATATCACGTGTACCACTTTCTTCCAGCTTTCACATGCACCGAGTTTCTAATTATTTTTCCTTTTTGATTTGAACAATATAAAAGGAAACATGGTTCGATACCATCGATACTCTTCTTCGCAATTCACTTTGGCGAGCATAAAGTTGATTTATTTTCCATTTGGCAAACTCGATTTCCCCAACAAGACACCAGTGCTATACTTGATGCTGATTGGCTACCTACATCTCGTAGCTAAACTTGTTCGAGTCTCCACGAGAAAATTCTATGAAGAATTCCCCACAGCGGTTTCCCATGTTATTCCTATGGAAGTTCCGTGATGAAGGACCATCGTGTGAAATGGGCTTAAGCAATTGGGTATTTAATTGGAGTCCTACTGCTACAATTTATAGTTTCATTAATAAACTTTTCAGACTTCTCAACTTAATGCAGTTGAATTGATACCAGCCTCTCTTTATAAATATTTTCACCACACATATAATGTATATACAAAAAGTGTGTTTATTGAGAGACGAATATCGCAAAAGAAGAGAATATCCCAAAATATACTCTTTATTTTGGGGAAAGTATCAACAGAAAAGTACCACCAATTTTCGAATAGGTACACATTTAAAACTTTGTTAGATCAATAAACTGATACAATTAGAAATCAGATTCGAATAATTGGAGTTTGACTGATACAATTTATAGGTTCAATTATATACTTTTAAGAACAGTTCTAGTGTATAAGTATAACTGATGACACCAGTCTATTTTTATAAATATGTTCACCACTCAAGTATATACAAAATATACCTTTATTGAAGAGGATATCCTAAAATATCCTCTTCAATTTAGGCGACAGTATCACCAGAAAAGTATCACCAATTCTCAAATAGGTACACATTAATAACTTTGTTTTAGTCAAAATTTTCAAAACCCAATCAAATTTTCAAAATATAACTGCTGCGACTGGATATATTCGATGATTAGAATAATTTTCTTCGTCAAAAGTAAATACATGTAATTTCTTAAGAGAGTTATTTAACTAGTTTAAAAATAATTCTCCAGTCCTCCAGTATCTTTTGTTGTTTAATCTTTGAATAAACAGTAGAATTTTGTTTTTATCTTACAAGATAACAATTCGATACCAAAAGCGAAATGTAAATAGTTCAATTGTAAAAAGTGACATAATTTAAATAAGATAAGATTGCAACTACAATGTTCCTCAAGATTAACTCATATAACTTTTTGCCTCTTTATATCAAACGTAACATATCAAGAAACACCCTCCTAAATAATGAATAAAATTTAAAATTTCTAAAAGTGTACAAGCTGTTTAAATCATTGTAAGTAAAAAATAATATATCAATATCTTAACAGTTATGTATTATTTATGTACAAAGTCTTTATTTAAACCCAACATGTATGGAGAACTGAATCTTTGCTGATGATATATTGGATTAAATGTTGCTTTTTTATTAATATGAAATGTTTTGCTTCTATTAACGCCGTGTAAGGGAGTGCACGTTAAATATCCTTCAAATTCCTAACGCTGCGTACGATGTCGCCCTTAACGGTTGCGTTGGGTGCCTTTTCGAGTGTTGGCTTGTCACCTGACTGTGGTTCTAAAATACGACGCCGTCGCCAATAGCCCTCGTGTGGCTCTAGTGCGACGATGATTCAAACCAAACCCAAACCCAAACGCTTCTATTAACGAAAATTAAATATTATGTGCTAATTCTTCGAAACATGTATAAGTTTATCAAACGTGAAATAATTATTGTAGAATCTTCGAATGGAGATAATTGAAACTTACAAAATTTAATTAGAATAGTATTTTAATTTAATTAATTAAAAATTACTATCATTTTAATTTAGTAATTAAATTTATAGTAATTTTGAATTTAATCAAGAGAGTATTTATTTCATGTAGATTTTAATGTTGTATTTCCTGTTGAGTGACTAATCCAAGTGACAGATTCAACCAACTATTTTTTTTTTGTTATAAGATTCTATGTTTTTTTTCAACAAATAAATAAACATTGTTTTATTATAGTCCGTCTATCACTTCTTAGCATATCAAATAGTAGTTTGATTGTGGAAGAGTCCACTTTGAAAACAAGTAGACAACTCAGTGTTGGGGACTGGGGAACCCAGTCGGTTAAGCTCTCGCTTAGCATGCGGAAGGTCCCAGGTTCGGGTCCGGGCATCGCCAAAATAGTTTCAGACCTATAAACGGGCCGTGCAGCCAAAAATTTCCGACAAATAATACCCCGTGTAAGGGAGTGCACGTTAAAAATCCTTCGAAGTCCTAACGCTGCGTACGATGTAGCCTTTAACGGGCTGCATTGGGTGCCTATTCAGGTGTTGGCTCGTCGCCTGATTGTGGTTCTAAAATACGACGTCCGTCGCTAATAGCCCTCGTGTAGCTCTAGTGCGACGATAATTCAAACCTAACCTAACAACTCAGGGTTGCCATTTTATGAGGTTTGCCGAACATAGGGTTGTTTGGAAAGTTTGGTTGAGATAGTCTGGTTGGAAATGATGGAGCACACAAAAGTTAATGAAGAAAGGTGAATCATAGTTAATGACAGATGGTAGCTATCAATAGCACATGCTTTTTTGTATGGTTGGGATAGTTTGGTTGGAAATGATGGGGCACACTAAAAATTGCACAAAGGTAAATGAAGAAGGGTGGATCATAGTTAATGACTGATGGTAGCTATCAATTGCACGTGCTTTTTTTTGTAGTTTGGTTGGGATAGTCTGGTTGGAAATGATGGGGCACACTAAATTGCACAAAGGTTAATGAAGAAAGGTGGATCATAGTTAATGACTGATGGTAGTTATCAATTGCACGTGCTATTTAATAGTTTGGTTGGTATTGTCTGGTTGGAAACTATGGGGCACACTAAATTGCACAAAGGTTAATGAAGAAAGGTGAATCATATTTAATGAATGATGGTAGTTATCAATTGCACGTGCTTTTTTGTATGGTTGGGATAGTCTGGTTGGAAATGATGGGGCACACTAAATTGCACAAAGATTAATGAAGAAAGGCGGATCATAGCTAATGACTGATGGTAGTTATCAATTGCACGTGCTATTTAATAGTTTGGTTGGTATTGTCTGGTTGGAAACTATGGGGCACACTAAATTGCACAAAGGTTAATGAAGAAAGGTGAATCATATTTAATGAATGATGGTAGTTATCAATTGCACGTGCTTTTTTGTATGGTTGGGATAGTCTGGTTGGAAATGATGGGGCACACTAAATTGCACAAAGATTAATGAAGAAAGGCGGATCATAGCTAATGACTGATGGTAGTTATCAATTGCATATGCATTTTTCTTTTCTATCTTGACATGATTATAAATAAGTTTGCATCTGCAATATGCACTGTTTAACACATTCAATATCACGTCGGGGAACTTTTAACTTAAAATATAGCAATAATAGTGAGCCCGATAATAGTGAGCAAGTTCAATTTGCCCTTCACAGTTTAGAATCTGTTTCTAAATCTTAAAGAAATATAGGCCTGCAAAATAAATGATACTCCAAATATAACATATGTGGCTCATACCAAAATATTACCTATCCTTTTTCTTTTTAAGAGTGATAGTTTGGAATCGTCTAAAACACACGTCATAGATGGCAAGAAGAGTGAAAAGGACTATACATGGTTTACGAATGTTAATTGGTTAAAAATATTTTTTATTAATACCATTATTTTGTAAATTATATATAAATTATAAAATAATATTTTTGACGAATGTGTTATGATGTCTTGTACCAATATCCAATTAAATAAAGTTTCCTCTAGGAAACGGTTAATAAAATAAGGTTTTAGTGGTATTATCTAAAACCCGCGTCAGAGATGCCAAAATGTCATTTTTTACATATGACAATTTTAATGGAACTTAATCCACAAATTATACAGGTTCACGATAAAATAATCAGCAGACGATGACATAGGACGAGAACAGTATAACAAAAATGAAAAAAAAATAATAACAATAACAAACAAATCCCAAGGAATAGGGGTGGACGATAAATGCGGAAGGGAAGATGGTCGTCACTCATTTGTCCATGATATCCCTTGCCTCCCAGTACAGCGTGACGAAGTCTTTATGTTCTTGTGAAGTTATGTTTAGTCCTGCACAGTCTAGGGGGTTCCCAACCGGTGGTACGCGTACCACTGGTGGTACGCGAGAAAATTTCAGGTGGTACGCGTGAGTGATGTGAGCAACATGATGTTATTAATGGCTTCTGTACGCATGAGCAGTGAGAACGCAAACATATTACCCATTATTTAAAACGTTAAAATTATTTTAGAGAAATATTTATTAACTTCTGCATCGGATGTAAAACCTAGCATACTTTTAACTATTTTCCGAGTTGGTACTATTTTTTATTTGTATATTTTTAGACCTGGGGGTAATAAATAATATTGTTAATTAATACCATTTCAATCTCTTTATTTCTTCTTTATTATAAGTATGTTAGGAATAAACAACTATCTAACCATTAAATACGATTTTTTTCTCAGGAATTTAATTCAAAAAGCCTTTGAAAACTTTTAGAACAGTATATACTATGCCTTTATTAAAATATTTAGGTTTGGTGGTACGCCAAAATTTCCCAAATAATCAAGTGGTACGCAATTGCAAAAAGGTTGGGAACCCCTGATCTAGGAGATGGTCAGAGTTCATAACTCCAGAGTTGCAAATTGTGCATACATTGGTGTCCATGATCCCAATCTTGTGGAGATGTTCTCCCATGCAGTCGTGGCCAGTAGTTAGTCTAAGATGGGTGAATGCTTCTTTTCTTGGCCTTCCTTGGCCAAGATGTCATAAAAGGATTACAAAACTAAATGCTATATTACAGTTTAAGCACCGGGAATGTGTCTTTAACATGACATATAATCCCTATGCATTACGATACATATTCTTTACAAATATATTTTTTATTGATTCTTATTAAATAATAAATATTTATAACTATAATATTAATACTACATAACATACTTGTGTTAGCAAGTATATTTGGTAACATATTGAATATTTTCGAAAACTTGCAAATTGCCAACTGCTATTTGGAGAAAAGGCTATATTCGTTTTTAATTAGCCGTTAAAAATATATATTTTGAAATAATACTTTTTCAAATTATCCCTGAATTTTTTAGGATATTTTAAAACTAAAATTTATGTATTACTCTCTAAATGGCGAATTTTAATGAAATAAATGTGTGGGACTTAAATCGAATTTAGCTCATTATTCCTTTTGTGTAATAAACTATAATTTAGGCTGTCATATTCCACTCCGACTTATTTCACGCTAGTCTAAATTTCCTTCTTGTAATTAAGAAGAGCTTCGAAACTTAACAATACATTCTTAGAACAAACGAACGATTTTAACTCGGTCTGAGTTAATTTTCACTCATTTCCAATGTCGAAAATGCACTTCCCCTATAGGTCTCTTAGTCTTTTGCTTTAAGAGTGTAGTGCTTCACAATTGCATCCACCAATTGTGCAATTTTTTTAAAAAAATTTAGTATAACTTTTCAGTGTTTCAATAGAAGATATTAAAACGGACCAAAATACAGATTCTTGGTTTTCTTTATAGCACTAGGTCTCTTTCCGAAAAATGTCCGTGTGGAACTGGAAGAAAAACGAATGGATCATCATTGTTTTCTGCTCGCTATTAGCAGCGGCTGTTGCCCTTAGTTTTATTTCCATCGGGGTCCGGACTGGGTTTGAACACTACAAAGAGGATGTGGGGTAAACTTTATCTATTTTTTGATATTTAAGTGAAAAGATATGACTTTTATACTATCATTTTTATAATTGCGTGGAAAATCAGACTTTTACATTTTAATTTTAATAGCAGACGGGCGCACTAAGTTCGACTTTTTGAAACAGTGAAGAAAAAGTACTTTTATCACTCCTTTTCATAAGATGCCATTTTATATAAATTTTCATTTGTTTCACAAAATGTACCATTTGGCAGTTGATTTGCAGTTTCGTGTTGAATGTTTTCTTTTTTTATTAAACAGGTGTTTGACATGTTTTTTTCTCTTTTTTTTGTCAATGCAAGCCAACAGTAGGTACCCTAGTGCAGTCCAAGTAGTCTAAGAATGAACACTATGTAATTAACAGCCATATTTTCCCTCTCATTAATAAATCATATTGCCCCCCCCCTTCATGTCTAAAGTGTGGAGGTGGCGCGCGATATATGTCAGAATCCGTCACGTATGTGTGTGTTGTGTCTGTCTTACTTGACTAAGGCTTATAAGCGGGTCTCTGACCAAGCACGCGGGACTGAAAATATATGTCTATCAACCAACTACTCATATTGCCAAATATTTTTTTTCTGTTTACTTCTTACACACGGTATATATGATAAGTTTATCATTTTATTGACAAGAAGATAAACAAATTCAATATGATAAATATTGAATTTGTTTATCGTATTGACAAGAAAATGACAAACTTATCATATATACCGTGTGTAAGAAGAAAAGTGGTTCAACAGCAATGAAGTTAGTTCGTAATTGCACAAACCCATTTAAAATATTCTGCACAATTACTTAACTCAAATATTCTTTATTAGCTCCTCAAAACTGAAGGGATTTGAAACACAGGTCTGCAGTTTTCTTGCAGCAAAAAACTGCAAAAAGGTTACAGTTTTTTTTGCCTTCCAACCAAATTATTCTGCAAAATTGATCCACAAAAACTTCGAAAAGGGTGTCGTTTTTCTGCCACCCAGCCTAAATATTACTTTACAAAAACTTCAAATAAACTAAAGGGCTTTGAAGCACTAGGTTTGCAGTGAAAACTGCAGTTTTCTTGCAGCAAAAGAAAATTGTAAAAAAAACTGCTGTTTTATTCTGCAGAATAAGTGTTCCAAATCCCTTCAAAATTTTTGAAATTTTTTTAGAGCAATTCTGCAGAATTTTTTGGCGGGGAACCCACTCATATATCAATATTTTATGATTTTTTATTTTAATTCTAATAATAGTTTCAACGGGGTGTCATATCCAGAGGTCGGACTTTTAAATTTGCTTCTGCACGCTTCTGCACTACTTGGTAAGTTTATGATTGAACTTCTTACTAAACCGCTACTTTTCAAATTTGAATCGTTTAACAATTAAAGAGCTTAGACGTGTGTGACAAAATGGTGAAAACGAGATTTAAAGTGTTTTGTATGCACTTAGATGCGTCAAAAACGTTAATTATAAAAGAAAAAAAAATATATTTAATGTTTATGAAAATGGGGTATCTTATCAAGTTTAAAGGAGGGAAATGTTCATAGACGAATTTTCTTTTTCGAAAATGTCGCTTAGCACGTTCTTCCACTAAGCTAATTAATGCGTAATTGGCTATCGAATAAATTGTATTAGACTTAGGCCAAAATCGATATGAAAAGCTTCGAATTCTCGCACGTTGGATCATCTGAGATGGCCTGTAGCTCCGCCAAGCGAACGAACCTCTTGAAAGCAAATGCAGTCAATCCCCGTAAACGCGAACGCGCGAAGGGAGCACCGGGACATTTCGAGTTAACGGAATTTCTTGTTAATATTCATTAATATTTTTTAATTGAACCAATAAATTGTTTAAAAAATCTAAAAATCATTCTAATTTTATAATGCAATACGATAACTATACACATGCATACATACTCACGGGTTTTTTCTTTTTCTTCTAAAAAAAAATAATAAATTTGAAATTTTTCGACGATATTGAGTGTCAAAACAGTTGCTCGAATGGTCAGAGACCAACAGTGGCTTGACGTTATTCGCGTATGAAGGTTACCCTAGTAGCAGTTTTCATCGACCGATAATCGAATACTCATAGTTCGCCGGTGAGAATTCGAACATCCGAAAATTGCCCGTTTCGACAATAGTTGCTCGGTTATGTCCGCTCGATAGAGCATCCTACGATAAGTTTTTCCGTTGAGTTTCCGATCAATGTCAACAAGAAATCGATAAGAATCCGATGAGCAGTAATCGAAATCTCATCGTCCGATGGAATTTCGAACACTTTCCGAAAAAATTCCGATCAGTTTACGATATGTTAGTACAAAATTTCTAAACTAGAGGGCGACACTAAATTTCCTGTTGGTTTGGAATTTTATAGTCTAAGAGCTAGCAACGTTTTTGAGAGAGAATTTCAGGAGGGCCAGTTTTAAGATATGCTATCTCTCTCACTCTCCCGGACATCATACGGGCTATCTGGCTGGCGGTAGTGGTTGCGTTCATCAGTGGGCATCCTACTAATGCAAGTAAAAAATTGATTTTTCAAATCATTTTAGGACGTTTTATTTTTTTATTGTTATTTTTAGCGAACTTTTTGCAACATAAATCTATTATTGCCAGACATTTTTATTGTTGTTTAAGCTGTGCCAGACGCTAATTTTGATTTTGAAAGCTCAAGTGTTGCCCAAATTACCAGCTCAGGTGTGAATTCACCGATCAGTGTAATTACGTCATCGTCATTCATTCCGCAATACCATGTGGCAATACTTGTAATGAGCTGATAATTTGGGCAACACTTGAGCTTTTAAAATCAAAATTAGCGTCTGGCACAGCTTAAACAACAATAAAAATGTCTGGCAATAATAGATTTATGTTGCAAAAAGCTCACTAAAAATAATAAAAAAAAATAAAACGTCCTAAAATGATTTGAAAAATCAATTTTTTACTTGTATTAGTAGGATGCGCACTGAGGAACGCAACCACTACCGCCAGCCAGATAGCCCTTATGATGTCCGGGAGAGTGAGAGAGATAGCATATCTTAAAACTGGCCCACCTGAAATGCTTGTTTTTCCGACGTTGCTAGCTCTCGTACTATTACCGTTGGTTTGGAATTTCGGTTTTCAGCTGATTCGAACCACCGATCTCAGGCCCGGGATCTCGGCTTGCATCAGGGAACCATGCGTTAACACACTCTGCCATTGATACTTGTAGTGGGTAAGCGTGTAAATAAAGAGGGGAAAAGGATGTTTCTTAATTAAGTTGTATGTTATTGATTAAGAAATTTTATTTTTGGTTTTTCTTTTGCAAGTTTCAAATTCCTTTTAAATATTACTTTATTTAAGTCAACAACACTAATAGAAACATGTTAAATTTAAAAATAACTTTTGGTAACTTACGTATTTAAGTTTTTTTGTGGTTTATAACATTTATTCAAAAATCTATTTTATTTAAGTTGAGTTTATCGAAAATTAATCAAGGCAAAAAAGGTTAAAAATTAATTTCGAAATAAATAAAAGAAATAATAAGTTATCACACAGTAATATTTTTTTATCAATTTGCACGCAATTAAAAATGGTGTGTGTAAGTAAATAAAAATAACTATTACCAGTTGGAACATGATATTTTTCGAATATGAAGCTTTCGAAATAATTTAACGCAATTTGTATGTACTAAAATAAAAAAAAAGTCAAAATTTTCGGATTCTTATCGTTAAGATATCGATTCGAAATAATTTTCTGGTGAAACGTACGTTGATTGAATTTTGTTCTTTGACCGATATCGAATCGATGGCTTTAATTGATAGGATTTCGATCACCGATTGCCGATCTCGTCTCAAGCACGTTCGGATAAAGGATGGGATCACCGGTGAGTTTTTGCTAAACCGATGATCGATCGATGACCGATCGAGCAAATTTCAAGAAGCAATGCTACCGGGGTAGGTTAGGTTGGAATTATCGTTACACTAAAGCTACATGAGGGCTATTGGCGATGGACGTCTTATTTTAGAACCATAGTCAGGTGTCGAGCCGACACCTGAATACGCGCATGAAAGATTTGTTCCAGTTTATTTAGGAAACACACAAAATCTCAGAATCTCCGCCCATTTCGCATGTGAATCGTTTGCATGCTCTTCAGTTCAATTTCAGCCCTAGTTTAAATGCAAACACTTTTTTACAAACTGTCAATAACCTTAGTCCTTAGTCTGGTGTGATTTAAATTGTAAAAAAATAAAATTAGTTCCATTTTTTTTTAATATCAGTTTGGAAATAAAAAGAACCCCCATTCGTAAATAAAGATATTATTATGTAACTTTCAATTAGAAATAGTACTTATTTTGTACAAGTTTAACTTACTTAAAGTACTAAAGATCAATATTAATTTCAGAGGTAAACATTCAAATTCCTTCTATTCTTTTTTACATATATCTTTTAATATAAATAACAATAATGGTTTTTTTTTATTTACTTAAAGGGTTAGCATGTGTGGTGATTCGTTACGAATTCATAGCAAACATGAAACACTCACAGAATTCCTATGTGATCCTGCCCGATTCAGCTCATAAGATAAACACCATTTCCTTGAAACCGGGCCTGGCATCATTTGCTGGTTTACTTCTTCTTGCTGCATTTCCGGGGAATTCAAACACAAGTGTGAGTGAGTTGAAATATAAATACAGGGTGTCCGTAAGAGAATGTCCGAAAGTTTTAATAGTATATTACAGGAGTTTATTTTATACTAAATATAAAAAACGTGGAATTGAATCATCATACGTGGAATTGAAGGAAGTTTAACCTAGTTGTTCCTATCAGTGCTCAATGTGTGTTCCTTTAGTAATACGGCACACATCCAAACGAAAATTCAATTCTTCCCATACTGTCTGCAGCAAGTCCGGAATAATGGAAGCAACATCCTGAGCAATTTTACCTTTCAAGGTTGGTAAATCGTGGGGTATCGCTTATCTGAAATTGCTGGAGTTTTTCTTTATTCGTCACATTCCTTCACAACTGTTGAACGTTTACAGTTGATAGTATTACAATTTGAAAATCAGATATTCTTTTATGAACACCCTGTATAATAGAAATATAAAAATGATAAACAAAGATCTCTACTTATCAATTCGTCAAGGGGTATAGCCAGCCAAGACGAAAAAAGTAACTTACCAAAACCGACCATCCAACAGTACTAATTGAGGATGAAAATTGTGTAAAGTGAATTTTTTGAACATTCAATAATAACAGTTACAAATATTCATTTTCAGGGTGTACCAATGCGAACAGTGGGTGCCTATATATTTTCAAGCTGTGGTTTCTTGTATTTAATTTTGCAGACAACAATATCTTTTTACTATTGCAAAAGTTTTTCGAGATTTAAAGACCGTATAGCAGGATGTATTGCTTTCACCATATATTTCACTCTGTGTATCCTTTTTTAATAGTTATTTTTAAGCAGCAATTTTTTTAAAAAATCTGTTTGAAATCTTTCAATTTTGAACACTCCATAAAGAAGCAAAAATCGAGAATACATTTGGCAATTTTATACTTTTTATTTTATTTTTTGAACTTATAGAAAAATTAAATGAAAATAGTTATTTTCAAAAATTTATAAAATAGCAGAAGTTGTGTAGCGAGTGTCTGATGAAGTTATTTTTTAACCACTTGGTATTCAGAGCTTTAACCGTTCACCATGTTAACTACGGAGCAAAAAAGCGAGGCAGGAGAATGAAGTTTATGCATAATTCTGCAATTATCCTTTTCTATTAGCGGTACTTCTGTTATAATACTAGCCTTTGGAGCTGCTGGGGTTGGGTTCGAATCCCGGTCAGGCATGGATGTTTGTGACCGTCAATAAATGTTGTTATTTGTCTATGTGTTTGTGTTGTCTCTTTCTTTGTGTGTCTCTTGTGCTTGTGTCATTTCTGGGGTTTAGTACAATAAACTTAGAGTCGCAGTGCTTGGCGATCTTGCCCCCCACCAAGAAAGTCATAAGTCATAAGCGGTACTTATAAAGTATCCCTTATACGGCCGTTGCTTTACTTTTCCTAGTTTACTTGTAGAAAATAGGGGCAAGGTAAAACTTATTGATTGAATTATACATATACAGTTTTAGTACATTAAATTCTCCAGATGTAAAGTTAACACTTCAGAATAATTTAATCCAATTCGTTATGTCCTGATATCATTTATCATTCCTTAAAAAAAAAATAATAAAAAAAAATACTTTTCATTGTTCGTTGAAAGAAAAATAGATGGTAGTGGGGATTTTATTAATTCACAATTCAGTTTTCAAACTTTAAAGACTAAATTAAAAAATCATATTCATTCAACAAAATGTCATTGTTGGATAGTTTAATTTAGTAATTATAGATAGAAATGAGGAAAAACTATGATGAATTCATCATAAAATGCATTTTATTTCCCGATTTTTTTTACCGCAATACGTTATTATTAATTTCACAACTAACTTCAAATCAGCATTGGACAATATTTATAATTAAATTTTGGTCCAGTGCATACTGTTTAGTTCACCAGATATTGTTTTTTTTAATTACCATAAAAATATAATTCATCAATAAAAATTCGAAATTTTATCATTATCTTTAAATTAGCATAATCTCGTATTTGTGTCTAAGCTTTTGGATCATACAAACCTTTTTTAATGAAAAAAATTGTTATAGCAAATCAAGCAATTGTGTCTCAATTGCAGCGTTTCAAAATATTTTTTAAAAATATTGTTAGGTGTGTTTTGTAATTCTACTGTCACAATTCTAAATATTTTGCTAAAAAACGTCATTGGCTAAAGTTTCGATCGCAGTGTATTAATGTCTTTAACATCGCAACAAAACCTTGTTGGAGACACTTCGTCGATTAAATCAATCGTTCCCATAGAAACTCTGTTAAGTCAGCACATTTGACGTTGACCTTATACCTTTCCTATCACTGATTCTAACTTCTAATTGGTCGATTATGGAGCATTGTCAGTTTTCTAAATCACTCCACAACATATTCTTGATGAAAGATTACGTAAATCCATCTTCTCCAGATGTAGTTGGTTGGTTGGTATACATATATTTTCAGGCTTGTGCGCTTGCTCAGAGAGCCGCTTCGAAACCTTCGTCAAGTAAGACAGTCACAACACACACACACTAATACTCACAAGCACACTCACAAGCACACATATACTTGACAGATGCTGGCATCAATCACGCGCCACCTCCACAATTTAGACATGTCCCTGAAGGGAAGGGAAATAATCTCCAGGAACCTGCACTCGTGGGAAACTGCGCAATAAACGCCCACAGGACTTTCGGACCCAACAGATTTAACGAGCACGTACTCCGCAATACTCGGTGAGTTTTCAGTGACCAGGACACTCGATCGCGGGACCTTCCGATCCGTAGATCAAGACACTGACTACAGGGCTCCTCACAGCCCTCTCCAAATGTAACAGATATTGATTACACATTTGCTGTGTCATGCTATATAATATTCTATAACTATATATTTTTACTTAACATCTTCTAGCTTTAGTCTTTTCGCTTCTAAGAACTAAAGATTCACGATGGGTAAGTTTATTTTAAATAACCTCTTGCATCCTGGTGTCCCCGTTAGGGGACATTTGTTTAAAACCTCTAAACAAAAAATTAACAAATTAATAAGTTCCGAAATTGGCATGGTCAGATAGAAGAAGATCCAAACATCAGTATTCAGCCTTTGATTACAGGTATCAGTCACTTATTTCTATATAAAATGAAGAGGGTCAATGAACGAGGGTCAATACTATATTTAGAGTTCAGTTAAAAAAATTACTTTCAATTTTTTTTCTAACTTTTCCAAAAGTTCTTTTATCTGTTAATTGTAAAAGCATTTTGCATTAAAAAACAATGTTAAAACAGAGGAAATAGTAAATGTTTGATAAAAGTTAGATTTTCGTGAAATAATTAATCCCGTGTCACCCTATAAGAGCCTTCCAAATTAATTTAGGGAAGAGACATTATCAATTTTAAGTAGAAAATATTTTAATAAAAATTTCAAATAATAAGTGTAAAATTTTATTAATTAAAAAAAATTCTTAAAAAATGTCCAATTAAAATTGTGGAAATTAGGTATAAGTCTTTATTTTACATATTTGTACAATATAAAGTCATTTTCTTGGTCATTTCTTCAATTTTGACCTCAGAATGTGGCGCGCAAGCCTAATCCCAATGTTTTCAAATATTGTAAATAGTTTTTTTTGTTTGTTATCATTTATTTTAGTTTTGGCTGAAGTTTCATAAATTTTAAAAATTGTTTTATAATAAATACATCTTATAGAATTACCCATATAAAAATTATACTTATATATTGAGTAGTTAAAAAATTATATGAAATTGAAAAGTATGCTTTGTAGTACAGCTGTGGAAATAAAAAAGTACCCACTTGAGGTTATTTCATTCGTAAGTCACCCTATAGAATCGGACCTTTTTGAGAATGTGTACAAATAACATTCTGAGTTAATTGCATGATACAAAATTTGCATAAGGGGTCGTCTTCATATTAAAAATATTACGATCTTTGAAATTTCCAATGGCAACACCCCATTTTAATAACTTAGAAATGTTAAGCACTCTTGAAAACCCTTAAATCTAAGTTTTTGTTACATTTGGATGAATATTTGACGAGTTATTCAATCGAATCACTTGTGGACCTTTTGGGGACCAACTCTAAAATGACAAGCAAGCATGCATGCAAAGCCGTCTTAATTTATCAATTACACACGTAATCTTATACACAGTCCCCTAAAGGGTAATTAAAATTTATTTTGTGATTTACTCAGCAAATTATGAATAAAAAATTTTTAAAATTGGGATTTCGCTTAATCTTCTTGTCTTAAATTTATTTCTTTAAAAATATTAAGGGATTTCTATTCATGTTTTTTTAAAAAAAATAATATAATAATTATTTAAAAATATAAAAATTGTTTTAAATACCCCAATATTGAATGCATTTTGTTTGGGTTATTATAATTTCTTTTCTGTAAAAAATTCGTTTCATTATCTTAATTATTTATAGATCGGGATAGTTTTTTGTGTGCAACTCATTTAACATTATGGAACCTAAACTTTGCACGTCTCTAACTCCTCTAATAATGCTTAAAAACTAACAAAATTTGGCATTTCGTATTAACATAGGTCAGAGATATGAAATATGGATTCAAAAAGGGGTGTTGCCATTGGAAATTTCAAAGATCGTAATATTTTTAATATGAAGATGGCCCCTTATGCAAATTTTGTAACGTGCAATTAACTCAGAATGTTAATTGTACACAATCTCCAAAAGGTCCGATTGTATAGGGTGACTAACGGATGAAATAACCTCAAGTGGGTACTTTTTTATTTCCACAGCTGTACCTTCTTTGCACATTTTAAAGACTCCTATGACCCCTTAATTTTAAGAGAATTTTTACGTTTTAGGATGCTGATTTTCCCTCTGCGCTTATTCTGGATAGTGGGATTGTATTGATCTACTCAATATTTTTTGTTACATTCTACAAGGAATTTCGATTGATATCTACAGCCATCACATTCGAACCAGTGAATGCCAACTCTTCAAGTGATCCTGGCTCTACGACAATAGTCAATGAAATTGTATAAAATCGGGAAAAAAAAATGATTTTTTTTTCAAATTGTTTCATAAATGAAGAGTATAGGGAAAAACAACTTTATTGCATGGGAATGTGTCTCCATCAGGTCTCTTAGGCAACAATGGCGAGTCAGCGCCAGAACTGGTGTAAGGAAACTTATAACTCACTTTGTTTCTTTCCCGCGGCAACCCTGATCAGCGCCAGAAATCAGCAGACAAGAGTCACACGTTTGTACTACCGCAAAAGAAGAAATATAAAGGCGGATTCCTATCACCAATGTCTGCCAAGCACACTAGAATGTAAGAAGATTCCCATGCAATGAAGATGTTTTTTCCCTGTGCTCTTTAAATAAAGTACTAAACTTTTGAAATATGTATATTATCCAGCGATTTTGTATTTATATAGTAAAATATGCACAAGAGTGATGATGTTTTTTTATTCATTTTAATTGATTTGCATTTGTAATTTATAAGAAAAGGGATGTGCTTAATTCGTAGAATTTTTTTTTTAGCTCAGCAAACCTAGTTGAAGTTTATTTGAAATTTTGATTATAGCAGGTTACTCGAATTATATCTCAAAATGCTTAATTAAAATAGTTTTTTTTTAATTAGGCAAGCAAAACGCAATCATTGGTGCCATAAATCTCAAGGAATCTAGCGTTCGATATTGTTTTATTGCATTATAACACCTATTAAGTCCAATTGTATGTTTCTGCTTCATTCTTTCATCCATTTGCTTAATATGGAAATGTGTAAGACAAATACAGGATGAGGCAAATAAAAGCGGTCCCAACGTGGAGATAAGATTGCGACAGAAATGTTGCCAAGTCAAAAACCACAACAAAAACAGGCTTTTTAACAGAAACTATTGATTGCTTCAATATTAAGCCCAAACAAACGCTTGGCGAATTTTTTGCTGGCAACGACGCTATGGTTTGAGAAGCTAGTTGAAATGAAATCGAAACAAGGTTTGTAGAGCTGATCAATAAAAAAAAGTTCCCACTAGTGATTATTTCGGTCGTTATTTATTCTAGAGAATCGGACCATTTTGTTTTTGGTAACTCAAAACTTTCTAAATTGATTGCAAGACACAAAATTTGCATTACGGGACGTCTTCATACACTGCGAACTAAGATCTGAACTAGCCACTAGTCTATGAAACAAAAGGTTTCAGGGCTTCAGGAGTTTTTCTCGCCAATCATTTCAACGTACTTTTATCTCTAGACCGGGGCCGATTTTATTTGTCTCACTCTGTAGTGTGGGGTGGCATATATATCGCAAGTGACTGTTAATTATGTGGTCATTAATTTAAAAGCATTTTAAAACAAGTTTTAAAAAGTGTGGTTAAAAAATGCAATTAACTATAAAATTATGGCAATTTTCTCTTCTCTTTGCTTTAGATAGAACTACAAAAAAAAGTTTTGGCATTTTTCAGAAAATATCCTTAAGTATGATACATGAGAGGATTCATGAAAGGCGCGTTTACATGAGCCATCGATTCCATGGATTAAGGAGCAAACTCGGCAATTTTTCCCTCTTGGGGATTTTCACCCAGACAGAACCGGAATCGCATTGTTCATTGGGGGGTTTTGCAAACACTCCAACGAGGAGGGTTTGATGTTTCATAACATGGATTCGGACACAGACTATCATTTGGGTAAGAAATCCTGATCGACTTATTTTTCCCCTAATGGGGATTTTGGCATTCCATGGATTCGATGGCCCATGTAAACGCGCCTATTGTAGATCATTAAGGTTTAATTCTTGTACATATTATTAGTTAGTTTGTAGCAACAAATAAACTATTTGAGACAATAATCTCTGTGTTGTTTATTACTTGATTAATCCTCTGAAGTATTGGCATTGTCCCAAAGTACTTTTAATACTTTTTTTTGTCTTGGACCTTGAGACAGACGGTCTGTGTGACCTTGGAAATACGACGTCGTTAATGTCTGTCTGACTTCCGCATTCGGTTCGATATAAAAGTAGTTCCGCTTACCCTGTCATTCTGTTTTTTCTTAAAATGAAGATTGCGTTATTTTTATATATTAGTTGTCATTACTACAAGTTATTTGCATGGTTGTTTATATTATTAATATATTAGGATTATTAAATAATGGTTACTTGGTTCAATTAACGTCGTACTGGATTTACGCTGGAACTAGTGACGCCTGTGATAATTACGTAGCAGTTGGTAATAAAAAACGTTAAAAACTTTTCATTAACTTATACTTGGTATATGCTTGTCGGATGAAACTGACTTTGGGACAATTCCGAGTTTAAAAAAAAAATCAGCCGAATGCTTTTTTTTCTTAAAGTATATTAGATTTCTGTAATTAATACCACTGATGATACCAGATCAGGGGGTTATCGGCCTTTGATCTGGATCAAAATTCCGATATGTGAGTAAGATTGAATGTGTGAAAGGGACCTTCCTGTAAAACGGATGCTTCGTGCTGACGAGCAAAAGTCGGACTTCCTCCCTAGAGGAGCTCAATAAAAAAACGGAAACCCGCTCCTCTTCGCCTTAAAATCAGATAGTTCTCTATTCCGGGCTCGGTTACCGAGTGGCATTAGAAACAACAACATTAATACATTTTTGCGTCTGTTGTTGCACGGCTTTATGAATAATATCTGAATAATGCACCATATCAACTGTCCAATCACCTCCCCTTTTCCACCTGTAAACAAAGATTAAGTAGCTTTCAGAAGCATAACTAGAAGCGATTCGAAAAAGCTTATCAATCATTAAAAATCATATGAAGATTTTAAATAAATATCAAATATAGTTGCGATAATGTTCGATTGACTTGCTTCAGATGACGAAATTATTTCCAACTTTCATTCCTGAATTTCCTTGTCCTGAAATTCCTTGTTCCATATATCACTCAATGAGATAGTTAAAAGTGCCGCCAACAACTGTTCAGTGAATTTACATTTGATAGCAACATTTGCTTACCTGTCATTGATTGGATGCAAACATCATCTCCTTTTAAACGCTATTGGAAGAAGTTGTGCTTTTGCACGTTTTCGAAACATTCTTTTGCTGCAAAAAAACATACAACACTGTGAAGTAAAAAAAATTATGTATATGCTGTTATGTAAATATGCTGTAATTTGAACTTTTTTTTTCAGTGTATTGCTGAGATTTGAAACCAGGTATTCTCTGCCAGAGTTAGAGGCATATTTATTTTTTTAAGCTGAAATTTGAAACGATCAAGAGGTGTACATTACCACGCCACTAATAGTACGGTGCAATTAGTCCAAAAAAAGGCCTAACCCGGACATCCAAAGTAAAAGTTTCATTCCAGGTCCAAATTGTTCTATACAGCCTACATATTGTTTGGTAAAAAGTCTCACCATTTTGAGCGTCGGGTTTTGGGGGGAGGGGGGGTTAAAGTTCAAAAATTGGTATTTTTTTCAGTTTTTCTTGAATATTTCGAAAAATATGCAATTTAGAGCAAAAAGTTCAATTACAAAAATATTCTACATAAAATAACAAACAAAATGACTACTTACATTATTGTTGTAAAGGGAACGGTTCTAGAGTTACAACGGGTTAAAAGTAGCATTTTGGCGAACTTTTTCAAATTTTTAGCAAAAATTTGAAATTTTCAATGTTAAATCTTTTGCACTGTGTTTTGTAAAAGAAAATGTGTTTTAGTGACCGATGGTAGGCTAGTGATAAGCCCTTGAAGAAAGGACAACCTCACCACCTTCTCAAAAGCTGCAGAGGGGGGGGGGGGGATCTACATTATTGTTGTAAAGTGAACTGTTATAGAGATACAATGGGTGTAAAAGTTGCATTTTGGCGACATTTTTCAGATTTTTGGTAAAAAAGAAATTTTAACTACAATCTAAACACAAACTTTATTTAAAAGAAATATTGTTGCATTATTATTTAGTCTAATAGAGGATAAGAAGCACCACAAACGGTTAGAATTGAACAGGCCTAAATTAGAATTGAAAACCTAAATTATCTACTGCTTTCGCCGCCCAGTTGGTCTAGTTGCTTAGACACTCGCTAGAGAGCAATTGGGGCTGGGTTCAAATCCCGGGTTCGGCATCCGCAACAATATGTCCACGCATGGTGTATTTTTCGTTTTTAATTTTTCTATTTATCTTCTTACGATATCTTATCTTTCTTAATATAATGTAACTCAAAAAAAGAATGTTTTTTTTAAAAGCAACATTAACAAGTGGCTTAAACAACTTTAAAAATTAAACCAGCTAATTAAATTCAATTTAATGTTTAAATAATGTAAATTCTGTTTAAATTATGTGTCTTGTAAAATAGTTAACATATATATAAAAATATGTAATATTATGTATTAATATTATGTGGTGTATTAATGTATGTATTCGTATGTATATGTGAAGGTATAATTGGCATGGATTTTTAAAATTTATTAAAAAATATTAAATTTTAAATTATTTTAAAAATGAGGTGTGTTTGCTGAGATAATAATCTAAATTCATTATTTATTAATTGCTCGATAAATTGAATTGACATAAATGTACTGTATAATCCAGATATTCAAATAAGTTGAGTTGAATTAACGTCTCACTGGAGCCTTCGAGCTTTTACCAACCCTATTTTTGTTTAAGCAGATGCAAGAAAAAAAATAAAAATTTTAATAATTGTTAAATATTAACCATTGTTGCCTGTAAGAACAGGGTAACAATGAAAAAGGAATCGAAAAAAGAAAACTAAACAATGGTATCGCATAAATTCCATTCAACCATTGTTATATTTGACCAAAAATTACATTTCAAATTTGATTCGGGCAACAATGCAAATCTGAAATAAACTGTAACAATGGTAATAATTAATATAAAGCTGTAAGACTATATAAGTAATAAGGAAATGGATGCATCATTAAACGAGTCGTCCTTTCGAAGGATTTAAGGTGCACCATGTTTCCTCTACACGGTAGAATTCTCCAGTACAGTATAATATGCTCCAACATACACAGTCTCCAATAAGTATCAAAAATATTTTTTTTAAAGCGCAAAATTAACAATTTGCTTAAACAACTTTAAAAATTAAACCAGCTAATTAAATCCAATTTAATGCTAAAATAAAATAAACGAGTTCCAAATAGTTTCAACAAACATCAGCTATGATAAAGCATTTGAAATTGAAACATTAGCATCGAAAAAGATTGAGAGCAAAACATTCAATGACATACACTTAAAAAGAAAGTTATCTTTTAAGTCCCTCGATAACCAAGTCTATAACATTTTATAACAACACTGCATTGTGCGAACCCAAACACTCTTTTACATCGGATGGTATGCAAAGTAAGAAGTGATGAGTGACTCGGATTACTCGGAATTTTTTAGCCTACTTTTCTTTTTTTTTTAATTCGAAGAATTAAAAAAAAATAAAAAAGTAGGTATTGACATGCGGTCGATGTCCGTCCGTCCGTCTGTCTGTCTGTCTGTCCGTCCGTCCGTCCGTCTGTCCGTACCCCCCTTCCAAAATCGGTTCTATCCATCCGATCTTAAAAATTCTTTTTTTGTTAGAAAGCTATGACATCAGAGACCCGATTTTCATACTTTTTGTCCGTCTGTCTGTACGAACGGACGGACATAAATCTCCTATTTGTCGACGAATTTCCCATTGAATTAGCATTGAAATTCGATTTCGAGTCATTTAAATCGCTGAATTTAACTACAAATGCTACGGAAAAGTGATATACGTCAAAAAATTCAGCGTATCCAATTGAGAATATATTGAAAATTTCAGAAAAGAATTCGAATTCTAAGTACTTCAATTACTTAAAAACTTTAACATTTAATGCTCATTTAAAAAGCATAGGAAGCCATTTTATTAGAAATAAATCACCATTGCCATGGCAACAATCGCTTGAGAAACTTTAATTCTTTTAGACAATGAATTAAAATAAATTTATTTTTGCGACATCGATCAGTTTGAAATGACGTCAAATATATTTCACTTCAAGATTCTGTATGTAGGTAAGCAATGTTTTCATTCTATTCAAAAGAGAAAAATATTACATATTTATTCTTTGAAATATAATTTTTTGCAAACGTTTTAAATAATAATTATTTAATTCTCGAAATAAAATAAATGAAACTAGCTGAATTTAGCTGGTAAATGTTTAATATAGAATTAATGCTGTGTTTGGCGCCTTTTTACCTGTTAAACACAACTGTTGTTTGGAAGCAGGTTAAGTGACAGATTCTGTTACAAACCTACTTGTTTATTTACATTTATTATTTTAAGTGCATTTTGGAATAGTTTTATGGTTTTTTTTCTACGAAAAATTAAATATTTATTTATAACTGCAAATAAATCATGCGGACGATAAGTAATATTTATTTTATTGGTGATAGAAAATAAATGAAAATAATGGCTTTACGAAGTTGAAATTATAGCTAGATGCTGTGGTTAGTGAAATTTATTCTTTTGTATATAAATTTAATGTAGAAACGGTTGTTGATGTCACTTACTGTAACGATCCTAGTTTTTTCAAGATAAGAATTTTAGTAAGTATTTAAGTAACAGGAAAGTAGGCTATTTTAGTTCTTTTAGAACTTCTTGTTTAAACTGTGATCTAGGATATGCTTATCCTCCATCTCTCTTCGAAGAATCTAGCTTGATGAGGAAAGGAAAGCAAATGTTCAATAGTGACCGTTTTGCTTCCAGATTCAAATGAAACCTATCAATAATCCCAAATTCATAGAAATGTATTCGACATCAACATATTTGCGAGTAATACACAAATTAAACTTCTCGTTATAGGCCAGCAACTGTTATTTTTGATGGATACCACCAAGAAAACACAAAAGATGAACATTTACGCAAATCACTTTCATCTACGAACATTGAGGTGAAAGTAGAGAACTTAATTCGTGTAAATATCAATCAAAGTGAATTTCTAGCTAACTCTAAAAACAAAATAAGCCTTGTTTAGCTCTTTAAAGTGCACATACAAACTACGACGACACTGACTTGCTAGTTTTATTGAATGTTCACGCACCACCGAGAACAAATTAAAATTGATAGTACCAAAGAAAATCAATAAACAGGAAATAGTATAGTATTTCAGATTCTCAGAGAGGCATTGGGGACATGCAAGGTGCCCTCTTGACTTTATGACATTTGTAGGGGGGCTCAGTAAGCCTAGCACTGCGACCAGAGGTATATTGTACTGTAACCTGAAAGGTGTACTCTTACAAATATACGCCTTCACAGGATGTGACAGTGTATTAGCTGTTTACAAGGGGAAAAATTACGTCGTATAAGAAAGTGCGAGTCAACAACGCTCTTGGTACAAAACTTCAAGTCTTCAAAGATACCAAAGCTGACCCCCAGTGGCTGACGCTGGAATACATTTCTTTCTTGCAATGTTTCGAGCCAAGGATACTGAAGATCTAGGTTGCCTTCGCTACCAATTTTACTAGAAGGCTATTGCAAAAAAGCCTATACATTCTCTGTTCAAGTTGAATTCCCTACCCCCCCCCCCACCCCAACACCACTGCAGCCTTTGAGAAGGTGGTGAGGTTGTCCCTTCTTCAAGGACTTATCACTAGCATACCATCGGTCACTAAAGTACATATTTTCTTTTACAAAACACAATCCAGAAGATTTAACATTGAAAATTTCATATTTTTGCTAAAAATCTGAAAATGTTCGCCAAAATGCTACTTTTAACCCGTTGTAACTCTACAACCGTTCACTTTACAACAATGATGTAAATAGTAATTTTGTTTGTAATTTAATGTAGAATATTTTTTTAATCGAACTTTTTGCTCTAAATTGCATATTTTTCGAAATATTCAAGAAAAACTGAAAAAACTACCAATTTTTGAACTTTAACCCCCCCTCCCCCCCAAACCCGACGCTCAAAATGGTGAGACTTTTTACCAAACAATATGTAGGCTGTGTAGAACAATTTGGACCTGGAATGAAACTTTTACTTTGGATGTCCGGGTTCGGGTCTAATTGCACCGTACTATAACAAAAAAACCTGCTATAGACTGATGATTTTAACTCCTTAATTATACGTAGAACAATGATGGCTAAGTTCAAAAGAGCTTCGCTCAAAAACTCGTTGAAGTAAATGCTACGGTATATGTAATACCGCTTAGTGGTAACTTATGAAGACGGTATTCCTCACCGCTAATGAAAAGCGATAAATTTTTATTTTAAAATTATATTTTTTAAGTTTGTGGTACTTTCAAATTATTTTATTTATACAATATTAATACCACTATGATAAATCCTTTAAATCGTAGCCTCAATTTATTTAATTTTAAAATGTAGTTGTAGTTTAGATTTATTTTAAAATTTTACTTTCGCAAATGATTGAAGTGCAAGACAAATGAAAACCAAGGTATTAAAAAAAAAATAAGTGACATTATTTAAAAAAAAAACTTTATTTTTGTTATTTCCAACGTATCTTCTTTATTGGCGGCTAAGCCTTGGCAGACTCGATCATTCCCGAGAACTGTGAGTCTTTTTTTTTTTTTTTTTGCCACCATCTATGAGACTCTCGCTCTCGCTACCAATTTCGATGCTCAGACTACAATGAATCTGAGTCCTCTGTGGATATTAAGTAGAGTCCTCTGTGGTTATTAAGTGTGCCGATATTTATTTTTTCCGAGATAGCCTAATCCAAATGTATACTTAAGAGATATTTTACATGCCAACTAATCATATGAAATGCGTGCCCGCGATTTTCCCATTCAGAAATTCTGACGACTCAGCCGGGGCTCAAGTCCGTATACTTTTTAGTTAGTTTTTAGTTTTATAACAAACTTGAATTCAGCGTTTTATTTGCTAAAAGAATGAATGAATACATTTTTAAATTTGTATTTTATGGGTTAAGGATAAAGCTCTAGATTAGCGGTCGCCAGTCGCCAACTGGCAACTATTACATCGAAAGTGGCTACCTAAAAATCGAAACCCAGTCGCTAAAAGTGGCGATCATAATTTTTCCCTTTTTGTTTACAAAGAATTAATACTGAAGCTGCATTCTAAAAATAATAATAATAATAATAATAATAATAATAATAATAATAATAATAATAAAACGCTCCAATTCGATTCTGTCGGGAAGAAAGACTAATTGTTATAATGAACTTTTGCTACGCACCTCTGTAGTTGAACCGTATGTACCTAAAATAATTTTCTCCTTTCAATAATGGCCAATCGCATACTTACATATTTAGTACGATCCTTTTTTTTACTGTCAATCTTTTCGTATAAAAAATATCTTTAAAAAATTGTTTTGTGGAAAATAACACTTTCTTTTTGTCATATATGCTTAAATTTAAAACTGGCTACTAAAAATGCAAATGTGGCTACCATTTTTTTTCACTCTGGTAGCCACTGGCTACTATTACAAATTCCCAGACTAGAGCATTTTAAGGAACATGTACTGAATAAGATCAAATGTAATATCTTCCTTCTCCTGTATCCTTACTTTTATGACGTGTTATCCGCATTTCATTTCCACATCGTTCCTTTCCCAGCGTGGGCCCATGTTCGAAACGAATGTTCGAAGTGCTGTTCCATTTCGAATGTCTTGTTTTGGCGGGAAAAGGACGGCCCCGCGGAGTTTTCCCATTAAGGTAAATTGAAAGGGCGGTGAAAATGCTTTTTTGTGGAAGAAAAGTGTGGATTTGGTGTAAGACCTTGGGTATTTTCCTTGGCCTGGTTTAGGGTAATAATGTAAACAAATACAGAGTATTGTTTTTTTTTTTTTTACTGAATGGGATATTTGTATTGTAAGGATTTTAAAAAACAGACTTTAAAGAACGTGACTGAAGATGTTATAAATTTATCTGTGGCAATGTTGTTGTAAAAAGAAAAAGAAAATGGAAGTTGATATTTAAAACGCTCTTGTAAATATGTGTTAAAACTAATAAATTATTTATAACGCTACCGAAGACGATTGAATACTCAAGTAAAACGTTACAGTATTATGAATGAATGATACGACTTTTCTGAGTATAAGAAACGATAATGTTTAATCAGAAATTATATTTAGCATTTTCTATACATTATCATAATGAATAGTTATATTATATAAAGTTAAGTATACCACTAGAAAACAAAGTGTTTTATTCTGTCTCAATGTTTTTTCATAAGCAATATATTCCCCCTCTCTCTCTCTCTCTCTCTCTCATCCTTACACACTACTCATAACAATTAGGAAGGGCTGGGGAGCCCAGTCGGTTAAGCACTCGCTTAGCATGCGGAAGGTCCCAGGTTCGGGTCCGGGCATTGCCAAATAGCTGCCGACCTATAAACGGCCCTTGCATCCAATAATGTCTGACGCTTAATACCCCGTGTAAGGGAGTGCACGTTAAATATCCTTCAAAGTCCTAACGCTGCGTACGATGTCGCCCTTAACGGTTGCGTTGGGTGCCTATTCAGGTGTTGGCTCGTCACCTGACTGTGGTTCAAAAATACGAGCCCGTCGCCAATAGCCCTCGTGTAGCTCCAGTGCGACGATAATTCAAACCTAACCTAACCAGAACAATTAGGGGAGCACTTTACGTTCTTTTGTTAAGAGGGACTGTCAGTCCTATACACGTAATGCTTTATTTTTCAAATCACAGTTTCTTGTAAAGTATTTTTTAAACGTATGATCTGTTTGCACCAGATACGCAAATAGGGATGAAAGACAATTTAAGAAAGATTTGAAGGAACAATATCAATCAGTTTTTTAATTATTAATTTTTTTTAAAAGCTTCATTTTGAGAATCGTGGCGACATCTGTAGGACAACTTGGCTTAATTGATTAAAAAGATTTATTATTAATTTAAATAATTCACTCATGCATTATCTTTGTATGTTAATACAGAATTTAAATGATGCTTTTACATTTCAAGTACTTTTTATGACAAAAACGTTCATAACAAACGAGAATCTATGATTTTAAAATTTGATGACACACAAAAATAAATGTCGCCAAATCGTAGAAGGAAAAAAACGCCAATATCTAAATCGTTCAAACTGTAAACCTAAACCACATGGAAAAGTGGGCGGAGCTCATTATAAATCCAGTCAAAGAATTTCGCGCGACTTTTAAACTTGATTACTGTAGTTGTAGTATAGGTTGGATACTTTTTGATTAGATTTGGTTTAAATTATCGTCGCACTAGAGCTACACGAGGGCTATTGGCGCTTGGATACTTTTAGCGATTTTGATGTGTACAGCTGTGGAAAAAGTTCCCACTAGTGATTATTTCGAACGTTAGTCATCCTATAGATAGATCCTTTTTGACTTTGTGTTTATATAACATCATGAGTTAATTGCAGGACAAAAAATTTGCATAAGGAGCCGTCTTCATATTAAAAATGCTATTAACTTTAAAATTTCCAAAGGCAGCACCCAATTTTATAATTTAGAAATATTAAGAAACCTCATAAACCCTAAATCTTAGTTTTTGTTACATTTGGCTGAATATTTGACGAGTTATTCAATCGAATCACTTGGTGACCTTTGGTTTACCATTTCTAAAATGAAGGCCGTAGTCTGTGGGTTTATTGAAGGGAGAAATATAAACGTTTATTTAAAAATGTTTAGGGAGGGGTCCTGGGATGTACAGTCAATGAGGATGAAGCCCTGACGTTATTTTTAGAATATTTTACAATCTTTTTTTAAATTCGAAACATTTTTTTAATAGAAAAGAGGGTATTGACATGGTAGTCTTCCCAAAGTGTCCCGTCTGTCTGTCCTTACTTCGGTGACGAAATCTGTTCTATCCATCAGATCTTAAGAATCATTTTTGTCATCGAAAGATAGGACAGCAGGGACCTAACTCATACTTTTTGTTCTTCTGTTTGTACGTCCATACGGACAACAGTCATATCGACGAACGACCCATTAAAGTAGCATTGGAATTTAATTTTTAGTCATTTAAATTACTGTTGCCACCTCAGCAATATCACGAAAAACCTTATTTGAAATGTTAAGGATTATTATTTTTTTCTTTGTAAATCGATTTGGAATGGCTTTATAAAAAATATGCCACAATGTGATTTTTTTTTTTAATGTTCATTATATTTGTTTACTAAGAAAGTGGTTCACGGTGTTACTGTTTTTTGCTTAAAGAGCTAATTGGTATTAATTTACAATTAAATTCCTTTAATTATCAGTGCAATTTGGAGTTTTTTCATGTTTATCATTGCCAGATATATCAGGTTTTTTCAAATATTATAGTTATTGATAGTTATTTAATTACAAGAATCTCGTGTAATTTAAGGTGAGATTTTCAAAGCATTGCCAAAGATCACGGAAAGGATGCTACAAGATGTGACTCGTTCAATTTTACATAATTATTCTTCAAACTGCAAATAAATTTAGCAAACTATAAAGATTATTTATTTAATTTGCGGAAGAAAAAATGTAATTATAGTGGCCAATTTTTAGAGTTGAAGATTCAAATTGTAACTGAATGCTGGGTTAGTCTATATTTGTTCTGAAGTTATAAATCTTGTGCGGAAGTGGTTATAGGTGGCAGTTAATGTTATTCTAATACCCTTGCGTTTCGACGAGAATTTCATTCTAGTACTTAAGTAACTGCACATGTAGGCTTTTTAATTCTTTAAGAACTTCTCGAGTAATATTCAAGAACGTGTGTCGTTTGGTGGCAGAGTACTGAAAGTTTGATGTGCCAATCACGCAGTCCGACGCTATTTTAGAGGCCTTGAAAAGTTGCAAAAAACACGTCAAGATTTCCCGGCTCCAAAGGTGTGCAATGTAGAAAGCTTCTTTCAGAACGAATGTACAGATTAGTGGCGGGAGTAAGGCTTGTAATAAAGAGACCAGTGTCTAATTTACAAGAGCAACCGAATGAACAAATTGTCAAACTGCCACTAGCAATACAAAAGGTTCCTGCATATGTTTTAAGACCATAAACCCGCGTTTGTTTGTATCTTGCTGACCTTATTATTGCCTTTAAAACTGCTAATACGACAGATTCATGATACATTGGGGTTTCTACTTTTGCATTAGTATGCCATTAGTTTAACAAACATAAAGATTGCTACGCCAACAATTAAAAGTACGGAACTAGATTTAATAGGAGTCATAGTCTTAAAAATGTGCAAAGAAGGTACTACAAAGCATAGTTTGATCTTTCATGCAATTTTTAACTGCTCAATATAAAAGTATAATTTTTTTGTATGCAATTCTATAAGATTTACTTATTATATAACAAATTTTAAAATTTATGAAACTTCAGCCAAAACTGAAATAAATGATAACAAACATAAGACTATTGGAACACATTGGGATTAGGCTTGCGCGCGAAATTTTGAGGTCAAAATTGAAGAAATGACAAAGAAAATGATTTTATATTGTACAAATATGTACAAACAAAGACTTATACCTAATTTCTAAACTCAATTTTAATAAGTAATTATTTTCAGAGCTTTTTCCTTAAATTTTTATTAATTTTTTTTAGAAAAAAGCTCTTAACATAAATTCTAATTAAAATTGAGCTCAGAATTTAGGTACAAGTCTTTGTTTGTACATATTTGTACTATATAAAGTCATTTTCTTGCACATTTCTTCAATTTTGACCTCAAAATTTGGCACGCAAGCCTAATCCCAATGTGTTCAAATAGTTTTATGTTTGTTATCATTTATTTTAGTTTTGGCTGAAGTTTCATAAATTTTAAAATTTGTTATATAATAAATAAGTTTTATAAAATAACATATAAAAAATATACTTATATGTTGAGTAGTTAAAAAATTACATTAAAGATCACCTTCTTTGCACATTTTTAAGACTTCTATGACCCCTTAAGAACAATACTGTTTATGTGCCGAAGCTAAACTAGTATTCCGAAGTTTACAGGGATGACTTTAGAGCAGTTCATAGCGGTATCAAATCTCGGTAATTATAAATAGAAATATAATATATTAGTTCGAGCAAACAAGAAAAGAAATCGTGTCCTGAAAGATCGAAATATTTACAAAATAAATATAATTTATTAAACAAATAAAAAAATTAAATGAAAGAGAAATAACCAAACAACACAATTTTTTTCCCTCCAGAACATCGTCCGGGCTCGTAAAAGAGTACCGGGACCAGTTTTCGTTAGTCTAAACTTGATTACAATCGAATAATCTTTATCTTGTGATTGAGAAATCTGACCGTGCTCCACTCCCCAGAAAGTGAAACGTATCCCCTTTTTTAAATCGCCAGACGTATCATTAGGCGAAAATTTGTAACGCCACCTGGCGAGTCAGAATCAAAATAAAGTTGGCTGATAAATTCTCTTAACCTTTTCAGTTTTAGCACTGAGTTTTCATTCTAAAAATCTAAAATTCGTGAAATATATTCCTTATGCATCCAGAATGAAATGGTAAAAAGAGGCGGGAAAATATTATTTTTTTACTAAAACTTAAGGGGGAGGGGAAATTATAATAAAAAATTAAGAATAAATTATAATAATAATTTTTTCAAATGTTTATTTGCAAAATAGAGGTAAAATCAATTTTGAAACATCAGAGCATGCAAGCGTGAAGAATTTAGGGTCAATTTATTTCATAATTTTTTTTGGGAGTTAATTTTATTTTACCATGTTTCATATTTTCATTTGATTAAAACAAACATTATTTACATCCCCAAACGAAATGATTCTCCCATCTAACGATAAATTAGAGCAAGCTCAACTTAAAGAGCTAAAAATCGCAAGCTGATAATTCCAAATGGAAACATTGGGGTTGGACGAGTTTAAATCATGCGCTCCTCTAATTGTTGTGAACAGTGTATTTTGTGCTATTATGAATTTCCTTATGGTAATCAATGCTCAGAAAACTGTTACGCAATTATAAAAAAAAATATTATTGCATTTATCAAACTAAAGCATATATACAGTGGTGGAAATTGATTTATGAACTAACATTCTTTTCACCAGATATCGCTTTGTAATAAGTGCTCACAATTCGAATTTTGTGTGTTGTATATTCAGAGTATAATAAAGGATTTTCGCACATAATTTTTTTCAAAAAAATGATATTAAATAAAAATATATCTATTTTTAGATTTTAGCATGTCAAATGGTGGAAAATGATTTATGAACTTAAATTTATTTTGAAACCAGGTACCAAATATTTTAACTAGTTCTTCATTTGAACTTTAGAGGAGCTTACTATCATTGTTTATAAATAAGCTTAAGGCCAACTTTGTTGGGGGTAGGGGTTCCCTACCTTTTGGCAACTGCGTACCACTTGACTTTTTGAGAAATTTTGGCGTACCACCACACCTAACTATTTTAATAAAAGTATAATATGTTACTTTACAAATTGAAGAGGGAAAATGAAAATTAATGCTTATTTATTTCCACTATCATTTCATATATCAAATTATTATTTAAATTGTTTAATAGGTAAAAAAAATCTAAAACACTTTAAAACTGTATTAAATACGACACGATAACCGCAATTGGCATATTTTTTTAATATTACATGAGTTGTAACATGGATATAGCCTTGCAGTATTGGATATTCCAATGTATATTGTTGTATGCCGTACTTACATTTTAAAGCTTTACACAATTGAAAGTTTCTCATAAATAGTTACAGAGAGATAAATTTTTTGGATACATTGAAATCGAACTACCAACAAAATAAAACGTTGATTAACACTCAAACCTAAAACAATAGAAACAAACACATAATCATATCGATACTGGTGATTTGTATGTAATCAAACAATGTGGTGGCTTATCTAGAAAAGGGGTTCCCTACCTTTTGGCAACTGCGTACCACTTGACTTTTTGAGAAATTTTGGCGTACCACCACACCTAACTATTTTATAAAAGTATAATATTTACTCTTGTAAAAGTGTTCAAAGGTTTTTTTTAGTAAAATTCCTGAGAAAACTTAAAATGGTATTAAGTTACAGTTTTATTTACTACCTATAGGTCTAAAAACATACAAATAATAAAAATCGTACAAACTCTGCAAAAAATTTATCACCATACAAAATCACTTTCATAGTCTTTAGTGCGAAACATGTTGTTGTATCCCTGTGATTAAAATATCAACATTAAGAGTAATGGAACTTATCTTCACTAAGTCCTCTTCAACAACTATTCTGCTTTTTTTTAAACAACTTTAGTTCAGAAAATCCGCTCTTTCAGAAGTAACTCGTGACAAATGGCATCAAAAATTGCAGAGCTTGCCACAGAAGATCAAAGTGTACAAGGTTTTACATCCGATCCAGAGGTTAATTAAAGATTTCTCTTTAAAATAATGTTATTGGTTTAAAATTAGTGAGTTAAACGTTTGCGCACTCACTGCACATGCGTACGGAAGCTATTTATAACATCATGTTGCTCACATCACTCACGCGTACCACCTGAAATATTCCCGTGTACCAGACCAATACCACCTAGATCAGAAGGCCGAAGAACTAAGCAACACAACGTCACACTAGTAGACCACTTTCGATTTGTTGACCAATAACGTCGTATCTTAAGATGACGTCGCATCTTGATTCATCTTATCTTAAAATGTATTCAAAAAAAGAAAATCTAGTCACGAATGATCATTGGTCAAAACCACAGAATCGGTAAACTTATATGACGTCAAACATTTAGTTCGCCGGCCTTCTAATCTAGGTGGTATTGACCAGACTGATTGGGAGCCACTGATCTAGATCATGAATAAAATCATCGATGACGAAAGAAGGGAAACACTGATGATTATAATTCGACAATAATTGATTCACCTCATCCATAGTTAGAAAAAAAAAAACACCGATTGATATTTGATTGGTCATGTCGAATAAATGAGAGAGGCCTTGATTCTCCTTGAAAAAAAAGTTGCGTTCAAAAGTTTGAAAACAAATAATGCCTGTATAATTTGGACAATATGCCATGAAAAAATGGATATATTAAGCCCATTACCACGAGAAACAAGTAGAAGAGCCATTATATGACCATTATTCCCGATTAGCACCGTGGAGTTGCTTCAAGTCCTTAAATAACTACATGCAATTAGACCATACGAGTGAACAATTTCTTACTTATGATTTAACGATTAAGAGAAACCGGAAGATTATACCTAGTGAAAAAGTGATGTTAAAGAATAATAACTATGTTTTTTAAAACGTTCTTATGCGGTGCCCTGACTACGACAACAAAAACAACACTGACAACACCTGCGCGCATTCATATACAATTTAAAAATGCATGCATGCGGGTGCGGGTGTTGTCAGTATTGTTTTTGTAGTTGTAGTCAGGACACCGCACTACGAAAACAATGATATTGAACTTATATTTAAATTATTTTATAATTAGTCACTCATTTGCCAATAAGGTATTTCGGGGTCACTAATTAATATAATCCTTGTAAGAACTTTAATGACATTTAGGTACGCCTATTACCCTCGTTGTTCTTAGGAAATTTTCGTCGAATTATTTATCTTTATGAGAGGGTATCGAAATGGTAAACTTAAAATAATAAAACAAAAACGTTGTAAATATTGTTTGAAAAAAGCTATTGCATTTCCTAAAAAAATCATTTTCTATCATTATGCATCTTTTATGTAGCAATACTGTATCTATTTTAACCAAATACTTATGATTATAAAATATACTTATGATTATTGGAAACTCGTGAACAATCAAAGAATTTAATCCTGGAATGTTTTAAGACGTCATTTCATGCTGATTTATGCTACAAAATTGAACTTCCTTTAAATGGGAATATTTCTTATGGCGTCACGCTCCCCATACTGTGATTCCATTGGTTGTTTTGATTTCTTTGGTTAGGTGTTAAAACAAGTTCATTTTTTTACAAACGTCACTCGCTCCGAACTGCGATTTCATTGGTTGCTATGTATTCTTTGACAAAGTGTTGAAACAAAACCATTTCTATTTCATGTAAATATAATTCCTCGAGTGATTGTTGTGAGTGCCAACTAGCAAAATAAATTTAATTTTAATAAAAATAGGCTTCTTATGTTTTTTTAAATGACTTATGGATTTTAATTTTTTTTTTAAATACTTGAAGTACTTCATAAAAGTTAACATTTTGGCATGATAATAATCGTAGTGTGGAAGCTAAAAAAAGCACCAGCTTGAAAAACAGCCTTGCAAACCAAGGCCTTAGTGTCCAATTCAGCTTCCGACACCTGGTTCAATGGATGCAAAGTAGCATATTTTGCAGTCAGGTAGTTGGACTAATGCTGAGACCATAAATGTTGAATTCCCAATCTAAATTGGTCCTCAGTTTATCGACTTATACTGACGAAATAAGCATCTTAGCAAACCTTATTCATTCCATTATTCGAGCTAGGTCCCTGGGGTATGAGTTTTCTATTTTAAAGCTACGGTATATGTAATACCATTTAACTTATAGAGGAAAAAAAGAAGTTGTTCAGTTAATTATAAGCAATGATTTTTTTATATTTAAACTATCTTTTTTTAATATGTGGTACTTTCAGATTATTATTTTTATAAAAAAATTAATACTAATTTGATTAATACAATCTAAATTGTAGAGTTAAAAATATTTTATTTTTAAATGTGGAAGAAAGGAGGAAGAATGTAAAAAATAATAATAATAATTATAAGACTTCAAGACTTCTGTAAAAAATAGATATTTCCATTTTTTAAAGTATTTACATTGTATAAACATTTCAATACTTGATGTATTGCGGATATCAACTTTAAAAAATATGTTATATGAGCGATTAATATCGAAATGTTTACTAAATTTATTAATTACGTAAACAAAATGCAACCGTCAAGATATGAGATGTATGCAAATTTACTAAAATGTATTTTTAGTAAAATAATTATAATTGCTTCACTAAAAAAAAGCCACTTATTAAAAAAAAATGGTACCTTTTTTTTAAAAAAAAATTATGAATAAGAAAATTTTTTCTTACGTTTATTGATGCACATTATATTTTTGTCGTCAGTCCTATGATTTTTTTATAACACTTTTTTACTTAAGATTTTTTTTTTCTGATTATTTATAACGTTATAACGTTAATTTTGATTGATGATATGATAAATTGATACTTTTCGGGAAATAAATTATATAAACGTAATACAAGCGTAAAAAAATATATTTTAAGCCTACACGATGATTAAACTTAAAACGAGATTTAAAAACATAAATTATAATTTTTTCAGAATTATATGCACACGTTATTTGAAAAGAAATCTTAGAAAAAGTAAAAAATTAATAATCAATAAAAAGCCTTATTAAATTAGAATTAAATAGAAGTAAAAATTAATAATCAATAAAAAGCCTGATTAAATTCGAATTAAGTAGAAGTAAAAATTAATAATAAATAAAAAGCCTGATTAAATTAGAATTCAAAATGCACCAATCTATAATAATAAAAGAAAGAGTCTGTCTGTGTGTATGTCTGTGGATCGCAAAAGACCTACTTAGACTGCTCTAAAGAATTCGAAATTTTTAATATAGGTTATATAGAAGAAACTCTTCGCTCAAGCGATTTCTTCAGAAGCGTTAAAATGACGTTATACAGACAGTGCCTTATTTTAAACTAGGCCTACATAGGCCCGGGTCTAGGGGTTCAGTCAGGAAGAGGGGCCCTTAAAAAGATAAAATCGCATAAAAAAAAGTTGAAAAGTGCCAAACTCCGAAAACCTATAAGAAATTACCACATTTTTTGTAGTTTTATCACTTAAGAGAGTCAAGAATTACTAAAGATCTAACATAGGAGATAACATGCTCAAATCACTCTCAGTAATATACATAGTATGGTATGGTAGGTACATATATATTCCAGCTTGTGTGCTTGTTCAGAGGACCGCTTATAAGCTTTCGTCAAGTGGGACAGACACAGAAAGAATAATTTTACAAGCACAAGCGACACACAAAGAAAGGACAACACAAACACTAGACAAATAACAACATTTATTGGCGGTCACAAACACCCCTGTTTGACTGGGATTCGAACCCGACCCCAGCAGCTCCAAAGGCTAGCATTCTAAAGATTGCGCCACCGGGGCGGCATATACATAGTATCAGAAGTACTGCAGTCATAGACTATGATGACGTTTTCGCTCTTTTGCACAGACGAAAGTTCGCCATGTGATTTTTATATATTTTTTAGAATAACTGTAGTAACTTACTGTATTATTTTGATGTTTATTACAGTCGATTAAAAACTATATGTTTTGTACTTGTGTATTTAATTTGCTCAATTTCCAAAATTTCCGAGATGCCGACTGCTGGGGTGGGGGTGGGGGGGAATGTTCAGTGAAAAGGGCACTGGGGCTTTAAATACGGCACTGCCTAACAGATCACTCTTAAAACGAACGAGCGATTTTGACTCAGTCTGTTTGATTTTCACTCCTCCAGTCTGGAAAATGCACTTCTCCTTTTGGAGTGGATCCTTTGTGTGTCAAACCTCCGACAGGATCACTTAAAACGAGTGATTTTCACTCAGTCTGAGTTAATATTCACTCCTTTCTAGTGTCGAAAATGCACTTCTCCAACTGGAGTGGATTTCATTCTTTTGTTTTAAGAGAGTAGATCTAACAAAGGGGATAACAGGCTCAACTCACTATCAGTAATTTACATAGTATCAGACATAATGCAGTCACAGACTATGATGACGTTTTCGCTCTTATGCCCAGACGAAAGTTCGTCGTGTGATTTTATAAATTGTTTAGAATAACTATAGTAAACAGACTTGACGAAAGCTTACGATGAGCGGTTCTCTGAACAAGCACACAAGCTGGAATATATATGCACCTACCATACCATACTATAGTAACCTACTGTATTATTTTGATGTTTATTAAAGTCGATTAAAAATTATATGTTTTGTACTAGTGTATTGGTGGGGTTGGGGTGGGAGACAAGCCTAAATTCACTGGGTCTTTAAATACGGCACTACCTACAGATACCAGGAACTCGCATACCAAAATTGAGGGGCTGGGGACCCGTTCGGTTAAGCACTCGCTTAGCATGCACTGGGCATCGCCAAAATAGCTGCCGACCTATAAACGGCTTATGCAGCCAAAAAATATCCGACGAATAATACCCTGTGTAAGGGAGTGCACGTTAAATATCCGTCAAAGTCCTAACGCTGCGTACGATGTCGCCCTTAACAGTTGCGTTGGATGCCTATTCAGGTGTTGGCTCGGTACCTGACATTGGTTCTAAAATACGACGCCCGTCGCCAATAGCTCTCGTGTAGCTCTAGTGCGACGATATTTCAAACCTAACCTAACCAAATTTGAAGTCAGTAGCTCTATTATAGGTTGAGCTGATTCAGGGCGATTTCTGCAAAGTTATTTCAGACAGACAGACAGACTGTCGGACAGATGGACCAACGTTCACAAACCACACTTCACTAGAATCATCACCCTCTAAAACGTAGAGGAAAATTAACCCTTTCAGTCCCAGTGATGCCATTTGGCATCATCACTTTCAATATTTTTTTCAAAATTTTTATGTCCCGTTATGACATCCAAACACACATCATTCGATTCTTCACACTTTGTTCTATCAGACAATATTTATTTACATTGATCTCAATTGAGAAGTCTCATAGAAGAACTACTATTTTTTTATTTAGAAAATAGTCAACAAGCGTTTCACCTGATTTTTGACAAGTTCACTTCAGTTCCACATATTTAAAACACAATTTGAACTGTTTGGGTTAACGTAATTACTACATTTTTCTTAATAATATGGTCAGATACCTTAAAATATATAACTCGAAGTGTTTTTAGGTAATATATATTTTTTTATTTTGTTGTTTTCCACATTTAAAAAATTTTGGCAATGTTTCAAAAACCATATAAAAAATTTAAATGAATTTTTTTTCTTATGGAATTCGTATATTTGACCTAAAATAAGCTTATTTTGTGAATATCAGATGTTTCTGTAGTGTAGTAAATTTTTGGGACTGAAAGGGTTAACCCTCCAATGCATACTGTTGCCGTTTGGCAACAAGTAACAAAATCCACTTTATTCTATTAAAGTAGAGCTCCCATTCGACAAATCTGTTTTTTTCATCTATTACTTTCCATTTTGAAGTTTTAGCTACTACCCTCGTAGTTGACAGTAGTAAAAGTGTATTCAAAATTAATGAGTGAAGTTATTAACTGTTGTGAAATAAATTCTTTGGCAGTTTTCAAAGTATTCTAATTTTAGTACTAAATACAAATAAATTAATTTGAAAAAATAATTATAGTTCAAGAGGCTTATTTTGAAATATATTTAGTAGTTTTCTAGTCATTCTTATCAAAATTGGAATTTTGTAGTTGGTTTTTGCTACATGGCATACATTCAAAATATTGAAGTTATTTAAATTCCAATGCAGTTATTTTTTTTTCCAGTTTTTTTCCCCCTTAATGTATGAGTATTAAAGATACAAATATATTTTTTCGGGTTAAAAAAAATTTGCATAACAGGGTCAAAATACGGAATTTTACTTTGCCATTACCTTTTTTGTCACATACACTCTAAAAACGAACGAGTGATTTTAACTCAGTCTGAGTTAATTTCACTCCTCCAGTCTAGAAAATGCACTTATTCCATAGGAGTGGATCCTTTGTGTGTTAAACCTCCGTCAAGATCACTCCAAACGAGTGATTTTAACTCAGCCAGAGTTAATATTCCCTCCTTTCCAGTGTCGAAAATGCACTTCTCCCACTGGAGTGGATTTCACTCTTTTGTTTTAAGAGTGTAATGTGTAATTGAAAGTATCAAGTAACAACTGAATTAGCAACAGTTCTTTACCAACAACTTCAACTTAACCGTTCGATTACACATTTCGAAGGGGATAAAAAAAACGATAAAGAACAACTCATAATCACTTTGCCCCTCTGCTTTGGGAACAATGGAAAAACAATTAATAACTGGTAAAAATGACGACGGCGGAATGGCGCCAAAACACCGAATTAGAATCAATTAGGCCTTGTGACACAACAATAGAAAACGATTAAGGTAGCAAAATTAATGGCTTTTTGTTTGGAGCATAAAAAAAGTACCACATGTTGCTGAATTTTATTAGTTTTTACCGAGTTTTGTTGTAGTTCTTCATTTCGCCATAAACGCCTATTGTTGTATGTTCTGAACAGGTTGTTGAACCCTGCAGAAAGGCTTCAAGTGTTGAATTAAATGGTTTTAGTGTTTATAGTGCGTGACTGGAGGTTTAGCGTCTAGAAAGATGGCGACATTTGACAGAATTTAAAAAAAAAAAAAAAGTAGATGGCAAACAAAACTGACACTTAGAACTGCGTCCATACTAAATATATGCGTCGAAAAATAGGGTCATTTAAATCTATAATAAACTTTTAAGCGCGTCTTACTAAAAAAAAAATCGTAAAAAATCAATAGGTATTACCTGTCGTTTGCTAAACTTATTTTGATTTCGAAGCATTATTTTAAAATGTCGCGTTTAAAAAATAAGAATCATTATAATACAAAAAAATTAAAAAAAATAAAAACTTTGCAAGAAGGAATGGTTAATAAAAGGTTATTAGTTACAAATAATGCTTAAATATGAATATACATAATTAAGTCTGCTCTTTAAAGTAAAACCGAACACACACCGTGTGCTTCTTTCTTAACAAATAATACGGACAATCAAAGATTCATTGTGACGTGCGTTATGACGTCATTCCAAACCGATTTATATTACAAAAATAAATTTCCTTTAAATTTCTATTTAATATAAATAAAGTTTCTCGGTGTGATTGTTGTGAGTGGCAACTGCCAAAGGAGATTTAACAGTACTAAATAATTACTTCGTATGCTTTTTAAATGACTAATGGATATAATTTTTTTTAATTATTAAAAAACTTCCTAAAAGTTAATTTTTTACATAAAAAAAGTCGTATTGAGGAAGCTAAAAGAAAAAAAAAAGCAACATCTTGAAAAACAGCCTTGCAAGCAAAGGCGTTATGTGTACAATTCAGCTTACGATGCTTGGTTCAATGGGATGCAAATTAGAATACTTCACGGTCAGGTAGTCGGACTAATCCTGAAACCATAATTTTTGAATTTCCAAGCTAAATTTGTCCTCAGTTTATCAACACACTGAAGCAATAAGCATGCAAGCAAACCTTGTTCATTCCACTCCACTATTCGAGCTATGTCCCTGCTGTAGCAATTTTCCATCAATTTTAAATTCTACGGTATATGTAATACCGCTTAATTTATACAAGTTAGACGCATGGAGGCAGCTGATAAAGAGCAATGAATTTTATATTAAAATTATTTTTATTAAGTATGTGGTACTTTCAAATCATTATTTTTATACAATATTAATAATAATTTGATAAATCCAATCTAAATTGTAGCCTTAAAAATATTTTATTTTTTTATGAGTAAGAAAAGAGGATGAATGTAATAAAAAAAAAACCCTTCGAATTCAAATTTTCTTTTGCAATTTTCAATATCTTCTAATTTTGATGCGTTGATTTTTTTGTAATGAACCACACTTGTTTGTAGAATGTCTAGTTTAGACGATGAAAGTGGTTGACGAACGGACATAAGGACCCTTCCTATAAGTTCCAATTTTTACATTATAATCGTAGTGTGGAAGCAAAAAAGAAAGAAACTTAGTAGCGTACTAGCCCGAAAAACAGCCTTGAAAGCTAAGACCAACTGTGACTTATTTTACTTATTGACAAAGTTTATATTTCAATAAGCCATGTTGTCTGCCCGAATCACATTAACATTGTTTTCATTATGTTTACATATTTAAAATCTCGAAATTATAACGGTTCTAAATTATTTTTTCAGCTTTTTTTTTACTTATTACGGTTTATGTAAACAGCTTATTAAAATATTTTCAGCGATATTGATGTGCTATGAAATGATGCTATAAATTTTAGTTATCAAATATCGACTTTCAAAATTAGTGGTATTTTAAGTTATAATTTTTATTTATTAACAAAATTATGTAAAAATGTAACAGTAGTGATACAGGGTGCGCGGCTTCTGCAAAAGGATGATCATGGCAAAGCAACAGGTGTTCAAATTTGCTAAAATATATTTTTTAGTCAAACAATTATCCTTGTTTCAGTAACAACACGAAATAATTTTAAAAAATCCCTTGTATTTAAAAAAAAAAGGCATAAACAAATAATTGTCAGCGATGTACATACTTCATAATTTTGACGTTAGCCCTATGATTTTTTCTGAAATTATTAAACCTATTATTTTTTGCCTTTTTTTTTCAAAATGTTAATTTTGCTTGATGATCTGATAAATTGATACTTTTTTTTGAGTATTTATGCGTAAACCAAGCGTAGAAATACATATTTTAAGCATACATGATGCATATACTTAAAACGAGATAAAAACAGAACTTGTTAAGTCTTCAGAATTATACGCACACGTTATTTAAAAAAAAATAAAAGAAGTAAAAATTAATAATCAATGCATTCTGATTAAAGTAGAGTTTTAAAATGCACCGATCTTTAATAATATGCGAAAAATCATTCAAGCTTAAATATAAGCTCTTGGAAAACTATTGAAAAACTTTTACATTGTCAACTTATCAAACTACGGCTATCATTTTTGTAGTGAAAAGTTACGTAAAAACACAAACTTAATAATATAAGAGACTTAGTGTATTAGTCGATGTAAAAAACATAATTTAAGGTTGTAGTTTTATAATAATTGCATGGCACATAAAAAATAGCTATTTTCTTCACTGAAGTTAATTTTTTTTCTGTAAACTTTCGGAACTTTTTTTAAGGATAATAATAATAATAAAGTATGTTGGAAAATTATTATCTTATTTTATGCGCTCTTTGATACAGAATTAATCATTGTATTGGAGATAACCATAAAAAATAAGACAGGTTTTAACGAGGGTGACACGATTTTAATAAAAAAAAATCAGGATTTTTTTATTAAAAAAATCCACTAAAAAAGTCGCGTTACAAAACCGTAAAGATAAAAAAGTGATAAAAATCCATTACTTTTTTATGTTTATGCCAAAGCATTATCTTAAGAAAAGTATCGCGAACGAATATAAAAAAAGAGAGGTAAAATAAAAAATTTACTTAGTGTATAAGGTTAACAAAAAAATAGTATTCATTTTCGTAGAAAAAATGTAATTAAACTTTTTTTTTAGTCTCTGACATAAGTAAAAAAATAGACTAATTTTTTTTTGTCGTCTAAGATGATTAAAAAAATACTTTTTAACTGTATACTAAAAGGATATTTTTTTTACGAAAATGACACTGTATCAAAAGAAATTATGAACTTGATTCACCTCCCCCTTTTTTTTTAGATGTTGCAATTATTAAGACGAAATTACCCTGTGCAAAAACTAAATTTATTCCGATAGGTTATTAAGGTTGGTACATTTGGAAGATTATTTGTTTTGTATTTTTTATAGTTATGATGGGTTAGAAGATGAAGCTTATAACGAAGGATGTTTGGCAACAAAAATAGTGACGCCGTTTGAATGCGCCGCCAAATTGTAACAAGCGAAAGCAAATCGCAATAAAAAAATTAATCTTCGAGAACCATCTGGGGGCCCTATGGCCAAGTGATTTGGA
>CM043112.1:45060540-45147874 GCA_023701765.1 Hylyphantes graminicola
TTATATCCGAAGATTTAATATGTTAAGAAAAATAAAGGGTCACACTTTACATTACAACTACTATCGACACGCACTTAACTACTTTGTGCCATTACAGTCATAAACAACTCCAACAGTCTGAACTCTGGCCCTGTACTCTCTCATCTTGTTTACATGGAGTAACCTTAAATTACCTTCAGGCATCTGCAGATAATACGAATTTGGTTTCGCCTTTCTTACCACTTTAACTGGACCTATCCACCTGACATACAATTTATTAGTTGAGTCGGGTACTAACACAAGCACTTGATCTCCTGGTGCAAATTCTCGATGTTTCCTTCTACTATTATAGTATTTGGCGTAATTACTTTGCTGTACTTCACTTGTTAATTTGGCATTTCGTGTTGCTACTTCTAACTTCTCTCTTAGTTCTTGCAAATAGTTTTCTACTGAACCTTTCATATTCAGAGGTAATAATACTTCTCCCGTCCAAACTGATTTCAGTATAGACAATGGACCCTTTGGTTCTCTTCCATACATCAGCAGAAAAGGTGGTACGCCTGTAGTTGCATTTGGAACTTCTCTATAAGCCCACAATAAAAAAGGAATGTGCCTGTACCAACCTCTACCCTCTTCTCTAATAATATGGTGCAACATATTTTTCAAAGTTTGGTTCCATCTCTCAATTAAACCATTTCCTTCTGGATGATACGGTGTTGTAAATCGTGGACAAGCTCCTAAAATCTTCAGAAATTCTTGCGTCAAACTAGCTGTAAAATTTGTTGCATTGTCCATCACGATTACTTCTGGTACTCCTGCCCTACTGAATATTTCAAGCAATGCTTCACATGTACTCTTAGCCGTTAGAGATTTCAATGGGACAGCTTCTGGCCATCTTGAACGTTGATCCATCAAACAAAGAATGTACTTATGTCCTTGTGACGATACCGGATCTATGGGGCCAATTAGATCTACGTTCACCACTTGAAACGGTAGTTCAGGACGAGACACAGGTGTTATCGGGATCTTGTCAACAGAGCGAATTACCTTTCTGCACTGACACCCATGACAAGAACTACAATATGCTTTAATATCCTTGATCATTCCAGGCCAATAAAACGTAAACTTTATTCTTTGAATCGTTTTATGGGCTCCTAAATGTGCTTCGAATACTGACTCATGAGCTATCTCCAATATTTTGTTTCTTCTGCTTTCAGGAATCACTAACTGCCTTATTCTACTTCCATACATATTCTCTTCATGGTAAAGGATATTTTCTTCTACAATATACCCTCCTTTATTTTGCTTGGCCAATTTCCATGCCTCCTGAAGAGTAGTGCACGTTTGTTGTTGTTTCCTGAAACTCTCTGGTTTGCTCCCGTCATCCTTAGCATCATTTTCTCTCATTGCTGGCTTATATTCTTCTGTTTCAGTATTCACATTATCATTCAACTCTTCCTTTTGAGAATCCGATCTTAATTTCATAGTAGCTGTGAAGCTAGGACTATAGATTCTCTCCTGCTCCAATAAGGCCTCATAAGTTTCCATGTCCAACAATATGTCAGCATTACACCCGTCCACAGTTGCCACAACCGTTTTAATTGCCGGTGTAATATACGAACTTGTCACTTAGCCAATTTCTACTTCTTTTAGTTCAGCTTTCAAACAATCACCAAACGCAGGCTGTATCATTATATGTCCTTTGTAGTCAACTTCTTTCCCTACTACACTGCTTTTAAACACACTAATCTGCGCACCAGAATCTACAACTGCCTCATATTCTGTTCCACCATATGAAATTTTAACTATTTTCAGATCAGACATTTTCTGTTGAACTGCATTCCCTTTCTTATTCTCCAGTACAACTTCACTGTTGCATTTAGCAATGACCACCTTTCCTCCGATCTCCTTTACTTCAACTACTTTGACCCCAGAGACATTGACTTCTGCAACCTTTACTTCAGAAACTTTAGCTTCAGGATTTTCTCTTCCTTCTTTATTCTTATCTCTGCAAAACCTTGCTAAGTGCCCCGATCTTCCACAATTAAAACATGTCACTTGCTTTTGGAAAGAATTTCTCTTATCAAATCCTCCACGGTGGTTATGCTCATATCTATTTCCTTCATAAGATGAATTATTTCTGTTATTGGACGTGTTAGGTTTTCCCTGATAGTCATTCCTGTATGGTTGAAATGAAGGAGCTTTATTGCACTGGTTATATTGTCTCACATTTTCATATTCATCTAATTTCTCAGAAAGAGCATCAACTGTAATAACTTTACCCCATTCATCAATAAAGTGTTGCTGTATATCGCTTGATACTTGTTCCTTCATTTGCTCTGTAATGACAAGTTGTTTTAGACTTTCAAAATCATTGACTTTTAGTCCCATAATCCACTCATTAAAATAATTCGCCAGCTCAAACCCAAAATCTCGCCAAGTGTTTTCAGATGACTTACAGTGCCTCTTAAACTTTATTTTAAACGCTTCCGGGCTCAATTTAAATCTCTTTAACAACATATTCTTCACATGATCATAATCATTGGCTTTTTCCTCTGGCTCCCTGGCAATCAAATTCGCCATTTCTAACGGTAATAATCCAACAAGATTTGTCACCCAATCCTGTTCCTTAATCTGCACTCTTCTTGCTTGTCTTTCAAACAATATAAGGAAAAAACTAATATCACCTTCTTTAGGATCAAATTTACGCATTAATTTCTGCAATCCCACATGAGCTTGTTCTTGCATTCCTCCATTCTGAGAGATCATTTCTCTTCCATCACCACTTCTGGACATCGATGCTTCAATCTTCAACTTTTCTAATTCAAACTCATTTTCTTGGCGCTTCAGTTCCATTTCCATTTCCTTACTCAATTTTTCCAATAAAAACTCGTTTTCTTGGCGTTTAATTTCTTCTTGGTGCTTAATCTCTTCTTGGCGCTTAATCTCTTCTTGGCGCTTAATCTCTCCTTCCTCTCTCTCACTAACTATTCTTTCTAATACGTTCTTCACAAATCCTTCCTCATACTCGACACTCTTCAAAATAATATTTCTTAATTCAACCACTTTCATATCCTTCGTCACATTTTCACCTAATTCTTCTGCCAAACACCTCAAATCTACTTTCTTTGCTTTTGCTAAAAACGACATTTCTTATTCACAACTCTTCAAAATAACTTCTTTTAAACTCAAAAACTTAAAACAACTTCCAAATTACTCAAAATAACCTTGTAAACCAAACTTTCATAACTAAATAACTTCTACAAATACTGTTCGAATATAAATTTCAAATTGATTAACTCACAATCAAGCCGTTGGGTATATTCTCAATCATCACAGTTCTTCAAAATAATTCGAAATCCATTGGGGTTTCCCCGCACATTATGTAGTAACCGAATGACTGGGTTCAGCAAACTTTCAAACAACACATTTCTTTTCTTAACTACTTTATTTCGAACAACAAACTTTACCTTTAAAAGACACAAATTCCATCAAACTAAGCGTTTTCCATTTTCTACTACAACCAGACCGCCACCATCGCACACAAGCTTATACACAATCGCCTGCACGTGCTTAATTAATTATCAATTATTTATTTATCTGAGCGGGACCCTTACATTAAGTAAACAATTTTTTTTTCATTTATAAACCAACTGTACAAAATGCAGGGTTTCTACTAAAATTACCAATCCCGATTCCTGACAAAGTAATCAGTTTTCCATGGCTCCATAAATCGTATCTCAAATAAAAAAAAATTCAAATTAAGAAAACGCAAACGCTGACAACACAAACATAGTAAACTACTTATTAAGTTTGTGTGGATAATTTTCCCATTGGCTTAATTTAATGTGCAAGTGCACGTATTTATTTTAAAAATAAATTATAGCACCATAAAATGATTACAAAATGTATGCTATTAATAAAGTGAAAAATCTTTCTTTGTTAATTATTAATGTTGTTTCGTTGTTAATTGTATTGAAGTTTTCTTTAATTATTCCAGGGCTTTTTTTAATCACTAATATGTGTTCCTTTTATTGCTTTTGCATTCCTTCTTTTAATAACGGGTTATGCTAGCATTAAAAAAAATGTAAAAACCAGCAATCCGAAAAACCATTATTAAATTATTAAAACCTGTTGAATAAAACGTGACGCGAATTGAAGAAGCTAAGAAACGAACTGATATCCACACAAAAAAATTTAATAAAAAGAAACAATAAGAAATTCACAATTAAAGTTTTTTTTAAAAAAAAATCTCAATGGTGGAGGCTTCCGCATTGATTTAAAGTTCACATTGGCACTTAGTATCAAATCCATACCAAATTTAAAGCTTTAAAAAAAGAGAGAGAAAGATCATGAAATTTCAAAGCCGAAGCTTAAATATTCAGCAAAGAAATAGCCCCGCAGCAGAGGTGATAATAAACCAGCATTACACATGCGTGCAAGTGTCGTGTTAACCCTTTCAGTCCCAAACATTTACTACACTACAGAAACATCTGATATTCACAAAATAAGCTTATTTTACGTCAAATATACGAGTTCCATAAGAAAAAAATCATTTAAATTTTTTATATGGTACTTGAAACAATGCCGAAAATTTTTAACTGTGGAAAACAACAAAATAAAAAAAATTATATTACCTAAAAACACTTCGAGTTATATACTTTAAGGTATCTGACCATATTATTAAAAAAAAATTAGTAATTATTTTTACCGAAATAGTTTAAATTGTGTTTTAAATATGCGGAACTGAAGTGAACTTATCAAAAATCAGGTGAAACGCTTGTTGGCTATTTTCTGAATAATAAAAAAATAGTAGTTCTGACTTCTATTGAGGTTAATGCAAAATATTGTCTAATAGAACAAAGTATGAAGAATCGAATGATGTGTGTTTGGATGTCATAACGGGACATAACCATTTTGAAAAAAAAAATATTGAAAGTGATGATGCCAAATGGCATCACTGGGACTGAAAGGGTTAATAGAAGCTCCGGTGAAAAAGAACATAATTAAACGCGACTGCCGGTATGCAACAGCCCGATGCCGTTAACGCTATTAAGAACTTATATTTGCACAAGAGGAAAAATAATTAAACTTATAATTTTGAACAAACACATACATAAACATATACATAGATTTTCATGACTTTTAGTCATTTTTTTGCTCAAATTCATGACTTTTGGTCGTTTTTTGCTCAAATTCATGACTTTCCATGACAAAATTTACTCTATGTCCAAATTCATGACTTTTCATATGCGCATGAACCCTGAATGAAACTTGTTAATTTTTCTGTGTTTCACTTATCACAATTTCAATTGTCAAGTACAAAATTACTCTTTAAATTATTTAAAAACATAAATGCGAAACTTGAAGTATTGAGGAGCATTTGACGTATTTAATAATTTTATACCCTTTGATTATGATCGCATGATATTTATGCACTCGTTAGTATTTATTTAAAAAACGTAACTTTACAATAATCGGAACCATGCTGTGCAGAGACGGAACAGTTGCATCCTGGCAAACAAAAGTGGCCGTGGTCTAGGCATAAGAATGTGACCGAAATGTTACAAAGTCTAAAACCAATACAAAAACAGGTTTGCTAACTGAAGCTATTGATCGCTACAATATTAAGCCCAAACAAACGCTTGGCGACTTATTTGTCGGCAACTACGCTACGGTTTTAGTAGCTAGTAGAAATGAAATATAAACAACGTTTGTATACCTAAGTTCCCACTAGTGATTATTTGATTGTTTCGGTCGTTATTTATCCCAGAGAATCGGACCTTTTTGTTTTTAGTAATACAAAACATTCTAAATTGATTGCAAGACACAAAGTTTGCATTATGAGGCGTCTTTGATGGAGTATCACCAATAACTTGCCTGTCCCCTGACTGTGAAGTGAACTCTCCTAAGTATCCCTCCGCCAAACTGAACTGTGCTTCGTTCGAAGCGAACAGTCTTACTTACTCTTTTTGAATCCTGCTCTCTAAGAAGAGCCACGCTAGTAACCTATCCCTAATGGCGGGACCGTTGGTCCAGTAAATCGCCCTAAACTTCATTATTAATTCCATAACTTAAATTGATTGTTCTAATGATGTTAAATAAAAGTCTTTCTCAATCTACACGTTGCTATCTGCTACAAAATCCCATCAAAGGTTATGGGCCCAGGAGGCCCAACCACTGCGCGGTGACGTACGAGGCCTAACACGAGGCTTAGAGACTTTGTATAACGAAAGGCCGGCTTCTCGAACTTTTCCCCCGTTTCCTGTCTTCAACGAATAGAAGATGTCATCGAATCAGTCAAACATCCAAAAACTTGGAAAGGACAATTACGATACTTGGAAACTACAAATCGAGGCCATCCTGGTTAAAAACGATCATTGGAACTTTGTTACTGGAGCGGAACTAAAACCGGAAACCGATGCCGAGAAGATCGCCAAATGGATTTCCGACGACCAAAAGGCCAGAGCCGACATTATCCTGTCCATGTGCCCGAGCGAATTGTGTCATATAAAGCAGTGCTCCACTTCTAAAGAAGTCTGGGATAAACTTAAAGATGTTTACTCATCGAAAGGTCCTGCGAAGAAAGCGACGCTCTTGAAACAACTTCTGTTTAAGAAGATGTCCTCGTCAGAAAATATGTCCGACCACATAAACAGCTTCTTCGTGACGGTCGATAAACTACAAGAAATGGATATATCAATCGTCGACGACCTACTTTCTATACTTTTGCTGTACAGCATTCCAGACAGTTTCGAAAACTTCCGGTGCGCGATCGAGTCCAGAGACACTCTCCCAGCTCCCGACGCACTAAAAATCAAAATCTTAGAAGAATCGGAATCCCGACGTGGCGGGAAAAGTCAACAAGATATCCCGAACGCCTATTTATCTTCAAAAAGATTCAACTCGCATTCGAAATCCAGTTGGAATCAAAAACAGAATGATAAAAAACAGCAAAATAAAAACATCGTGTGTTCTTATTGCTCGAAAAAGGGTCATAAATATGACGTCTGCTACAAACGCCAGCGAGAAATGAATAAAAAGAACTATCCCAATCAAAAGGAAAGCTCAACACCTGCCGTCGCCATGGCAACGAAGGAGCAAGAAAAAAAGAATTCCCCGCCAGAAGAGGCAGTCGCCGCTGTATGCTCCGGGCGAAGTAACAAATTTATCCTAGACAGCGGGGCGTCGAGTCACATGATTTTCGATAACTCCATGTTCGTCGAATTTACATCACAAGCGGACTCTTATATAACGTTAGCAGACGACAAACCCGCTAAAATAACGGGTAAAGGATCCGTCAGAATAACTGTTCCAGATGAAGAATATGGTACAAGGACATTGAAGCTAGAAAATGTCCTATGCGTTCCTGAACTCAAAACAAACCTGCTGTCAACTTCCAAGTGTACCCGTGACAACCGAATAGTAGTATTCGACGCTCACGAAGCTAAAGTACTTTCAGAAGATGGTTCTACATTGCTCCGAGCTGAAAGAAAAGGAAATCTATATTTTGTCGAACCAATCGAAGAAAGGGCAGCTGTCGTCACCGAATTAGAAATCTGGCATCAAAAATTCGGTCACCTAAACATGAACGATCTGAAGAAGTTACGATCACAAAATATGATCAAAGGACTATCTTTCAAAAACAACAATGACTCTATTAAGGACTGCAAAATCTGCATTCAAAGTAAGCAATGTGCCACCCCTTATCCGAAAAAGTCTAAATTTGTTGCAAAGGATATCCTCGAACTTGTACATTCGGACTTGTGTGGTCCTATGAAGATTCCCTCACTTGGAGGATCGCGATATTTTGTGACATTCATCGATGACAAATCAAGGTACACCGAAATATTCTTCCTAAAGAATAAAGATGAAGCAAAAGATGCATTTCTGAAGTATAAAGCCTGCAATGAAAATCGTACGGGTAAGAAGATCAAGGTTTTACGAACAGACAACGGCCTAGAGTACGTGGGTAAAGAATTCGACCAATTCTTAAGCCAAGAAGGTATACGCCGAGAAAAATCTGCTCCTTACAGTCCACAACAAAACGGAGTTGCAGAGGTCAAGAACAAGATTTTTTGCTCCACAGCGAGATGTCTACTCTCCCAAGCAAACCTTGATTCAAGTTTTTGGGCCGAAGCCGTTCGAACCAGCGCTCACATCAGAAATCGATGTCCAACCAAAGGCGTAGCAGAAAACAAGACCCCATACGAACTATTCTTCGACAGAAAGCCATCAGCATCTTACTTCAAAATTTTCGGACAAAAAGCATTTGTGTTAAACAAACCCAAAAGATCTAAATTTGAACCAAGATCACATGAAGTAATCTTTATTGGATACTCCGACGAAGCGAAAGCCTATCGTTTTTTCGATCCCAAAACAAGAACTGTCATCGTAAGTCGAGATGCTAAATTCATTGAAGAAATGAATCCAACTTTAGAAGAAGATGAGCAATGGTACGATTTCCCCAGCGAAGATCCAGATCCAGCAGCCGACACTCACGGAGAACCCAATCCTGAGACCATGTCCCCGCCGCCAGCCGACCATCAACCAATGAGAGCTGAGCAGTCCCTTGGCGGCGACGACGTCACTTCAGGAGAAGAGGAGGAACCGGATGGCGCAGAAAAGCTCCGAAGGGTTGCCGGGCGCCCACGGAAAGAGAGGACGATGAATCCAGGGCGACCAAGGAAGCTGTATCACTACGCCAAGTTGGCGACCGCCAATAGCGCCATGTTTACATCGCCGGCGAGCAGGAGCGGAGAAGTTGTGTTGACATCCCCCAGCTTCGCCGAAGCCGTACAAAGTAAACAAAAGGATGACTGGATCGCAGCCATGGAGGAAGAATATCACTCACTTCAACAACAAGAAGCTTGGAAGCTCGTAGAAAGACCAAAGAATGAAAAAATAATCCCATCCAAATGGGTATTGAAGACAAAGTTTAAACAAGATGGCACGGTGGACAAGTTGAAGGCCCGACTTGTCGCCAAGGGCTGTTATCAAAAGCCAGATGATTATGAAGACAGTTTTTCTCCGGTCTCTCGGCTATCTTCAATTCGCGCTGTCATCTCATATGCTGTCGAAAAAGATCTGAATGCATATCAACTGGATTTTGTAACAGCATATATCAACGGCGACATTGATGAAACCGTTTACATGGAGCTACCTGAAGGTTTTGAAGAACCAAATAAAGTTTGCCTGTTGAATAGATCGCTTTATGGGCTAAAGCAATCAGGTCGACAGTGGTACAAGAAATTACATGAAAAGCTTAACTCGCTTGGTTTTAGTGCTCTTCAATCAGACCCTTGCATTTACAAATTAAATACTGCCACTCAAGAAATCATTGTGTGTGTTTTCGTGGATGATTTGTTGTGTTTCACAGATTCAGAAAACAGCTACTTTTCCATTCGCGACAAACTAGCATCATCATTTAAAATGAAGGATTTGGGACGTCTACATTATTGCCTAGGAATTGAGTTTTCACAAGACCAAGGAAAATTGAAGATGACACAGACAAAATACATTGATGACCTGCTTAGAAAGTTCAACATGGAAGATGCGAAGACAGTGTCTACACCATTAGACCCAAATCAAAGATTGACAGCTGACATGAGCCCAAAGACCGATGCTGAAAGATCTGAGATGAAAGACATCCCTTACCAGTCCCTGATCGGATCACTGATGTACCTCTCAGTAGCTACCAGACCCGACATCACCCACAGTGTCAACTTCCTCAGCCAATTCAACAACAATCCTGGAAAGCTCCATTGGCAAGCAGCGAAGAGAATCCTCAGATACCTGAAACTCACCAGGGATCAAGGCATCGAATTCAAGAAGACGGGTGAACCCCTCACTGGCATATGCTGACGCAAATTTTGCTTCCTGCACTTCCGATAGAAGAAGTTTCACCGGATTCATCTGCAAGTACGCTGGTGGTGCCATTACATGGGAAGCAAGAAAGCAGCGAACAGTGGCCTTGTCAACAACTGAAGCTGAATACATGGCACTGTCAGAAACATCGAAAGAAGTGGTCCATCTAAGAAGATTTTTTAGTGAATTATCCCCTTCATGTGTTTGTGATCCGACAATAGTGTTCAGTGATAATCAGTCTGCACAAAAGCTAGTGCGGAACCCAGTGTTTCATGCACGAACAAAGCATATTGACGTCCGTCATCACTTTGTGCGCGAAATTTACGAAAAGGGTGATATAAATGTTGTTTACTTAAATACGAACGACATGCCAGCTGATGTTTTGACCAAATCATTGTGTGCACCCAAGCATAAGTATTGTTGTCAACTCATGGGACTTACATAAACAGACAGGCAACTCATCGTTGAGCGGGGGTTTGATGGAGTATCACCAATAATTTGCCTGTCCCCTGACTGTGAAGTGAACTCTCCTAAGTATCCCTCCGCCAAACTGAACTGTGCTTCGTTCGAAGCGAACAGTCTTACTTACTCTTTTTGAATCCTGCTCTCTAAGAAGAGCCACGCTAGTAACCTATCCCTAATGGCGGGACCGTTGGTCCAGTAAATCGCCCTAAACTTCATTATTAATTCCATAACTTAAATTGATTGTTCTAATGATGTTAAATAAAAGTCTTTCTCAATCTACACGTTGCTATCTGCTACAAAATCCCATCAGTCTTCATACAATACGAACTAAGATCTGAACTCGCCACTAGTCTATGAGTAGCTCTAATGTGAAGCTATTCTGATCCAACCAATGCAAAAACAGGTTTCAGGCGCCTTCAAGAGTTTTTCTCGCCAAGCATTTCAACGTATTCCCATCTCTAGACCAGGGCTACTTTTGTTTGCCTCACCCTGTATAACGCCTATATGAGTAAATCATACACGGAGTCAGTATTTTTCTACCTCACTGCTTTTAAAGAAAGGACATCAGTAGCTGAATTGATGTCTGTTTTAAATAAGTCTTTACGTAAGAGCGAACCAAATTTTCGAAAGATTTTTTAATTAAATTCAATTTGCGGAATTATAATTAGTGGTAGTTAAAAATTCACAACACAATAAATGCTTACTTTATATCATTTCTTGTTTAAAATATTTCAATTATATCTGATATCAATTCAAATTATTTTTTTTAATTACAATGTATTTATTTACCATTATTATTGTTAATATTATTATTATTTTTAATATTACAATCGTGTGATAGTGAATTTTTTCATAAGTTATAGTGTAAATTAGAATGTAAACGTATTATATGTTTCTCTCGCGTGTTTACTCAATTAAAATACGTGTAATACTATTGCTATTCATTTAATTACGTGTACTAAGAGACTAGCCTCTAGTACGATGTAAGCTGTAAAGCGGTCCTTGAAACCATATAAGGCTATGCAGAATAAGAAGGAATCATGAAGCGGTAATTTACATTTCACACATTTGGTTTTGATTCTTGAACCACAGATCATCCTTCGTTTTAAGTGTAAATTCATTAATAAAGTATTGAGTTCGTACTAATATTATTTTTAAATTTATTTTATTGAGTCTTTCATAAATTTATATATTCACCTTACCGTTTATTTATAGAATTCATTTTGGGGTTAGTTTAATATAACCCAAACACCATCCCAATATTTATTCTTTATTCAAAACTCCCAATATTCCCGCCTAAAAATACCACCCCAATTTTCACCGATTCACCTCAGCAAACCCTTACTTTGTGTCACCTCCAGAAATAAAAAGCAATATCGCCGAGTCTTCAATAAACATACAACCCGAAAGTTAATGGCGGCACACACACAGAAAGATATAATAAAAGCGGGGAGAAGCCCTCTAAGACCTATTATGTTTTCTCTTCGTTGAAGGAGCTTGGTTTTTGGTGTTGCAGGATGGAGGTAAGAGTACGGCAGAGATGGTGTTGGGTTTAAAAGTTTAGGGAAGCTGATTCGACATGTGAAGCAATGGATCGATTCCATAATCAGCCCAAATAAGTGACTAAATATTGACAATTGACAATGAATGCACCCTGCAGAAGGGAGGAGCATAGGCCTTTATAGCCCGTTAATACCCTACTCGCCGGAAGTGACACAGTCACAAGAAACACACATAGAAATTACGACACAAACACATAGACAAATAACAGCATTTATTGACAAGCACAACATTACCGGGATTCGAGCCCGAACACAGAAGTTCCAAAGGCTATACCAAAACCGACCTTAAGTTTGCAGCAGAGAAATGTACTACGCGGAGGAATTTGCGTAAACAACGCGGCTGGCGCCGAAGCTTCGCCTGCTCCGATTGGTTGATAATTTGACCCTGATATTCGTGCGCCCTGTTACGTCAAAATCGAAGGGAAAAAATAATTAAAATAACACTCTAACTGAAGCTAAACTAATAAAAATAATAAATTTGTGTCTTGAAATAACAAATAAATTTGTTTATTGAATGTGAAATACCTTTTTGTATTCGATTCTCGCACTCAAAAATGATAACTGTTTACCCTTTTTCTCGTAGAACATTTTTATACTGCAAACTTAAGGTCGGTTTAGGTTTAGGTCCATAACCGTTGTGCTGCAGGGTCGGAACGTGACTGAATAAATCTCGTGTTAAAAGAAATGTTTAACAACGAGCTTATGATGGCGCTATCAGATTGCGTTGGGTGCCGGCGGAGATCTCGTCATTTGACCGTAGTTCTAAAATACGAGGTCCGTCAAGAATAGCCCTCGTGTTTATCTAGTGTGACCAAGCCCTGATCTTTCATAATGCCACTTGGACCCGGACAAAGGCCTTCACTTATTAGGGGGTCCATATTTTATTTTATTTTCATGTTAAATTATGCATGCTGCTCCCTAAAATTTCAGCATTTGTTTTTTCATTGTTTGGCTACGCACATTATTTGTAAAGTTAGGAAATAATAATGTTCTCTAAAATGAGTAAAATTAATGGTTTAATTTTTTTTTTAAGTTCTAGCTCTTGATTTTGATTCAGACATTTAAATCCAAACGAGCAATCACACTTGAGGAGTGCTCCAAAATTTAATGGGCTAATAGTCTATATCAGCATCCAAGTTCAGGTCCAGTGTTTAATATTATTTCAAACAAAACCAGAAGAAACATTTTAATCTTGCATAATGAGCGAAAACTTAACCTGTATTTGTTCAAATCATACACTGCTCAAAACAATTAGGGGAGCACATGTTTTAAACCCTTTCGCTCCCAATAATTCCTTTTGGAATCATCAGAATGTGATTTTTTTCTGACCAAGTTAAATTCGCCACTTATGTATTGTTAGATTCATCGTTAGATGGAAGAATAACGTATTTTGAAGAATTTAATTTTTTTTTATATTAATAAAAATATGAAAAATATGGTAACATATATTTCACTTTAAAACAGTTTTAGAAAATAAATTGACCCTAAATTTTTCATGCTTGCATTTTTTAGATGTTTAAAAATATATTTCAACTATTTTTAACAAAAAAAGTTTTGAAAAAATTATTGTTATAATTTATTTAAAAGTTATTATTTCATTTCCCCCCTTTAAATTTAAGTATTAAAAACTTAAGATTTTTTCTCCTGTTTTTTACTAATTCATTTCGAATGCATTGTGAACCTATTTAACAAATTTTAGATTTGTAGGACAAAAATTAAAAAAGTTGGGAGTGAAGTTAGTGTTGGAATTAAAAAGTGCTCCCCTAATTGTTTTGAGCAGTGTATATTAAAGAAAAAAACAGCATTTAAAAAAATATTTTCATCGGATTTGATGACCGAATTTAAGGATAGGGTAAGGTAATCGTCTCCGGCTCCCCATTATAGCCTCCTAATTTTAGGAGCTTTAACACAGCCAATAACGCCTCGTAATTTAGAACAATGGTCAAGTGACGAGGTCGACACCTGAGCGGGCACCCAACGGAACTTCGTGCTAACGCCGTAGGGACTTTGGACTCCACTGATTCAACGAGCACGTTCGCTTATAAACCTTCGTCAAGTAAGACAGACAAAACACGCACAGACACACACATACGTGACAGATGCTGCCACCTATTGCGCACCACTTCCACAATTCAGGCATGTCCCTCAAGCCTTGGTTTCCTCGGAGCCCGTCAACAGATTTAAGCGATCGGACAAGTGCGGTGAGTGACGTCATACAAACTACTGACATTGATTACGCTAGAGTTGTTTCCTCGGGAGCGTTGCCGGACAACTCAAACGACCGCCAGATTGAGTGCTGATGAGTGCGTTGGAGAAATCCTGATGACAACGTTTTTTGCTGTTGTCTGTTGCGCGGTGTGCTTTCCAAAAATAAAAAAAAAAATGAGGAAATGACGGAAGGCGAGAGGAAAGGCGAGAGTTGTTTTACGCTTGCCGAGGAAGAAATGCTAATTGATTTTGTGAGAAATCATGAAGAAACTAAATTTTCCATTTTTGACATGCAAAGACGAAAACCAAAACAACAACAGAGTTGAGTTGAGTGAGTTCGCTAGGTTTCCAGTTTCGTGTCAACGTAACGTTCCGCTGAAGCGGTGGCCGATAGAGTGACGCCATCCACGTATAATAGCGGTCGCATTTTTCTGGCGACAAAATCCGAGGAAACCAAGGCTTAAAGGGGAGAATAAAACATTTCTTACAACGATTTCTTCGCCAGCGTGGGTTGGTTGGACGCATCTCATGATTTGGCTACCTCACACTTTTTTTCGCCAATCACTTTCGAATAATTCTTACCTTTTTGGGGCAGAAGAGTAGCCGCCGAAATTGTTTGCTGCCGGCCTATATTTAGGAGGACCTTTATTTGATGGCGGTGTCTTTTAATTTCGGGGATCTCTTGGCGCGATTTCTGGCTGTTTTCTGAACAAACACAGGGAGTTGGCGAGAGTTGTTTATCGAGACAAATCGGAAAATAGCTGTCTTGGGTTAGGAAAAATATTTCACGAGATTGTACGAATAGTAGTGGATATGTTTATGTTTTTTCTCTTTTATTTTATTTATAATTTAGATATTACTATTAATGCTTAAACATTACTTTTATTTAAATACAGTTTTATTAAGACATGTTATTTAATATAACATGATATCACGGTGTAAGCGTAAAAGCGATGCATAAAATAAATATGAACTTTCGAGTTGGGGTAGGGGTAGGTACATATATATTCATTCTTGTGTGCTTGATCAGAGACCCGCTAAAATAAGCCTTCGTCAATTAAGAAAGACACAGAAAGAATTTTTACTGTCACAGAGAAAGTCAAATACTCCCAGGGTGAGGGCTGTAATCGAACCCGCACCGTTACATTGCGCAAACTGCTAGAGTAATGGTTCAAACCACTCGGCCATTAGGGCCCCACTTTCGAGTTAATATGCCCAATAGTTTAATATTTGAACATGTATCAAGTAGTGTAATTATGAAAATGTCGGTATAATCTTAAGGCTACAATAAAGAACAATTCCGTATTGTTCGACAATAATATGAATCAGAAATATCAGTATTCCTCGAACAGTGATTCACCCTTAAGTAAACTTTAAAGCACGTGCACTCTCAGAAATAACACTTTCATTTTTGACTAATCATGAATCCTCAAGCCTCATTTCGTTAATTTTGATTATTATTTCGTCAAACTATCACGTAACTTTTGAGTAAACGCGAATCCTCACTTTTGCGATCGTGATTTGACACTTCTGTATCTTGATTTTGAGGAAACTGGATCTCATTGTTGTACTTACATGCTCAAAAATGACGAAATATTTCACTAGATTAGACGACATTCAAATCCTCATAAAAAGGACGATTCAAATTTCCTCACTTTGAGGAACCGAAAACTCGGAGCATTTGCCAGTAACGGAATCGTCGAAATAAAGGAAAATTTCGTCGTTTTTGAGCATTCATTTTTTAGAGTGTGTCCTTGTCGTAAAAGATTGGTGAAATGCTTTCAGTTCATTTTAAGCAACAATTTATGTAAGCGCGTTTACATTACGAAGGTGTGACAGTAACAAAACAAAAAGCTCCCAGAAAATACAATTATAAGATAGATATTTGGATTTTTGTATAACCTATTAAAATAATTTTTGAAATAAGAGTAACCATTATAAATTATCTGCTTTAGAGCTCAAATGTAGCGATTAAAATATTTCTATGTATTTATGTTTACACGTTTTACATTTTTATAAACACAACAGTGTAAAAGCGAAATTCTAATGTACAAAACACAGTTAATTTCAAAGTAAAAATATCCACTTATATTTGCTTTCAAAGGAAATGTGTAACAATACACATCAACCTATTGCAATCAATGCAAGTTTGAATAAGCGAAATCACAAATTGAATCACTTTTAAAAAAAGTGAGTTCAATCAGAGAAATGTCCCTTACGCTTCTTCCAATGAACATTTAACTGAAAGAAGAATCGTCAAAGGAAATACTACTGAACGCTTGACTCAATTTTACATTCAATGATTATCAATTGAAATACGAGTTTAACTGATGAGACTGCGGTAGAGCTCAAATGCCAAAATGTGACAGAAATACGTCATAAATCTGTGGAGGGTCACAATAAGTTGAGGACGGATAATATTCCGATTTAGGGATATTAATTCTTTATCTTTGAACTCCTGGGAGATTCGATCTTTAATCACTCAAATGAGGAGATATCATAAATGAAACGAAATATCTAACATCTGGGTGGGGTTGTAATGTTTGGCCAAGAATTGTCAGTTTGGCTTTATTTTTATGAAAAGTGGGAAGTAAGATTTTAAGTCTTAAAAATGTATGGATCAGCAGTACCAAATAATTTTACAACTTTTTTTCATATAATGGATGTTGGGGAACAGGGCTCTACTATACCACTTTTTGAAATTGGTTTGAATATTTTTATCTCGAAACAATTTCAAATAGCGTTATTAAAACTTGGGCTTAAAATCAGAGTTCCGACAGGGTAGGTACTTTACTACCAAAGTTGCTCGTTCTTAAAATTATGTTTGGTTGGATCATCGTCGCTCTAGAGCTACATAAGGTGATGGGTGTTGTAATGACGTCTAGAGCCACAGTCACGTGACGAGCTGACACCTGAGTAGGCACCCAACTCATATTTTTTAAGGGATGCACATTGGACACAGCTTCAGAACTTTGAAGTATACTTACCTTACACTCAATTTAAACGGGGTATTATTCGTCGTTAACATTTTTGGTTCTGGGTCTAACATATGGGTGGGGTTGTAATATTTGGCGAGTATTTGTTTATCTTTTTGCAATGCATAGTCGGAGATCAGTTTTTAAATGATTATATAAATGTATCAACAGCTAACACCTAATAGTTGGTTAAGCTGACACTCAAAGCAACCTTATAGCGAATTCGTAAGTAGAGACAGGAAATTGGCTCCACAGATTTAACGAGCAGTACGAATGTATCAGGCAGGAGGCCAGAAATAGACAGCCGGAAGCGATTACATTACATTACATCAGGCAGTGACGAATCTTGGTCGAAGCCGCCCCAGTGGCGCAATCGTTAGGACTCTGGCCTTTGGAGCTGCTGGGGACGGGTTCGAATTCCGGTCAAGCATGGATGTTTGTGACCGTCAATAAAAGACAGACTCAAAAAGAATGTTTACTGTCACAGAGAGAGGAAGTACATCCAGGTAGGAATCGAACCCGTACCCGTTACAACGCGCAGACTGCTAGTGCAATGGCCCAAACCACTCTGCCATCCAGGCCCCTTCAGTCAACTCCGTTATGTTTAGTATAGTTCCCAATTTCATTTGGCTTCATCTTCCTAAATGTATCCAAATGTAGCAACCCGCGAAGAACCTCGCTCTAATTATCCTCGCCGCGATCAGTTCAAGTGACTGAAGATTGAGTTATTCCACTGATTAGTCCTCCCCCGCAGAACGTTCCGACGTTCGATTTTGCCAGAACAGAAATGGAACACCACCCCAAACAGACCCTTTAAACGGTGTATGATAAATAGCCGAGGGATTAACAAGTTTCGAATTTTCCCCTGGACCCACCATTATTCATCGGAATTCATCTGTACGCGGATGGCAACAGGATTCGAATTTTGGGCATTGTTATGGTAATGAAGAATCAGCCATTAATCTATTTGAGTCTTCTGGGAAGTTAAATCAATGCCACTGTTTGAATTATTTGAAGAAATGAAGTTTGGAATGACACGTTTGCAGATATTTTATAATAACTGTGCATTTTCAATTATCCAAACATCGGCCATCCGATCTCTGATCATCCGAAATCGAAATATCCCAATAAAATGAGACAAAAAAAATCCCGGTCAGGCATGGATGTTTGTGATAGTCAATAAATGTTGTTATTTGTCGATGTGTTATTCGTTTCTTTGTGACTGTAAAATTTCTTTCTGTGTCTGTCCCACTTGACGAAAGCTTATAAGCGGTTCTCTGAACAAGCACACAAGCTGGAATATATATGTATCATACCATACCATACCATGAGACAAATTTCCTTTAATTTTTTTTGTTGAAAATATTGTTTTAAAAGCAAAGCCATAAATTGTCGGATAGTATTGTATTTTCCATACTAATCCATTGAGTATGTGGAACAAATAATTTCTCTTATATGAAAGAAAACTTCAACATTTTTTTTGCTCTGTTTAAAAAATTAAATATACAGGTGGCCCATAAGTAGCCTAACAGTTAGTTAGGTATACAATTATTAATACAGAAACAGTTATTTTAGAACAGGTTAAGTATAGTTTGGTGAAATTACCATAGTACTAGAGCTACAGGAGAGTTATTGGCGACAGGCATCGTAATTAAGAACTGCAGCGGAGCTACTGCAGAGCCACGCCTGTCAACAGAAGCAGCGGACTTCTCAACTTGACTACTCCGCTCCAGCTCGCTTCTTCGCGACGCGCGTCTCTTGGACTCCTTGTTTTGAGAACACTTCTTAAACTCGTCACCTGAAAGTTGTCATCACCAATCCTTAATGTTTTAAACCTTCTGTAAATCTAAATATAATCTGTTTTAAGTAAATATGTAAATCTACATTGTTGCTTGAACAATTATTCTGCACAGTCTCACGCGACAAGTGGTTACCAGGACGTAATAGTTGGATGCAACGAGATTGAGGACAGTGCACCTTGACATCAACGATGACACTCGAAGACGAGACACCGGACCCAGCGTTAGTTGAGCAGCAACTACAACCCCCCGGACAGCAGCAACAACCACCACTCGGTCCCCAGCCACCGGCCCAGATTGCCCGCGTCGCCCTCCGGTTGCCGCCCTTCTGGCGAGGTAACGTGAGACTGTGGGTCGCCCAATGCGACAATGCCTTTTCATACAGCGGGATAACTTGCGACAGCACGAAATTTTCTGCGATGGTGGCGAATATCGACGCTGAGACACTGGAACACGTCGCTGACATCGTTTTGAGCCCTCCTGCTACAGGCAAGTACGACGCCCTTTCAAAACGGTTAATTTCCGAATTCGCGGAGTCCGATCAACAGAAAATAAAAAAGCTGCTCTGCGATCTTCAGCTTGGGGATGAGAAACCCAGCCACCTGCTTAGGAAGATGCGTGGCCTGGCGGCAGGTCAGCTGAAGGATGATTTCTTAAAGAACCTTTGGATGCAGAGAATGCCCCCCCACATACAGACCGTCCTGTCTGCTTCTTCAGAACCGTTAGATCAGCTGGCGATCTTGGCTGACAAAGTTGCAGAAGTTGTGGCCCCAGCATCCATCTGTGCTGCAAGTCAGGAGTCAACTCCCACCTTCCTCAACCAGCCGCCAGATGCTGCCTCCTTGAACCTTCTGATGAAAAAAGTGGAGGAGCTGTCCCTTCAAGTGGCCGAGCTTTCAAGAGGACGTCCCAAATACAGGCAACGTTCCCGCAGCCGAGGTTCCACCGCCCGCAACAGGTCGAGCACTCCACACAGCAACTCAACTCTCTGCTTCTACCATGAAAGGTTTGGTGACCAAGCTCGTAACTGCAACCCCCCTTGCGACAAGTCAAAAAACCAACAAAACCCGTCATAGTGGCTGGCATGACGGAGGTCGCCAACAAGACCAGCAGGCTATTCGTCCATGACCGCAAGAGTAATCAAAAGTTCCTCATTGACTCTGGCAGCGAAATCTCTGTCCTGCCACCACCAAGACAGAGTAAGCTCTCACCAACGGCTAACTTTGCCTTGTTTGCTGCCAACAACTCCAAAATCCCAGCCTATGGTTTTGTCAACAGAACTCTTGATCTAGGACTCAGAAAGTCCTTCATGTGGACATTTGTGTTGGCCGATGTTACCACACCCATTATTGGAGCAGACTTTCTCACCCATTTCAACCTCCTGGTCGATCTCAAACGCAAGAGGTTGATTAATGCACAGACTTCTCTGCACACCTCTGGTCACCTCGCCCCAGTGGAACAGCAGCATACCTCCATTGTCACCCTTTGTGCTGCAGTGAATTTTGCTGACATCTTGGGAGATTTTCCAGACATCACCAACCCCTCTTCAATTGGTGTTTCCACTCCCCACGACACTGTCCACCACATCATTACGAAGGGACCTCCTGTGACGGCAAAGCCCAGACGTTTGCACCCAAAATCTCATGATGCAGTCAAAGCTGAATTTGAGTTTTTGCTATCTCAGGGGATCATCCGCCCATCAAAAAGTCCATGGAGTTCTCCTCTACATGTCGTTCCCAAGCAGGACTCTACAGTAAGGCCTGTAGGGGACTACAGACGCCTGAACTCTGTGACTGAGTTTGACAGCTACCCCATCCCTCATCTTCATGACTTTGCCCATGCCCTTCATGGAAAGACAATCTTTTCCAAGCTAGACATCTTTAAAGCTTTTCACCAAATTCCAATTGCAGAGCAGGACATTCCCAAGACTGCTGTGACAACACCCTGGGGACTATATGAGTACACTCGTCTGTGTTTCGGGTTAGTGAACGCACCTCAAACGTTCATGCGCTTCATGCATGAGGTTCTTCGTGGACTTCCATTCTGCTATGTGTACCTTGACGACATCTTGTGTTTCTCTGAAAGCCATGAAGAGCACAAAGGTCACCTGAGGACCATTTTCGAAAGACTACAAGCCCATGGTCTCAAACTCAATATCTCCAAGTGTCAATTTGGAGTTCCTGAATTGACTTTTCTGGGACATCTGGTCACTGCACAGGGCCTGAAGCCCTTGCCTGAAAAAGTAGAAGCTGTGCTACAGTACAAACTACCTGAGACTGTCTCTGCCCTCAGAAAATTTCTTGGCTTCATCAACTTCTACCGTCGCTTCATCCCCCATGCTGCTGACCACCAATATTTGCTCCATGACTACCTCAAAGGATCCCGTAAGAAAAAAGACTCCACACTGATCAATTGGACTCCTGAGGCAGTGCAGGCATTTGAAAAATGCAAGCAAACACTGGCTGACACAGTACTTCTTACCCACCCTGCGCCCTCGGCACCCCTTGCTCTACATGTAGATGCCTCTGATTTTGCAGTAGGTGGAGCCTTACACCAGGTGATCGATGGGGACCTCCAACCACTTGGTTTCTTCTCACGGAAGCTGAGTCCAGCAGAAGTTTCTTATAGTGCCTATGATCGTGAATTATTAGCAGCGTATTCATCTGTAAAGCACTTCCGCCACATGTTGGAAGGACGTGAATTCACCCTGTACACTGACCATAAGCCATTGACTTTTGCCTTCAAACAGAAAAGTGACAAATGTTCGCCTCGTCAAGCTCGTCAGCTAGACTTCCTGTCACAGCTCACTACTGACATAGTGCACGTCCCTGGAATACAGAACATCCCTGCTGATATCATGTCCCGCATTTCTGCAATCTGTGTTCCTGGCTCTGTCAACTATAAAGAAATTGCAGAGTCCCAGAAATCTGATGCCGAGCTACAAACCCTTCAAGCATCTGGCACATCCCTCCAGTTCAAGAAGATAACACTTCCTGACTGTGATTTTGAAGTGGTTTGTGATGTGTCGACTGGAAAAGCAAGACCCTACATCCCTGAACCTCATCGCCAGCAGGTATTTGCTGCTGTACACAACCTGGCCCACCCTGGAGCTCGTCGTACAGCAACCATGCTCAAGAGTCGGTTTGTGTGGCCGTCAATTTCTGCTGATGCCACAAAATGGACTAAGCACTGCCTGGCGTGCCAGAAGTCAAAAGTACACCGACACACCAAGTCACCCCTGGCAACGTTCAAGGAACCGTCACAGCGTTTCGAACATGTTCATCTTGATTTGGTGGGTCCCCTTCCTCCATCTCAGGGCTACACATACTGCATGACCATGATAGATCGCTTTACTAGATGGCCTGAGGCTCAACCACTTAGGGACATCACTGCAGAGACTGTCGCCGAGGCATTCTACACTTGCTGGGTGGCACGATATGGTGTTCCTGCCACTGTGACGACCGACCAGGGACGTCAGTTTGAAGCCTCTCTCTTCAACTGCCTTACCAAATTCCTTGGCACACACCGAACGAGGACCTGCTCCTACCACCCCCAAGCCAATGGAATGATCGAGGAATTCCATCGTCCTCTGAAAGCAGCTATCAAATGCCATGCCAGGGAACGCTGGACAGAGGTTTTGCCAACTATCCTTCTTGGTCTCCGGGCTGCTCTGAAAGAAGACATTGGATGCACCCCAGCAGACCTTGTGTTCGGGAAATCTTTGGCTATCCCAGGAGAGTTCTTGCACCCCAGTGGACCCCCTTCAGATCCAGTAACCTTTGTGGGCAAACTCCATGACTACATGAACCTTCTAAGACCCCAACCTCCCAAGCAACACGGAAAGCGACCAACATTCATCCATGGAGATCTTACCACTTCAACTCACATCTTCCTGCGTCGTGATTTGGTTAAGAAGCCTCTTCAACAACCATATGACGGACCCTTTCTTGTGTTACACCGAACAGATAAAACCTACACAATAGATGTTCGGGGAAAAACCGTAACAGTATCCATTGATCGTGTGAAACCAGCGTTTCTCCTAGCCACCAGTGGGGATCCCAGGAAGGCACACGAAGCAACCTCTCCAGTTCGACCCTCAGTTGCCCCTCCACTAGAACCGGCAGCTGCTACCCGACCCCCAATAACTACCAGAGCAGGTCGAACTGTGCGTTTCCCTTCTAAGTATCGTTGACACTGGGAGGGGAGTGTGCAGCGGAGCTACTGCAGAGCCACGCCTGTCAACAGAAGCAGCGGACTTCTCAACTTGACTACTCCGCTCCAGCTCGCTTCTTCGCGACGCGCGTCTCTTGGACTCCTTGTTTTGAGAACACTTCTTAAACTCGTCACCTGAAAGTTGTCATCACCAATCCTTAATGTTTTAAACCTTCTGTAAATCTAAATATAATCTGTTTTAAGTAAATATGTAAATCTACATTGTTGCTTGAACAATTATTCTGCACAGTCTCACGCGACAGAACCATAGTCAAAAGTGACAACTTATTTACATTCATATATTTAAATTCTTAATCGCGAAGGTGCTCAAATTATCTACCTTTGACATTGATGCATTCCTGTCTGGTGCATAGCCTGATGGTCGGTAAAGACTAGTTAGCCGAAGATATCTCGGAACTAAACCAATCGAAGTCCACGAATTGCTACTCCTTGGATAAGATACGCTGTAGTACTACTTTATTTTAGCCAACCAAGAAAACTAAGCACGACTACGTCAAATACCTGTTCTAAATAAGCCAAAGTTCTTACCAATGGTACAACATTAACTGTTACTCAACTTTTAGGCCACCCAGTTTTTGATTTATGTAGCCTATAAATCATAAATCATGCTAACGACTTTACTTCGTATCATATTCTCAACGTTACACTGTTCAACGTCTTATAGTTTCGGTTGCAATATCCTGTAATAATTTTTATTTATTACGTTAATAGGTGCAATATTTTGTTCTTCTTATAAATTTAAGTTAAATCATTAAAATATACGTAATAAATATAATTTGAAAATCAATTTAGAATAAAATTTTCTGAAAGGAAATTTCACAAGTTATTAAATGTAGCAACCTAAAGAGTAGACTCTCCAATACCGTTAAAGATTCAAAACGCTTTTTTTTTTCAACAACGCTTTTTTAAATAAAAGTTTTATTGAATTAGAAAATTTAGAGTTTTGGTAATCGAATGTAATTTACAGCATACTTGAATCCATATTTTTTTTAATTAATGTGTCAAAAGTTTGATTTTAAATAATGTGCTAACGAGTCTAAAATTTTATACAACAAGGTTGAGTTATTTAATTACGACATGTACTATAACGTGCACATGAGACAAAGCAACTCGTAATATACCACATTTTCACAGTGTATACAAGAAACCTCATGGTAAAATGATATTTTAAGTATAGTATTATTGGGTAACTGTGACAACGAATAAGAATAATTTTAAACCCCAAAAATAAATATTTAGTACTGACGTCCTTCTTGAATATCTTTCTTTACTGATAGGTCAAAGCAGAGTTGCTCCGAATTAAAAAATGCAAGATTTTTTTTAAAAGAATGTATTTAATAGAGGCAATGAGCTTGAAAAGCTGGGGACAAAGTTATCCATTCAACTTGGTAGTTAAAAACTACCGTATATACGTAAAAAACGTGTATACGATAAAGCAATTTAAGTTTCCATTTTCTGAAACACGAATATTTCAATGCACTACTACTCAGCTATTACATTTCGTCCTTAAACTAACTCTACGCCCTAATAGAGTCTCTCTTGTCAAGCTTCATGACATTTTACTCCATTTTTAGGCATATCCAGCTAAAACTCTTTCTGAATACCTGGATATTTATTCAACTTTAATAAAGCATAATTTAAAAGAAAAGAAATTGTGTATCACCAAATTAACAAATTATTAATAAACACAAGTAAAAAAATAACGAATTATGTATCGCCATAGACACAGTGCCAAAGCTAGCACGTAGCATGTCCTACAATTTTTTACTATACAACTACTCAGCTACTATATTTCGCCCTTAAGGGGTCACAGGAGTCTTAAAAATGTGCAAAGAAGGAACTACAAAATATAGTTTGATCTGTCATGTAATTTTTTAACCACTCAATATACAAGTATAATTTTTATATGTAATTCTACAAGATTTATTTATTATAAAACAAATTTTAAAATTTATGAAACTTAAGCCAAAACTAAAATAAATGATATTAAACATAAAGCTATTTTAACACATTGTGATTAGGCTTGCGCGGCAAATTTTGAGGTCAAAATTGAAAAAATGACCAAGAAAATGACTTTATATTGTACAAATATGTACAAACTAGGACTTATACCTAAATTATCAGCTCAATTTTAATTAGAAATTATTTTAAGAACCTTTTTCTAAAAAAATTAGTAAAAAATTTTAAATTTTGATTTTAAATTTATTTTAAAATAATTTCGAATTAAAATTGAGCTGAGAATTTAGGTATAAGTCCTAGTTTGTACATATTTGTACAATATATAGTCATTTTCTTGGTTATTTTTTTCAATTTTGACCTCAAAATTTGCCGCGCAAGCCTAATCACAATGTGTTAAAATAGCTTTATGTTTAATATCATTTATTTTAGTTTTGGCTAAAGTTTCATAATTTTTAAAATTTGTTTTATAATAAATAAATCTTGTAGAATTACATATAAAAAAAATTATACTTGTATATTGAGTAGTTAAAAAATTACATGACAGATCAAACTATATTTTGTAGTTCCTTCTTTGCACATTTTTAAGACTCCTGTGACCCCTTAAGGGGGAAGGGCGCGATTGGTCGAGGGTCTCCAAACTCAAGTGCCTCAATGATAATCCAACGGAAAAAACTATTTTATCTGCCATATTTCTCCGGCTGTATTGAATATTTTTACACACTTTTTTTTAATTATAAATGTTGATGACTTACATGTCTCTATCTTCCCACTTTTTGAAATTGCTCGAATATTTTGTTTAAAATTATTTATTGAAAATAAAAAAAATACAAATATTCGAACCAATTTTAAAAAGTGGGAAGGTGGGACCTGTAAGTCAGCTACATTTTTTCACTGCTTGCAAAAACATTCAATATAAATGTTTTAGAGAAGAAAAAAATCTCCATAGGATTAACACTGAAGCACTTTGCTTTTTAGACCCCCCGGTTCAGCGCGCCCATTCCCCCTTAAACTAACTCTACGCCCAGATAGAGTTTCTCTTGTCTAGCCTTATCACATTGTACTCCATTCTTCAGCATATCCAACTGAAACTGTTTCCGAACCACTGAATATTTATTCAACTCCAATAAAACATAATTTTAAAGAAACACAAATTATGTGTCACCAAATTACCAATTATGTATCGCCAAAGACACAGTACCATAGCGAGCACGTAACATGTCCTACAATATATACTATACAACTGCTCGCCTACTATACCTTGCACCTGTTTGAAAAATTTAGTTAATATCTCAAGTTTAAATCATCCAATTTCAAAGTTTGAAATCAAGGTTAAGACAGAAATGTTCAATCTACTTAACTGTGTATTCACTTTTTTTAATACCTTGTTCTCAATTTTAACAAAATGAAGATAAAGTTAACTTTTATGTAATTCTTTTTACAAAAGTTTTTTAAAAAATAACAAAAGGGCTACGCATCTTCATTTCAAAATCTGTCTAACGACACAAACCGCGTGAAAATATTCCAATAATTACTTGTGATATCAAAATATAGGATATCATTACTATTGAGACTCGACCAGTAGGGGGCGTCTGGTGAACCCTCTTAAACTAACTCTACGCCCAAATAGAGTTTATCTTGTCTAGCCTTATCGCATTGTACCCCATTCCTCAGCATATCCAACTGAAACAGTTTCCGAACCACTGAATATTTATCCCAACTTCAGCGAGACAACATTTCCCCAACAATGGCGTCTCCTGCAGTGTAATTGTAATTCAGACAAAGGTCCCGCAAGGTGCACCTGATGTAACAAGGGGGGATCCTCCCAAATAATGGGACATTTTAACAATGTAGCCTGGATGCGATTTGCTATTCTTCCCGGTCCAGGAAAAATAGTATTGATTACGTATTGGTGCTCCTTTATATAGGTGCATTGTTAAAGATGGGGATTTTATTGTTCGGTAGTTCTATACTGGGATATTTCAGGAATGACTAGGTTGGAGATATAGGGATTTATAAGTTTTATGATACCATGCTGAATTAAATGTAGCTAGCTGTATGCAGGAAATTTTCGATGGATGCACTTAAGTCTATTATTGTGGGAATCTGTGTTCACGCGGACTAAAGCTCTAGATTAGCGGTCGCCAGTCGCCAACTGGCGATTATTACATCTAAAGTGGCTACCTAAAAATCAAGCCCCAGTCGCCAAAAGTGGCGATCATAATTTTTAATTTTTCCATTTTGCTCAACAAATAATTAATAACGAAGCTGCATTTCTAAAATATTAATAACTAGCAAATTTATACCCGCACTTCGCACGGATTAAATAAATATCAAATCGATCCAAGTATGTGTACCATATAACCTGTTATAAAATCATAAATTTAAATTATTCTCTTTCCACTCGTTATCAAGTAAAAAATCTCAATTCATTGCCCTAATATTCTAAAATCAAAAATACGCTGTAAAATGTACTCATAAATGTCATCACAATTCCCTCATAAATACATAAACCCTTTTTTAACTCTTTTGGCTCGTTTTGGTAAATAATTTGGCGAGAAAATAGATATAGCTACAAACACACACATTATACAGCTCTAACACAACGACCTTAGCATATCCAACCAGCTTATAAATTATTTAAAAAACATTTTGCCCATTTGGCGAGTTTTAATAAATAATTTGGCGAGATTGGCAACATATTTGGCGAAACAATAAAGACATAATACCCTTATATGCAGCTCTAGTGCGATGGCTTTATTAACCATCATAGTTCAGTAATAGCTTAACAAACATTTTGCTCATTTGGCGAGTTTTAATCAATGAATTGGCGAGATTGGCAATGTATTTGGCGAAAAAGTAAAGACATAAAACCCTAATATGCAGCTCGTGCGATGACCTTTATTAACCATCATTGTTCAGTAATAGCTTAACAAACCATTTGCCCATTTGGCGAGTTTTTATTATATTTTGGCGGGATTGGCAACGTAATTGGCGAGAAAATAAAGACCTAACGGCAGCTCTAGAACTTATAGGTAAACTACACATTTATTGTTTGAACATGCATATTTGTAATCAACAGAACCATCATTGACGAAATCATCAACTAAACCCATAAGAAATCCAGGAATCAAGACTTGTTGGAAATACGTCACTTGAAACATATCAATTATTTTCAAATAATGAATTTAGTTTCTGAAAGTTATGGCAACACAATAAAATAAACATTCTCAATTTTATTTATTTTCGTTGAAAGTTTTATTTAATTGTTTCTTCAGATGGCATCAGGAAAGAAAAGAAATCGTCGGATTTGAGCCAAAGTGGTGTAGTTTTCCCAGAAAATTCGAATTTTCTCTAAAAATAGAAAATTTTGAGCTCTGAAAGTTCTTATTTTGCTACTCAAGTATGAACTACGTATTTGTACCAAGTTACGAGTCAAACAAATGTCTAGTTTGTGAGTTTCGGAGAGATATACATACACACATACACACATACACACAAAACTTCATTTTTATTATTATAGATAAAATGATCCGATTCGACTCTGTCGGGAATAAAACTTGATGACAGTTGTTGCTTATCGATGGAGCTTTGCGACGAAAATCTTAACTGCAAAATTTGATTTTTAAATCTTGCTTAAGATCTCGGCAATTTGCAGATGATTGATTTACAGCTGATTAAGATCTCAACTATTCATTTAAACAATTATGATCTGAGAAAATTTCATAAACTATCGTGGGCGACGACAAGAATACTCCGAAACTAATAGTTGAACTGTGTGTATGTACATAAAATAATTTTCTCCTTTCAATAATGGCCAATCACATTATACTCACATATTGGTATGATACTTTTTTTTACTCTGTGAATCTTTTCATATCAAAAATGTATTTAACCATCCAATGCAAACTGTTGCCATATGACAACAAATAACATAATCCACTTTAATCTATTAAAGTAGAGCCATAGAACCCTAATGTAAGAGTATTAAAGCTACAAAAAAAAATTACGGGATGAAAAAAATATTCATGCATTTTGCATAGTTAATAAAATTCTGCTTTGTGGATAATCGCACTTTCTCTTTGTCGTATATAATTGCATTTAAAATTGGCTACTAAAAATTCAAATGTGGCTACCATTTTTTTTCACTCTGGTAGCCACTGGCTACTATTAAAAATTCCCAGTCTAGAGCATTAACGCGGACGCTAAAAAATTTCAAGTTAGGGTTGGTTTGAATTATTGTCATAGCTGCACGAAGGCTATTGGCTATGATCAAGTGGCGAGTCGACACCTGAGTGGTTACCAAACGCACCTTTTAAGAGCGACATCGTACGCAGTACGCAGCGACTTTAGCCTCCATACGGGTTAGTACACTCTAAAAAAAAATCTGTAAGGTTACTAAGAATTCTCTAGGAAACTCAGCTTTCATAAGTTTTTTTAGTAATGTTACATAAGAAATATGTGCATATATTACTAATTTAAGCTTAGTATCCAATACAATCATTTAAATTGCAAGCATACTATAAAAACTTCAGTAAACGTTACAAGATATATTCTAGTAATCAATACATCCACTTATGTAGTATCTTTACTAGGAAAACCTTAGTAACTAGCAGTTTCAAAAATGTTAAACAAGAGGGCGCCACTAATTTTTTGTTAGTCAGGTATTATTTCGACTTTTCCGGAGCAGGTCGCAGAGGACAGATCTCGCAACCTCTAGATCCGCTCGATCATCTTGCAACGAGAAGTAGCACGTTTGTCCACTCGGTCATCGGGACATGCAGATCCTTTGCGTGTAAATAATGAGGTTAAAATCTTGATCGATATAAAGCTTTCGGATATGAAGTTTTAGAAATAATTTAACGCAATTTGTATGTATGTACTAAAATAAAAAAAAATAACGTTTTTCGGTTTCTCATCGTTGAATTATCGATTCGTTATAATTTTTCGATGAAACGTACATTGATTGAATTTTCAACTTTGACCGATATCGAATCAGACTTTTATCTCTTAGTCTCGTACACTTTCAATTTACGGACGCGATCACCGGTTAGTTTTTGCTAAATCCGATGGCCGATCGAACAAATTTCGAGAAACAAAACAATGCAACAAGGGAAACTACGCATTTCTCAAAAAGATAACCAGGTGGCGCTGTAAGCGTTACATCAATTTACTTAGTATTACTACAATAGTTTCTTTAGGTTACAGATGATTTTCTAGTAAATGGTGAAAACCTGTAAAGTTACTAAGTAATCGTTAGTAAATTCAAGCCAAATTTTTTACAGTGTATTCACCGGACTATTTACAGTTGCACGGGTCGTTCATCAACGATAGAACATCGATTGAATTTAAATTGACAAACCATGGGCGATCTTTGGATTTTCTCAGAAGTATAGAAGATAAAGTATTCTTCTTATGTTTGTTTGCCGTTTTCCTTAACATTTTGTTTCATTTGTTTTTCGAATTACAAAAAAAAGAGTGACATTCTGAATTTTTGTTCGGATTAAGCGGGATTTCACCGAAAACAATTTCGCGTTGAGAGATTTTTTAGCATTGGCTCAAAGCTTTAGGCCGGAGATATGCTTTCAGTACATCTTAAGCTAAATTTCTGACGGCAGACGACAGATTCCTAGTCGAAGAAGGTTTTTTTCTCTGAACTCCTTATATAACTTAAAATCAAGTTCATGTCAACCTCAGAGCTCTTGAGCTATAAACCCAAAACTGATCAACCCAGTTCTACAGTCCTTTATAATTCATTATATCCTTACATTTACATTATAAAGCTACATAATACCTCAATATATACTTTACGTATACAAAGTTCCCAATTAAATGTGAATTTCCATCTCAACTATTCATTACAGTATCCTTGGACTGACCACTGTTTGTCACCAACAAACTCATTTGAAAGGTCTCTTTACTTGTCGGAACTTGACCATTGTCCAGAAGTAGGAACCGGAACAAACCGGACCGGAACCGGATCTAACTTCCAATGAAATGCAAATGGTTGAAGATTCAGACTGGAGATATACGTATATGAGACTTTAAGGGTCTGTGGACTAACGACGTAGAGTCTATGGTGTTTATATTCGGGCAATTTTTTTTTGTCTGAGTATAAACTTGAACATTTCCTCTGTATTATTTTACGCAAAATAGTTATTTATGCAACAAGTGTAAAAAGTAACACTTTTTAAAACTAGTGTTTTACTTGACACGTGTAAAACTTTAAAACTTGACACGTGTTTTAAAAAGTTTACTTTTCGCACGTGTTTCATACACTATTTTTTATAATTGTGTGAAAAAAAATATCATTGGTCCAAAAATATTGTACGCGCATTTATATCTTTAAATAAAAGTAGATCGATACATATCTAGATTTTATTAATATTATGAAATAGAAATTTTAACTTAAAATGTTGGCATCTTATGAAAAGAGTGAAAGTCTTTTTCACTGCTTTTGGGTGAAAAAAAGTACTTTTTTTTTCACTGTTTCAAAAATTCTAACTTTTTGCACGCATCTGATATTGAAATTATAATGTAAAAGTCGGATTTTTTTCGCGCAATTATAAATTTTTTTTTATAGAAGGAACTGATGCTATACGATATACATGGAAATTAAGGGGAAAAGGTTGAGAATATATAATATGATGAATTGCAGATAGTTAAGTCTGAGGGTTTTCGTCGGATGAGTGAAGTAATGTGTAATATTGTTTATGCATGAGAAGAAAAAAACCGTAAACGAGTATAGTTTACATTTCCATTATTCTTTACAATAAAAAAATAACTTAAGTTTTACATAAGACACATGCTTGCCAATGAAGAGCAAATGGTTGAAGATAGACTCTGATTTGGAGATGGTTAAGACTTTGAAGTTCTGGGGACAAGGTCGTTTCAAGTGTACGCTGATGTTTGAGAAAATTGCTTTAAAGTATACATGTTTTCTCAGTTCATTTGAACATATATCTTAATTTTATTCAGTTAATAAAATTCACGAATCAGGGGAAAATGGAGAGCTCTGACTCCCACCAACTGTCCTCCAGGTATCAAGTATCCCTCACCAAGTCGGTGTGCAATCAGAAATAACACTTTCATTTTTGACGATTCATGAGTCCTCAAGCCTCATTTCGTTAATTTTGAGGATTGTTTCCTCAAACTATCACGTGACTTTTGAGTAAACGCGAATCCTCACTTTTACGAACATGATTTGACGATTCTGCATCTTGATTTTGAGGAAACATAATCTCATTGTTGTACTCACATGCTCAAAATTGACGAAATATTTCTTTAGATTAGACGACATTCAAATCCTCATAAAAATGATGATTCAAATTTCCTCACTTTGAGGAAACGAAAACTCGGAGCTTTTGCCAGTAATGGAATCGTCAAAATTAATGAAAATTTCGTCGTTTTTGAGCATTCATTTTTTAGAGTGTGTAATCAGTGGTCGTCGCATTGTAGCAACGACCCAATACTGCACCAGAGAGAATATATAAGGGGTTACACACTGTTCAGTTGATTGTGGGAAAAGAGGAGGGTTAATTGGTGTATTTGGAGAAATACGTTAAGGACGGAAATAATGAAGGGCTGGTTTGAATGGAAGATGTGGTAATATTATAATACAGGGTGGTTATAAAATAACGCTCCCTATTCGGAGTGGTCTGTAGCTTGAATGAATAATCCAAATGCAACAAAAATTGAGACCCTTACTAATCAAGAAGGGGGAAAAAGAATGGTATCATAAAAAAGACAAAATCCTAAAAAAGAATCATAAAAAAACTCGTCTTTTGACCAGAGTCTAAATTACGAAACGTCGTCAATTATGGCCATTACTGCCAACACAGCTAATTACGCCTCGTAATTTAGAACCCTGGTCAAGAGACGAGTTTCTTTTTTACGAAAAAGAATGGAATTATAACACAGAAACTCGTCTCTTGACCAAGGTTATAATTACGAGGAGTAGCCAATTACGGCTAATTACGGCCACCACATCCAATTACGCCTCGTAATTTAGAACCCTGGTCAAGTGACGAGTTTGTTTTTTATGATTCCATTCTTTTTCCCCCTTCTTGACTAGTAAGTGTCTCAAAGTTTTTTGCTTTTGGATTATTCATTCAAGCTACAGACCACTCCGAATAGGGAGCGTTATTTTATAACCACCCTGTATATAAGGGTCATTGTTTTCAAAGCGATGGTGAATATGAGGGTTTGTCCAAGATGAAGGAGCATGTGTGGTTGAAATTTACAACAAGATTGCGTATATTTGTGTCATGAATCATTTATATATGTTACGGCTGTAACACAAAAATAGCTAAACCGTTATTATCTAGTAAAAGTTGGATATTACGATCCATTTCCACCCAACATCTTATGTCTCTTATATATGTTTTTCGTTTGCATATTGTGGTATTATTTTATTAAAGACGATGTGGAGGGAGGGGGGGGGTGCTATAAAATGATCCCTGTTTTCAAAGTGATGAATGATCGTGAATATGGAGCTTTGTGTGGCTATGAAAAGACATTTAAATGAAATTTCAATTATGATATTGTATCATTACGCAGTCTAACTTAAAAGTTTAAATTGATTTATTTCATGTCGTCCATATGAACAATTGAAACAAGTTTCAATGATTATTCACAAGCTAGTACTAGTATGCACTGAACATATGGGGTTATACAAGATACTTGAAATAATAACGTTGTAATAAAAAGTAAATTGTCTTGATTATCCGTAGAAGTACATTTACCTGGTATTTTTTTTCTTTAAATAGCGTTAGTATTTGCCGACAGTTACGTTCAATAAGTGGAATTTCTTATTTTGAACGGGAAAAGTGCACATTATTTGTATGGTATGAATAAACTAAAAAGCTATGTTAGTTTTTGTGAATAATACAGTCCGTTCTAACGTTGCTTTTTAAAACCAATTGTATAAATAAACACTGAAAAACCTTTTTGAGAACCCCTCAAAGTCCCATTTACGCATATTTTTATACAATTTGTAATTAAGCCACTTGCGTATTTTTAGAAAGAATGAACATTATAGTTTATAATTAAAAATTACTATTATTTTTTTATGAAATTGTACAGGAAATTCTGCAAAGGTCCTCTGAAAGAAAGAAGTCAAATAGGGGTTTCGTTTGAAAGTTATTAACATGAATACCTTGGGGCAAAGTTACCATATTAGGAAGTATTAAAAAAGTATCCCTATCAACATGTATATGTACATAGATCAGAATGCACGCAAAATTCGCACCAAAACGGATTCTGGTACAATTTGTTTTTAAAAAACTAATTCGAACCTCAACCAAATCAATAATAAATAATAATATCCCCAAAATTTACATCTTCAAATTTTAATCCATATTTACTTGATCAAATAATCACAAATGCCCCACACAAATCATCTGACACCAAACCTCTAACGTCAAAGCTCCCTCTTCCACAGCCAACAACTAAATCAAAGCCCAGCGTCAACAATCCCGACATCAAGAAAAACGCTGAAAACGTCCTTATTAAATAACGCAGATTAAGTTCTCTGCTTATCTCTGCTAGCCCAGGTAGCGATTAAGTACATTAATTACCAGGTCATACGCGGGATCGCGTAGTTTTATATGCGTTTTGCGAGGTAAAATGGCGGTTTTGTTGTGTTATGAAATATGGCAGAGAAAATATTTATTTCATCATTGGTATTATCCTTTCAGTCCCAGTGATGCCATTTGGCATCATCACTTTCTACATTTTTTTCAAAATGTTTATGCCCCGTTACGACATCCAAACACACATTATTCGATTCTTCATACTCTGTTCTATTAGACAATATTTTACATTAATCTCAATAAAAATCATAACTACTATTTTTTTTATTCAGAAAATAGCCAACAAGCGTTTCACCTGATTTTTTAAAAGTTCACTTCAGTTCCTCATATTTAAAATTCAATTTAAACTATTTCGGTTAAAATAATCATTAAATTTTTTTTTGATAATATGGTCAGATACCTTAAAATATATAACTCGAAGGGTTTTTAGGTAATACATATTTTTTTATTTTGTTGTTTTCCACAGTTAAAAATTTTTGGCATTGTTTCAAAAACCATATAAAAAATTTAAATGAATTTTTTTCTTATGGAAATCTTATATTTGACCTAAAATAAGCTTATTTTGTGAATATCAGATGTTTCTGTAGTGTAGTAAATTTTTGGGACTGAAAGGGTTAACACTGATGCATTTTGCTTTGAAGACCTCGGTCCAGCGAACCCATTTCCCCTTAATGAAGGAGGCCTTGATTCACCTTGAAAAAAAAATTACGTTCCAAATGTTAAGAACAAATGCCGGTATAATTTGGACAATATGCCATGAAGAAATGGACATATTAAGCCCATTACCACGAGAAACAAGTAGAAGAGCCATTATATGACCATTATTCCTGATTAGCACCGTGAAGTTGCTTCAAGTCCTTAAATAACTACATGCAATTAGACCATATGAGTGAACAATTTCTTACTTATAATTTAACGATTAAGAGAAACCGAAAGATTATACCTTGTGAAAAAGTGATGTTAAAGAATAATAACTATGTTTTTTTTTAAACGTTCTTATATGCGGTGCCCTGACTACGACAACACAAACATTACTGACAACACCTGGGCGCGCATTCATATACAAATAAAAAAGGCATGCATGCGCGAGCGGGTGTTGTCAGTATTGTTTTTGTAGTTGTAGTCAGGACACCGCACTACGAAAACAATGATATTGAACTTATATTTAAATTATTTTATAATTAGTCACTCATTTGCCAATAAGGTATTTCGGGTTCACTAATTAATATAATCCTTGTAAGAACTTTAATGACATTTAGGTACGCCTATTACCCTCGTTGTTCTTAGGAAATTTTCGTCGAATTATTTATCTTTATGAGAGGGTATCGAAATGGTAAACTTAAAATAATAAAACAAAAACGTTGTAAATATTGTTTGAAAAAAGCTATTGCATTTCAAAAAAAAAATAAATCATTTTCTATCAATATGCATATTTTATGCAGCAATACTGAATCTATTTTAACCAAATACTTATGATTATAAAATATAGCTTTTTATGGTTTCCAGCAGGCACTGGAAACTCGTGAACAATCAAAGAATTTAATTGTGGAATGTTTTATGACGTCATTTTATGCTGATTTATGCCACAAAAGTGAACTTCCTGTAAATGGGAATATTTCTTATGACGTCACGCTCCCCATACTGCGATTTCATTGGTTGTTTTGGTTTCTTTGGCTAGGTGTTGAAACAAGATTTTTTTTTCAAACGTCACGCGCTCCGAACTGCGATTTCATTGGTTGCTATGTATTCTTTCACAAAGTATTGAAACAAACCCATTTCTATTTCATGTAAATAGAATTCCTCGAGTGATTGTTGTGAGTGCCAACAAGCAAAATAAATTTAATTTTTATAAAGGCTTCGTACGTTTTTTTAAATGACAAATGGATTTCAATTTTTTTTAAATAATAATTAAAGTAATTTAATTAATAATTAAAAAATTTTTTAATAATAATAATAATAAGTTAAAATTTTGACATGATAATAATCGTAGTGTTTAAGCTAAAAAAAAGCCCCAGCTTGAAAGACAGCCTTGCAAACCAAGGCCTTCTGTGTCCAACTCAGCTTCCGACACCTGGTTCAATGGATGCAAAGTAGCATATTTTTCAATCAGGTAGTTGGACTAATGCTGAGACCATAAATGTTGAATTTCCAATCTAAATTGGTCCTCAGTTTATCGACTTACTGACGAAATAAGCATCTTGGCAAACCTTATTAATTCCATTATTCGAGCTAGGTCCCTGGGGTATGAGTTTTCTATTTTAAAGCTATGGTATATGTAATACCATTTAACTTATAGAGGAAAAAAAGTTGTATTTGATAATTATATGCAATGATTTTTTTATATTTAAATTATCTTTTTTTAATATGTGGTACTTTCAGATTATTATTTTTATAAAAAAATTAATACTAATTTGATTAATACAATCTAAATTGTAGAGTTAAAAATATTTTATTTTTAAATGTGGAAGAAAGGAGGAAGAATGTAAAAAATAATAATAATAATTATAAGACTTCAAGACTTCTGTAAAAAATAGATATTTCCATTTTTTAAAGTATTTACATTGTATAAACATTTCAATACTTGATGTATTGCGGATATCAACTTTAAAAAATATGTTATATGAGCGATTAATATCGAAATGTTTATTAAATTTATTAATTACGTAAACAAAATGCAACCGTCAAGATATGAGATGTATGCAAATTTACTAAAATGTATTTTTAGTAAAATAATTATAATTGCTTCACTAAAAAAAAGCCACTTATTAAAAAAAAATGGTACCTTTTTTTAAAAAAAAAATTATGAATAAGAAAATTTTTTCTTACGTATATTGATGCACATTATATTTTTGTCGTCAGTCCTATGATTTTTTTATAACACTTTTTTACTTAAGATTTTTTTTTCTGATTATTTATAACGTTATAACGTTAATTTTGATTGATGATATGATAAATTGATACTTTTCGGGAAATAAATTATATAAACGTAATACAAGCGTAAAAAAATATATTTTAAGCCTACACGATGATTAAACTTAAAACGAGATTTAAAAACATAAATTATAATTTTTTCAGAATTATATGCACACGTTATTTGAAAAGAAATCTTAGAAAAAGTAAAAAATTAATAATCAATAAAAAGCCTTATTAAATTAGAATTAAATAGAAGTAAAAATTAATAATCAATAAAAAGCCTGATTAAATTCGAATTAAGTAGAAGTAAAAATTAATAATAAATAAAAAGCCTGATTAAATTAGAATTCAAAATGCACCAATCTATAATAATAAAAGAAAGAGTCTGTCTGTGTGTATGTCTGTGGAAAGCAAAAGACCTACTTAGACTGCTCTAAAAAATTCGAAATTTTTAATATAGGTTATATAGAAGAAACTCTTCGCTCAAGCGATTTCTTCAGAAGCGTTAAAATGACGTTATACAGACAGTGCCTTATTTTAAACTAGGCCTACATAGGCCCGGGTCTAGGGGTTCAGTCAGGAAGAGGGGCCCTTAAAAAGATAAAATCGCATAAAAAAAAGTTGAAAATTGCCAAACTCCGAAAACCTATAAGAAATTACCACATTTTTTGTAGTTTTATCACTTAAGAGAGTCAAGAATTACTAAAGATCTAACATAGGAGATAACATGCTCAAATCACTCTCAGTAATATACATAGTATGGTATGGTAGGTACATATATATTCCAGCTTGTGTGCTTGTTCAGAGGACCGCTTATAAGCTTTCGTCAAGTGGGACAGACACAGAAAGAATTTTACAAGCACAAGCGACACACAAAGAAAGGACAACACAAACACTAGACAAATAACAACATTTATTGGCGGTCACAAACACCCCTGTTTGACTGGGATTCGAACCTGACCCCAGCAGCTCCAAAGGCTAGCACTCTAAAGATTGCGCCACCGGGGCGGCATATACATAGTATCAGAAGTACTGCAGTCATAGACTATGATGACGTTTTCGCTCTTTTGCACAGACGAAAGTTCGCCATGTGATTTTTATATATTTTTTAGAATAACTGTAGTAACTTACTGTATTATTTTGATGTTTATTACAGTCGATTAAAAACTATATGTTTTGTACTTGTGTATTTAATTTGCTAAATTTCCAAAATTTCCGAGATGCCGACTGCTGGGGTGGGGGGGGAATGTTCAGTGAAAAGGGCACTGGGGCTTTAAATACGGCACTGCCTAACAGATCACTCTTAAAACGAACGAGCGATTTTGACTCAGTCTGTTTGATATTCACTCCTAAAGTCTAGAAAATGCACTTCTCCTTTTGGAGTGGATCCTTTGTCTGTCAAACCTCCGACAGGATCACTTAAAACGAGTGATTTTCACTCAGTCTGAGTTAATATTCACTCCTTTCTAGTGTCGAAAATGCACTTCTCCAACTGGATTGGATTTCATTCCTTTGTTTTAAGAGAGTAGATCTAACAAAGGGGATAACAGGCTCAACTCACTCTCAGTAATATACATAGTATCAGACATAATGCAGTCCCAGACTATGATGACGTTTTCGCTCTTATGCCCAGACGAAAGTTCGTCGTGTGATTTTATAAATTGTTTAGAATAACTATAGTAAACAGACTTGACGAAAGCTTACGATGAGCGGTTCTCTGAACAAGCACACAAGCTGGAATATATATGCACCTACCATACCATACTATAGTAACCTACTGTAGGATAGGGATAGGGTATTTTACATATATATTCCGACTTGTGTGCTTGCTCAGTGAGCCGCTTATAAGTCTTCGTCAAGTAAGACAGACGCAGAAAGATTTTTTACTGTCACAAAGAGTGGAAATACACCCAGGGCGAAGGCGGGAATCGAACCCGCTCCCGTTACAGCACGTAGACTGCTGGCCAGCGATGCTTACCACTCGGCCATCCGGGCCCCGTAAGCTACTGTATTATTGTGATGTTTATTAAAGTCGATTAAAAATTATATGTTTTGTACTAGTGTATTGATGGGGTTGGGGTGGGAGACAAGCCTAAATTCACTGGGTCTTTAAATACGGCACTACCTACAGATACCAGGAACTCGCGTACCAAAATTGAGGGGCTGGGGACCCGTTCGGTTAAGCACTCGCTTAGCATGCGGAAGGTCCCAGGTTCTGGGCATCGCCAAAATAGCTGCCGACCTATAAACGGCCCGTGCAGCCAAAAAATATCCGACGAATAATACCCAGTGTAAGGGAGTGCACGTTAAATATCCGTCAAAGTCCTAACGCTGCGTACGATGCCGCCCTTAACAGTTGCGTTGGGAGCCAATTCAGGTGTTGGCTCGCCACCTGACTGTGGTTCTAAAATATGACGCCCGTCGCCAATAGCCCTCGTGTAGCTCTAGTGCGACGATAATTCAAACCTAACCTAACCAAATTTGAAGTCAGTAGCTCTATTATAGGTTGAGCTGATTCAGGGCGATTTCTGCAAAGGTATTTCAGACAGACAGACACACTGTTGGACAGATGGACCAACGTTCACAAACCACACTTCACTAGAATCATCACCCTCTAAAACGTAAAGAAAAATTAACCCTCCAATGCATATTGTTGCCGTTTGGCAACAATTAACAAAATCCACTTTATTCTATTAAAGTAGAGCTCCCTCTCGACAAATCTGTTTTTTTTTTTCATCTATTACTTTCTATTTTGAAGTTTTAGTTACTACCCTCGTAGTTGACAGTAGTAAAAGTGTATTCAAAATTAATGAGTGAAGTTATTAACTGTTGTGAAATAAATTCTTTGGCAGTTTTCAAAGTATTCTAATTTTAGTACTAAATACAAATAAATTAATTTGAAAAAATAATTATAGTTCAAGAGGCTTATTTTGAAATATATTTAGTAGTTTTCTAGTCATTCTTATCAAAATTGGAATTTTGTAGTTGGTTTTTGCTACATGGCATACATTCAAAATATTGAAGTTATTTAAATTCCAATGCAGTTATTTTTTTTTCCAGTTTTTTCCCCCCATAATGTATGAGTATTAAAGATACAAATATATTTTTTCGGGTTAAAAAAAATTTGCATAACAGGGTCAAAATACGGAATTTTACTTTGCCATTACATTTTTTGTCACATACACTCTTAAAACGAACGAGTGATTTTAACTCAGTCTGAGTTAATTTCACTCCTCCAGTCTAGAAAATGCACTTATCCCATAGGAGTGGATCCTTTGTGTGTTAAACCTCCGTCAGGATCACTCCAAACGAGTGATTTTAACTCAGCCTGAGTTAATATTCCCTCCTTTCCAGTGTCGAAAATGCACTTCTCCCACTGGAGTGGATTTCACTCTTTTGTTTTAAGAGTGTCAAGAACACAAATTACAGACCACCCCGTTCCTTTCCTCCCCATCCTCGAGAGAGTGTAATGTGTAATTGAAAGTATCAAGTAACAACTGAATTAGCAACAGTTCTTTACCAACAACTTCAACTTAACCGTTCGATTACACATTTCGAAGGGGATAAAAAAAAACGATAAAGAACAACTCATAATCACTTTGCCCCTCTGCTTTGGGAACAATGGAAAAACAATTAATAACTGGTAAAAATGACGACGGCGGAATGGCGCCAAAACACCGAATTAGAATCAATTAGGCCTTGTGACACAACAATAGAAAACGATTAAGGTAGCAAAATTAATGGCTTTTTGTTGGAGCATAAAAAAAGTACCACATGTTGCTGAATTTTATTAGTTTTTACTGAGTTTTGTTGTAGTTCTTCATTTCGCCATAAACGCCTATTGTTGTATGTTCTGAACAGGCTGTTGAACCCTGCAGAAAGGGTTCAAATGCTGAATTAAATGGTTTTGGTGATTATAGTGTGTGACCGGAGGTTTAGCGTCTAGAAAGATGGCGACATTTGACAGATTTTCTTTTTGTTTGAAAAAATAAGTAGATTTGAAACAAAATTGCCCTTTAGAACTGCTTTCATACTAAATCCTTGCGTCTAAAAAACGCGTAATCAAAATCTCTATATGATATAAAATTGTATGTAAAAAGCGGTTGTATTAAAAAAAAAAATTCCGTAAAAGAAAATCAATAATTATTACCTGTCGCTTGCTAAGTTTATTTTTATTTCGAATAATTATTTTGAAATATCACATTTAAAAATTAAAGAACCGTAAAAAGAGAAATAGTTAATGAAATTTTATCAGTTATAAATAATGGTTAAATATAAGTAAACAATTAGTCTGATCTTTAAAATAAAATCGAACACTGTGCGCCTCTTTCTAATCAAATAATACGGACAATTAAAGAATTTAATAGTGACATGTATTACGACGTCATTCCAAACTGATTAATATTACAAAAATATGTTTCCTTTAAATTTCTATTTAATATAAATTAAATTTATCGTGTGATTTTTGTTAGTAGCAACTGACAAAGGAGACTTAATATTACTAAAATATTTATTTTGTATGCAATGACTAATGGATTTTAATTTTTAAATGACTAATGGATTTTACATTTTTTAATAATTAAAAAAGTTCCTAAATGTTCAAATTTTTACATGACAAAAAAATCGTATTGTGGAAGCTTAAAAAAAAGCACCAGCTTGAAAAACTGCCCTGCAAGCCAAGACTTCTGTGTCGTATTCAGCTTACGATACCTGGTACAACGTAATATATATTGCGGTCAGGTAGTAGGACTGAGCCAGAAACCGTAATTGTTGAATTCCCAAGCTAAATTGATACTCAGTTTATCGACCCACTGATGTAATAAGCATCTAAGCAGACCTTGTTCATTCCACTATTCAAGCTATGTCCCTGATGCTGTAGATATTTTCTATCTATTTTTGACGCTGCGTACGATGTCGCCCTTAACGGTTGCGTTGGGTGCCTATTCAGGTGTTGGCTCGTCACCTGACTGTGGTTGTAAAATACGACGCCAGTCGAAAATAGCCCTCGAGTAGCTCTAGTGCGACGATAATTCAAAACCTAACCTAACCTCTATCCATTTTTGAATGCTACGGTATCGGTAATACCGCTTAGTGTAACTTTTGGAGGACAGCATGCTGGTGCTAATAAAAGGCAATTAATTTTAATATTAAAATTATAATTTTTAATTATATGGTACTTTCAAATTATTGTTTTTATACAATATTTGAAATATAAGTTGTTGTCTTAAAAATATTTTATTTTAAAATGAGGAAGAAAAGAGGAAGATGTAATATAAAAAATCCCTTCAAATTCAAATTTTCTTCTGAGATTTTCAATATCTTCTAAGTTTGATGCGTTGGATTTTTTTATGAACCGCACTTGTTTGTAGAATGTCTAGTTTAGAATATGAAAGTGCTTGACGAACGGACAGAGGGACATAGTCTTCCTATAAGTTCCAACTTTCACATTATAATCGTAGAGTTGGGAAGTTAAAAAGAAAGAAACTTAGTAAGCGTACCTGCCTTAAAAAACAGCCTTGTGTGACTTATTTTACTTATTGACAACTTTAAATTACAATAAACCTTGCTGTCTGTCTAATTCACATTAATATTGTTTTCATCATTTTCACATATTTAAAGTATCGAAATTTTATCGGTTCTGAAATATTTTTTTAATCATTACGGTTTATGCAAACCGCTTATTAAAATACTGTTAATGATGGCGACAAGGTATGAAATTATGCAATAAAATTTAGTTATCAAATAATAATTTTCAAAATTAGTGGTATTTTAAGTTGTATTTACAATAAAACAAGCTGTCTGTCGAAATCACATTAACATTGTTTTCATCATTTTTACACATCTAAAGTCCCGAAATTTTATCGGTTCTGAAAATTTTGTTAGTTTTTTTTAATCATTACGGTTTATGCAAACCGCTTATTAAAATACTGTCAATATGGACGAGGAGCTATGAAATTATGCAATAAATTGTAGTTATCAAATAATGATTTTCAAAATTATTGGTATTTTATGTTGTATTTTTTTATATATTAACAATGCAAAAAAAACAATAGTAAAATATACAAGGTGCATACAACGCCTTCGGAAATTTACTAAAATGTCTTTTTAAGTCAAATAAGTATCCTTGCTTAGTAACAACACGAAATAATAATAATAATACAAAACTTGGTATTTATTTTTTTAAAACAAATGTATCAAAAAAATAAATGTCGAATGTTCAGCGATGCATATGAACATTATAATTTTTTTAGATAGCCCTACGAATTCTTCTGACATTTTTAAAGTTATTCTTATTTTTTTTTTATTCGAAACGTTAATTTTGATTGATTATATCATAAATTGATACTTTTAAAAAAGTATTTATGCGTAGGCCACACACAAGCGTAGAAATACATATTTTAAGCTTGCATGATGATTATACTTAAAACTATATTTAAAAACAGAAATTGTTAAGTCTTCAGAATTATACGCATACGTTATTTAAAAATGATTAAAAAAATAAAAGAAGTAAAAATTAATAATCAATGCATTCTGATTAAAGTAGAGTTTTAAAATGCACCAATCTTTAATAATATGCGAAAAATCATTCAAGCTTAAATATTAGCTCTTAGAAAACTATAGAAAAACTTTTACATTGTCAACTTATCAAACTACGGCTATCATTTTTGTAGTGAAAAGTTACGTAAAAACACAAACTTAATAATATAAGAGACTTAGTGTATTAGTCGATGTAAAAAAACATAATTTAAGGTTGTAGTTTTATAATAATTGCATGGCACATAAAAAATAGCTATTTTCTTCACTGAAGTTACTTTTTTTTCTGTAAACTTTCGGAACTTTTTTTAAGGATAATAATAATAATAATAATAAAGTATGTTGGAAAATTATTATCTTATTTTATGCGCTCTTTGATACAGAATTAATCATTGTATTTTAGATAACCATAAAAAATAAGACAGGTTTTAACGAGGGTGACACGATTTTAATAAAAAAAATCAGGATTTTTTTATTAAAAAAATCCAATAAAAAAGTCGTGTTACAAAACCGTAAAGATAAAAAAGTGATAAAAATCCATTATTTTTTTATGTTTATGCCAAAGCATTATCTTAAGAAAAGTACCGAAGAAAAAATTTACTTAGTGTATAAGGTTAAAAAAAAATAGTATTCATTTTCGTAGAAAAAATGTAATTAAACCTTTTTTTTTTTTTAGTCTCTGACATAAGTAAAAAATAGACTCTTTTTTTTTATCTTCTAAGAAGATTAAAAAAAAACTTTATAACTGTATACTAAAAGGATATTTTTTTTACGAAAATGACACTGTACCAAAAGAAATTATGAACCTGATTTTTATAGAGGTGGCAATTATTAAGATGGAATTACCCTGTGCAAAAACTAAATTTATTCCGATAGGTTATTAAGGTTGGTACATTTGGAAGATTATTTGTTTCGTATTTTTTTATAGTTATGATGGATTAGAATATGAAGCTTATAACGAAGGATGTTTTGCAACAAAAATAAAGATGCCATTTGAATGGCGCCAAATTATAACAAGCGAAAGCAATTCACAATAAAAAATTAAATATTCAAGAACCATCTGGGGGCCCGGATAGCCGAGTTATTTGGACCATAACGCTATAGCTAGTAGTCTGCGCGCTGTAACGGGTGCGGGTTCGATTCCCTCCTTCACCCTAGGTGTATTTTCCTTTCTCTGTGACAGTAAAAGTTCCCTCTGTAACTGTCTTTCTTGACGAAGTTTTTTGTAAGCGGGTCTCTGACCGAGGACACACGCCGGAATATACAGGGTGGTAATAAGATAACGCTCGCTTTTCGAAGTGGTCTGTAGCTTGAATGAATAATTCGAATGCAACAAACATTGAAACACTTACTAATCAAGGGGGGGATGGAATTATTAAAAGTCTCCTACTTCTAATTTAAAAAAATTCTAAATTACTTTTCTAGGGTGTTAGAAATTACGAAGCGTAGCCAATTATGGCGAATTACGGCCAACACAGCCAATCACGCTTCGTAATTTGGAACCCTGGTCAAGAGACGAGTTTCTTTTTTAGGAATCATAAGAAAGAAATTCGTCCATTGACCAGAGTTCTAAATAACGAGGCGTAGCCAATTATGGTCAATTGCGGTCAACACATACAATTACGCCTCGTAATTTAGAACCCTGGTCAAAGGACGAGTTCATTTTTTATGATTTCAGTATCCGCCTCCCTTCTTGATTAGTAAGTGTCTCAATGTTAGATGCATTTGGATTATTCATTCAAGCTACACACCACTCCGAATAGCGAGCGTTATTTTATGCATCAACCCTGTATATGTATCAACCCTGTACCCCTGCATCCTGTGAACCATCCACCTTAAAACTTGAATAATGCTCATTTTTTTTTTTAATTTACAAAACTTTAATCAATACAGGGAACTAATATTTCATTTCGAACACACACAAAAAAAAACAATTAGTATTTATTAAGCACAATTAGTATCACCAAAAAAAGTTGGCCAAGCTTGTGTTTGGGCTTAAATTAGAAGCGAGCATGGCTTCAATTGGCAACCCATTGTCGACATTGGTTGTTACCCATCAGCATCCCTTCCTTATTCTAGCCTCTCATTAATGACATTTTTTTTCGATATCTTGCTAATGAAGGTGTTTGCCCTTAAGGAATAACATAAAAACTAATTCCTAATAACCATCTCCTCATAAATTTTTAAAGCATTTGTTAATTGTCATCTGGATCCTTTCATTTTTTAAGGGGAAGGCGACTGAAACCACACATTTTTAATGGTTAATGATCTAGGGCTGAAGTTATGACATTTATAGAATGATTTTTACAATCAATTTTTGCCTTGCTTTTTTTTTATCTGTAAGAAGTATTTTAGCTTGCAGAAAAGTATTTTTTTTATAGTCAAACATGGTTTTTTTTAAAGGAAATATAAACATGTGCGGCTTGAGGCTATGATTGTTTAACTCATTAACGACTGGTTTGTGAACACTGAACACCATTGACACCTTCATTCTGAAAAACGATGATATTTTTTTTATTTGTTTTTCATGCAATTCAATTTGACCTACATTGACTTCCTAAATCTATGATTTTCCTATGTCTTACACATTTTTATTTATATAAGCTCCAGCATAACCTTTTGCGACATGGCGTCCCCATTTGGAGACATTTTTAAAACCTTCCCACAAACAATTAGCCCGTTATACTAGTTCCGAAATTAACCTGATACGATCGAAGAAGATGCAAGTATCAGTTTTCAGCCGTTAATTGCAGGTATCAGTCATTTATTTCTGTAAAAAAAAATGAAGTTGAACGGGGGTCAATTTAATATTAGAGTTCTTAAAAAAATAGTTTATTTTTTTCATACTTTTCAAAAGAGTTGATTTAGTAGTTTATTTTAAATTTATTTTGCAATAAAACAGTATTAAAATTATATGTTAACTACAAATAAGTGATACGGCCTTTTTTGTTGCATTTTATAGCACAAAAATTTGTACTTTAGGACGTGTTCCTCAGTAACTATAAGACATAATTTTTGTAAAATTTCTTTGAAAAACATACTTTTTAGCATATATTTGTATGAAAAGAATGTTTAGATTTTATAAGAATATACGTGTAGGATTTTGATCGGGTCTTAAGAGGCTAAAGCATGCTTTCACATGGCAAAGTTTCTTGTCAATCGCCGATAATGGGTTAAAAGCTTTTTTTAGGCAACATTCACATAAAAAAGACATAATCACAGTTTTAAAAGAGTAATCAATATGACATTTTAATTTTAGAAGAAAATGAAATACTTTTAGATATACTTTGGATATAATGCATCCGTTAAGCAGCATAACATTACAACGACATTTTCAAAACGGTTAATTTCAATATGTTTTTGCACAAAAATACATATGTTGCATTCAATCGAGAAAGTTTAAGTAATTCCGAACAATAATTTCTTGTTTCAGTTCAATCTTAAAACATATATCGATTTATTATAATCTATATTTTTTTAGTAAAAACAAATTAAATTCGTTTGGCTAAAATAAATATTTAAAGTGGTTACAATTCAATGGAAGGATTTTTCTAAGATGCCAATGCCTATTTTCTATTTTTAAATTTCTTTGGAATTAAAAAACAATGAAAATGGGTTACAAAATAACTAATAATAATGCCCTTAAAATACATCAAAAAAATATTTACAGCCTTAAGGGGTCTAAGGAGTCTTAAAAATGTGCAAAGAAGGAACTACAAAGCATAGTTTGATCTTTCATGTAATTTTTTAACTACTTAATATACAAGTATAATTTTTTTATATGTAATTCTACAAGATTTATTTAATGTGAAACAAATTTTAAAATTTATGAAACTTTAGCCAAAACTAAAATAAATGATATTAAACATAAAGCTATTTGAACACATTGTGATTAGGCTTGCGCGGCAAATTGTGAGGTCAAAATTGAAGACATGACCAAGAAAATGACTTTATATTGTACAAATATGTACAAACTAGAACTTATACCTAAATTCTCAGCTCAATTTTAATTAGAAATAATTTTTAAAATTTTTTTAAATCAATATTTAAAAATTTTTATAAATTTTTTTAGAAAAAAGTTCTTAAAATAAATTCTAATTAAAATTGAGCTGAGAATTTAGGTATAAGTCTTTGTTTGTACATATTTGTACAATATAAAGTCATTTTCTTGGTCATGTCTTCAATTTTGACCTCACAATTTGCCGCGCAAGCCTAATCACAATGTGTTCAAATAGCTTTATGTTTAATATCATTTATTTTAGTTTTGGCTAAAGTTTCATAAATTTTAAAATTTGTTTCACATTAAATAAATCTTGTAGAATTACATATAAAAAAATTATACTTGTATACTGAGTAGTTAAAAAATTACATGAAAGATCAAACTATGCTTTGTAGTTCCTTCTTTGCACATTTTTAAGACTCCTTAGACCCCTTAAACCAATTCTTCAAGTTCCTGATAATTACAGAAACTTCTGGCAATAAGAAGAGGTCGCGGGAGAGCCCTTTACATTTTATTTTTCATTTACGGTGGCAATCCAATGGGTGGCAATCGTACCAAAAGAGGTACTCCAACGGAATCTACCCACTAGGTCATTAACCAGAATAGGGATTAGAAATGATGCACGGTTCTATTACATGAACAGTGTTTGGGTGTGTTTGCTGTCAAACATATTTTTTTAAATAATTTTTCAAAAAATAATTTGATAAACATTATTTAATCAATTTCAGAACGTGGGATAGAGACATATAAGTCAGCTGTAAGAAAACCGTTTGTAAAAATATCCAATACAGCCGGAGAAATTAGGCTTATTATTGTTATCTTCTTTAAATTGGATTAGAGGCCCAGTGGCCCAGTGGTAGTGTTTCGCATTGCCACGCCACAGGTCTGGGGATCGAATCCCGGACTGGGCGAGGTTGACCCAGTCTTTCATCCCTTGGGTGGGTCGATAAAATGGGTACCAAGCATGCTTGGGAACTAAACACTGGGGGAGGCTGACCACCTTACCGGGACATATGCCTAGCACCCCAGAGCCCTTGGTCACGAAAGCTGAAATGGGCAAGGCAGGCTATTGGCCCAGTAATGGGCTGCTGCGCCAGGGAGTTTTTTTTTTTAGTTTTAAATTGGATTAACACTGACACAGAGTCCTTTTGGTTTGGAGACGCATGGTCAGTCGGTCTCAGTCACCATGAAAATCGGTTATTTTTTATTTACCTGAAAGTACGTTTTGGTTTTCCATATTTGCTTAGAGTTTTAATTAATGTGTCATTCTCTTAAAATCCATTTGTATCATCACACACCTGGTATTGTGTGGGCGTTAGCGAGAAGATATTTGAAGATGTCCGATTTTGAAAACTCTCTCTTGTATGATCTCAAATTTGAGATTTTAAATTATTTTTTAAATACATTTTTCTCGCAATAAAATGCGAAAATTCTGACTGTATTTAAGAGCATAATTTTTAACATGGTGGATACTTTGGCCAGAACGTGCTAAAAACAATTACGGATGACTGTGAAGAATTTTTACTATCAGACCTCTCGTACAGGACGAATACTGTAAACGATAAGCCATTGTTGATCAGGTTTAACCATATTCAACATGAAAGGGACCTGGTATACCCATATAGACAGGCAAACTGCAGTATATCCGTATGTATAATCAAATTGGCTGAAGTGTACATTTGTTTTTCCTGCATGAGGTTTAAATTAAAATTTTACCTGTAAATTTATTTCTCAAATTTAAAAATAGATTTCTGTAGCAGATGGTTTCAAATGGCTCCTTCATGCAATAATTTGTTTATTTTAATAAAATAATTACGGCTTTTTAGATCTGTATCCCTCAGAAGGATCTACTACAATGATTTGCAACATTTTATGCCTTGAACTAATCAGTTTTGACATACCCGGCAGCACAACGGTTAGGGAGCTAGCCTTTGGAGTTTCTGGGTCCGGGTTCAGATCCCGATAAGACATGGATGCTTGTGTCCGTCAATAAATGTTTTTATTCGTCTATGTGTTTGTGTCGTCCTTCTTTGGTGCGTCTCTTGTGACTGTGTCACTTCTGGTGAGTAGAGAACGGGCTCATATGCTCCCCCTTCTAGAGTGCGCATTCATTGTCATTTGTCAATCAGTTTTAACATACTTTTTAACGTGCTGTAGTTTTTGACATTTGCAATGATAGTCATTTTTTATTAAACTGAACATTCGTACACTCTTAAAACGAACGAGCAATTTTAACTCAGTCTGAGTTAATTTCCTCAGGGCCCTTAAAAAGATAAAATCTCCTAAACAAATTTAAAATTGCCATACTCCGGAAACCTATAAGAAATTGCCACATTTTTTGTCGTTTTTATCACTTTCAAGAATTACTTTACACTCTTAAAACGAACGAGTGGTTTTAAGTCAGTCTGAGTTAATTTTCACTCCTCCAGTCTAGAAAATGCACTTCTCCTAGAGGAGTGGATCCTTTGTGTGTTAAACCTCCGACAAGATCACTCCAAACGAGTGATTTTAACTCAGTCTGAGTTAATATTCACTCCTTTCCAGTGTCGAAAATGCACTTCTTCTACTGGAGTGGATTTCACTCTTTTGTTTTAAGAGTGTCAAGAACACAAATTACAGACCACCCCGTTCCTTTCCTCCCCATCCTCGAGACGCCAACTGCCCTTATCTCAGGCCCTCTCTCTGCCCTTTCATCTTGGCGGAGAAGGGGCACACATAAAACCCAACGTGACGGCATTTTACCCGGGCATTTATCCCGGAATTAATCCGGGAAAAGCCCCGATTCGGGATCCCAATGAGCAATAAAGGAAAAGGAAAAGGCAGCGCCATTCCGTGAGGCCGACTGCTGGATCTTAATGTCTAGTTGCCCATTCCTGATGGGGATGGGTTCAGAATTTGGCGCCGTATGGCTGGATTTGGTGAAATTAAAAGGGGAGGATCTTTTTGGAACTGCGCTTTGGGAAAATGAAGAAAATCGTTTCATTAAAAGCTAAAGGTAAAATAAAAAGATAATATTGGCATAGTTAAAATGTAGTTGCGTTTATTAAATTCCAAAATGAGATATGTGACATATCATGAATCAAAATCCTCAAAAACTTATATTTTTAATCTCAATTAAACTTAAATAACTTAAATTACCTTTTTACATATCCTTAATATCACTTCGTACTTCCACATCCCAACGACCCTGTCGGCGACAAACAGTCGCCTCAAGCAATCATTCCCACATTTCTTTCCTGAATCATCCGCCTACACGTTGACCTTTTTAAACATTTCTTGTTACAAAATCTTAGCTTCTAATTGGTCGGTCGAAGAACATGCAATAACAATCTGTAACTGTAATTCACCTTTTTTTAAAACTTCAAAATGTAAGGTTATGTGCTCTTTGGCGAGCCGGGCTACGGTGCAACCTTCGCCCCGTTTAATACGTCAAATTAATTACTTACACAAGTAAAAATCCTTAGACGTCTTATTTCCTTTTTCTAGAAGTAACTTAATTAATAAGTATGCTTGCCTATGTGGTAGCTGTTATTCTACTACAAATGTCATATATTATCTATTGTTATGTGTTTTAATGATAACAACTTATCAACGCAAAAATTACAAATAAGTTTTCTTTCTTGCAGCCTCACAGTAGAGATTGTATGCTTTGGCTATCTGCTGAGCTGTCAAATATAAAGTACAAGTATAATATCAAATTCTGGATCCCAATGAGTAATAAATTCGAGTTAAATGCATAGCTATTCCATGAGGCAGACTGCTGGATCTTAATATCTAGTTGCCCATTTCTGATGGGGCAGAATTTTGCGCCCTGAATTGGTGAAATAAAAGGGGGGGGGGAGAGATCCTGGATTATGATCTTATAAGATGTTAGATGAATCCTTAGATGATTTGCTATGTAGTCCTGTAGCTTTTTTGGAAAGTTAGATCGCTGCTACTATCATAATATTTTTCAAAAGAGCTCAATGTTATTTAGCATCTAACTTAACATGTGTGTAATACATGATATTTTGTTCTTTCACTGCCAAAATATATATTTTGGTCTTTGATTAACACACATTGAGGGATTCTTTTTTATTTATTTGCTTTGGAACTTATTTATATATTTTTTTATAACATTGTCGTTGCCATAGAGGACGGTGCATTAAAATTTAGAACGTGGCATCTTTTTGATTGTGTGCTACATAAAAAATATGATTATTTTACTTTAAATAGTTTAACTTTTCATTCTAAGACTTTAACTTAGATTCCAATTAACGACACATTGAAAAAGTTGTCGAACGTCAATAATATTTTTAAGTCATTAAAATGGATGAAACTGTATGCTACCAAAGAAAAACATTTTGCTCTAGAGGATTAAATCCGCATGCTTTTTCCGTACTTTTCAAATCCGTAATAACACTGTATTGACTTATGACGTACAAACCACTGTAAACCTCATTAGTATAGCTTCTTTTTATTGTGTAATATTTACTACTATATTGAAACTTACTGATATTGATATTTACTATGATATTGATGATTACTTATAATGGATTTTCCCTGGAAAATATGAGAAGAGCATACTTATTCATACACACATTGTTAATTATTAATGAACAGACGTCTTCCATTATTAATATTTGGCAACATTTTTTCTTAACTTTTGGCGAAGGACACAACCACGCCAATTTCCCTCGCCAAAACGTCCCTAATGCTCAACAGCCCATTCCGGAACGGCCTTTATCGCGCCAGGAGAAGGCGATGAGAAATTAAATTGGCGATACTTTTCCTTTGGTGATAAATCGTCTTAATTATCGGCAACGTTTTACGGGGAATTTTAAAAGGCGAATGGTGCGTGAAAGGATTGTGACGTGAAGTGTTAATGGCGTAGGGCGTCTGACGTAGCGTAATGACGTAGGGCGACTGTTTTCGGGTGACCGGGTTTTTGGATGTTGGCATAGTTTGGCGTCGTTTTATTGTTTTTGTTCGATAAATAGCGGAAATTTTCCCTCCTTTAAGTCGAAACAGGGGAAAGTTAGTGTTTGAGGAACACTTCGATGGGCGAAGTGAAAAGTTATAATATTGGAAAGTTTCTACACAATAAAGCTCGGATATTTTATACTTGGCTGCAAGTTTTAATCAACTAGACTGAAATATATAACTTAATAATAACCTGACTTAAGTTTATTTAGGTTAGGGATAACTGTATATAAAAGATAACTGTTCACAAATAATGTGGGCTATAGAATGGTTAAAATGTAACGTATCCTGATTCAGCATTGTTTCAAGAGAAAAATATCATAGGTAGGATAATGCAAATAAATAAATTTTTGAACTTCATATAGCTTCATTGTTAGGAATTGGAAGCTTGTTATATTTTTAGTTTGAAATTCAAAACACACTTATTCTCTCGATATATTTCTTAAACATTCTTGAATTACAGTTTGTGCGTGTCATTATTTTTTACTTAAACATTATGTTCTTGAAAGTGTCAATAGTACCTATATTTTACTATGTAAATAATATTTACAAATTAAGCCGACCCTATATTATTTTTACATTTTCATCGAAAAAAAAATGCATTGAACAAAATATTTTGAACGTTTCGCATTTAAAGTTACCTTTATATTCTTTAATTATAATTCTTTTCGACAATAATTCCAAGCATATACTAGCTCTATTTTAAAACGAAAACAATTTATTATCCTTTTTAAAGACTAATTGTCTTTAGTAGTAACAACTCATAGAGTAAGCTGTGTCAACCGTGAATAATTAACTACGAAGCAGTTGACACTTACATGTATGTATTCAGTGAAGCTCTTGACACAATCTATGTCAATACAGACGAAAAATATACACTCAGTCCAATTGTGTAACTTTCGTTCATCAACCTTCACAAGAGTAACTTTGATTTTCATTCAAGAGTCATTATACAAGAGATTATTTCTTAGGAAAGGAACAAAGAGTGTTAGTGAGTGTTTATACAGATGATATATGTATGAGGAATGTACGTTCTTTACACTGACAAGTAACTCTTTCAAACAGAAGATGTGTATGCTACCTTTGGGCAGGTAAACTTTAGTATCTAGACCAGGGGTTCCCAACCTTTTTGCAAACACTGATTCAGAGCAAAAAAGGTTAAATTAATTATTGTGTTACTGCAATTTATCTTAGTGACTCACATATAACTATTTTTATAAACCAGGCACTGCACGGGTGTACCCTTAATAACGGTGATTGTTTCATTTTATGTAAACATTTAATTTATTTATTATTATAACATTTATTTTATTTATTGGTTGGCGAACGCTTCTTTACACCGGCGATTTTACTAAGAAACAAATGAGCTCTAATCCAAAAGGTATCATCTGGACGTTTACCAGAACTAAGATCATGTTAGCATACCGCTTAAAAAATAAATGCTGAATATGATGAATTTAAACCCAAACTAAAAACAAATACAAATTATTTTACCTTATCTTTGTTTAATACAAAAAATATTAGTTTTAATATTAAAGGTTTTATTGAAATATGAAATGAGGCGAAGCTTTAGACGAATAGCAACACACTTATATATGCAATATTTATCTAAATTTTTTTGTTATAATCAAAAACGAAAGATAACTTTTTAATATGTTTCTATATAATATTATATGTTTACCGAAATTCAACAGAAGTTTCTGGGTTTAATAAAGTAACTTTGTTATATAAAGGTAATCATAAAATAACTATCTTTATAATCCAAGTGTCGACATGAGAACTATTTCGGAGACTTGGTAATCCCTTTTCCATTAAGAAATGGAAAGAAAAAATAACTTTTTTTCTTTTATTGATTACTTTATTTTATAACAGAAAATGAGTTTTGTAAGTTAAAACTGAACAAGCGTTGTATTGCTTCCTTTTATTGCTCAATATTTTAAAATTATTAGTTATTTGAGTTATTTTGAAAAGTATATCCGTATTTTTTAATGTTAAAAAATATATCTGTCGCAATTGTTTTTAAAATTTTATCACAAATTGTTCACAGAGGATGTTTCAAATGAAAGTGTTAACACCATGTCAAATAATTATTAGTAGTGAAAATGACAACAATACAAATTTATAAAAATATAAAATAAAAGTATTTCCAAAATCAAATTTAAGTTACGGTATCAAATTGGTTCAACCCAGCCAAAAAATTCTTCAGAATTGCTTCACAAAAAAACTTTAAAAAAACTTCACAAATTCTGAAGGGATTTGAAACACTTAGTCTGCAGAATTGCTTCAAGAAAACTGCAGTTATTTTTTGAAGTTTTCGTAAAGCAGTTTTGCAGAATATTTTGGCATTTTTTTAAGAAAACGTGGCGCCATCTAGCGAAATGTAATTAAAATAAAAATTATTTTGCGGGATTTGATCTGATGGAAATTGGGCAGCTGTCTAATGCTCTAACGACTGTACCACAGAGACTTGTTATGAAGTTGGTTCTGTAAATATATGAGCAAACTATATTTTAGTTAGAAAATATTCTCGCTCGTCTGTTGCTTCAAAATAACTAGTTTTTTTAAAAAGTGCCGAAATGACTTTAGAATGGTTGTAGAATTGCTGCAAAAAAACTGCAGATACAAATGTGGTCAATTTTTACATTTATATTGCTTCAAAATAGCTGCAGTTTTCTTGAAGCAATTCTGCAGACTAAGTGTTTCAAATCCCTTCATAATTTGTGAAGTTTTTTTAAAGTTTTTTTGTGAAGCAATTCTGCAGAATTTGGCAGTTGAGAAGTGCCGAAATGACTTCAGAATGATTGCAAAATTTCTACAGAAAAGTTGTAGATACAACCGTGGCCAGACTTCACATTTCTATTGCTTCAAAATATCTGCAGTTTTTTTAAAGTGACTAAATGACTTCAGAATGGCTGTAGAATTGCTGCATAAAAAAACCGCAGATATATCCATAGTCAGGCTTCACTTTTCTATTGCTTCAAAATAACTGCAGTTTTTCTGAAGCATTAAAAATGATTTTAGATTTGCTGCACAATTGCTACAGAAAAACTGCATAATCCCCATTCGATATACTTCAATTTTCTTTTGATTCAAAAAAACTGCAGATTTCTTAAGGATGACTGCAAGATCGAATTTTTTTAAGCAATTCTGCAGAATTTTTTGGCTGGGTAGATTCCGTTTTTTTTTTTAAAAATCTTAACATAGTCATATTGATACAATTGTAAAGATTATTGCAGGGATACACAACGTCTCGTGATACGACTAAAATGCAAAGCTTTCGGGGCTTTGTTAAAACTTCATTAATAAATTCAAAAATAGAAAGTCAACATGCATATTCTGTAAAAATGGTAAAAAATTGCTTTAGCAGCTCACTCAGATGTCGGCTCGTCACTTGAATGTGGTTCTGCGATTATGTCGCCCGTCACCAATAGTGCTCGCGTAGCTCAAGTGAGACTACTTTTCAACTTTACATCATCGATACAATTAGGTTGCACATTCAATTGCGCATTATTTCAAATAAATGGAAGCAATAAAAACATAACCACAATTCATCAGGTAGATAGGTTTGAAATATCGTTGCACTAGAACTACACGAGGGCTACTGGAGACGGGCGTTGTAATTTAAAACCACAATCAAGTGACCAGCCGACCCCTGAATGGGCACCCAACGCAACTTTTAAGGGCGACATCGTAAGCAGCATAGGGAGTTTGGAAAATATTTAACCACCCACTACACAAGGTATTATTCGTCGGACATTTTCGGGCTGCACGGGAAACTTATAGGTAGACAGCTATTTTGGCGATGTCCGGGCCCCGGGACCTTTCCCATGAAAGACGCACACCGAACCGACTGGGCTCCCAGCCCCTAATTTATCAGGAACAACAATTTCGCCGATTGCATGTAGATGGTGGATTCAACCAGATGTTTTGATAAAAATAGTTCACAAAATCTTTATCTCGGTATAATTATCGATATCGTTTAAATGAGCTGTAAGTTTCAAATGACGTATCGGGGGTATAGCTCAGTGGTAGAGCATTCGACTGCAGATCGAGAGGTCCCCGGTTCAAACCAGGGTGCCCCCTTAGCTTATTTTTGAAAGAATCTTTTGAATTTTAACGTAGTTATATGTGTTTCTATTTTTCTCAATAAACAATCAAATCAACTATGATTTCCATATATTTTCTGCTTAAATTTGAACAAAAAAAAATTATGTTTTAATTTTTAACAAAATACTCAAAATTATTAATACTAAAAATAATATGCTAGACATTTATATTTGCAAGCATTATGTATCCGGCATTGCAGAGTGTAATATTAATGATGGTGATTTAGAGATATTAAGAGGGTTCGCGGTAATGTTAAATTTGCCAATTGCAATGTACTTTTTCACAATAACTACTGATCAGATCATCTTAAAATTTTATGTGTGTGTTATACCAACCTAATATATTAATCTGAGGTTAAAAGTTTTTTGTAAGTAACTGTTAGATTTTTTTTAATAAAATAAGTTTTTAAGTACCCAAAAAATCATGAAATTTTTCACTTTTTTGCCCCATAATTTTTTTTTTCACTTTAGTTTTATTAAAATTTGTAACCTCAGATTAATCTATACTATGTATTACATCATATAAAAAAAAAGTTTACGAGAAAATATAGCATAGTTTTTGAGAAAAGGTACATCGAAGTTCAAAAAATTAAGTTCTGAGAAAAACGCGTTTAAAGTTTTTATTGTTTACCCATTTCCTTACGAAGCCATGACATTAAAATGGCTTTTAATGTCAAAATATTTTTCCAATCGTCTTGATACTTTGTCACAATATTAATAGAGGTTGTAATAATATTTTAAGCCAATAATTTTAGTTTTGATTTTTTCGCTGATTTTGGGGTACTGAACCCCCTTAATGTATTTAAACAGTGATTTTGTATAAAATAATTATAAATAAATAGTATTTGTTGTGTTACTATTTCCCCATCTGAAATCCAATCTAAAACACTCAGGCCCAAAGTAGAGTAAACCTTCCTCTCATTTACACACGGAACCCATTGGCATACCTTTAAAAAGGTCTCCCACTCACTAAATCACACCACCAAGGGCCTTAGAGAGTTTGACAAAAAGGTATCTGATATTTTAGAGTCATTTAATATCACACGCAAATTTTGTTAGTATCAATGTGAGGTTTTAGGTTTTTGATTTAAGCTGTTCCCTAACTGCCCAACAGTTGAGGAGGCAATGTCGGATTTCTAAGTAGGCTGTAGCGTACAGCGGCGAATTTTCGGGGGCGGCACATTTTAAGACCAATCAAAGCGGCAATTGGCATTAAAAAATTATTATAAAGATACGAATATTTTTAGGAAAGAAAACAAAAAATTTACATCAATGCGTAAACCGTAATGAACCGTAAATCATTAAAACATTCAAGAAAAGAAAATATGCGTGTTGTGTACAATGAGTAAAAAGAGAGGTTTTACTTCTTAACAATTATTTGATAGTCTCATATTTACTGAGGATTAAATAAAAAAGCAAGGCCACTAGTTAAATACATCTATTGAAACGATCTAGATTCTAATTTAATCGAAGAATGCTTTCATTTTAAAAATCACTGCATCACCAGGAATATAAAAACCCTTAGTTAAAGGAGTTGAATATTGTGACAGAGGCAGTAAATCGATTGTAGCTTACATGCGGCAAATCTTTAAATCCGGCCCAGCGAGGCGGTACTGAAGCATATACTTCATTGTCTCGAGCTGACGTGGATTGACATACATTAATACAGTCTTTTCGTTTTGGACATTCTCAGGATCACTCACATCATGTAACTGGTCTAGTATTGACCAAGGGATATATAATAAAAAATGTAAGTGAAAATGCAGAATCACTGAAACCAGTAGTTTTAGAAGTAGTTTAACAGTTTAGTCCAAATATCAGTTCTCAGCCTTTGATTACAGGTATCAATCATTTATTTCTGTAAAAAAAGGAAGTTGAACAAGGATCAATACGATATTAAAAATCTTAATTTTTTGTTTCAAAATCTTCAAAAAGTTCTTTAAGTACGTAGTTTTAAAGGCATTTTGCATGAAAACAATGTTTAAATAATCTGTTAACTACAAATAGTGATACGGCCTTTTTTGTTGCATTTATAGCTAAAGAAATGTGTATTTTTAGAGTTTAAGGCGTTTTCGTAAGTAACTATAAAACATTTTTTTTAAAAAATTCTTTGAAAACCATACTTTCACCATATATGAAGAGTACACGGGAAGAACCGTTTGAATTATTAGGCGGACGCCTGCAATTGTCTGCTTGGCGAACATTGGCGGCGGAAAACCGGTTTCTCTCTTTCTTCTTCGCTGGTCCAAGCGTCGGGATCGTCAATCGCCTGAATCTTGGTAGCTAGGAACTACATAGATAGTAGTTACAGTTATTAGAGTTGCAGATCACGTAACCTGCAACACTGACTTCATTGGGGCTCTTCCGGGAGATGCTTGCGCGTCCCGTCGTCAGCATTGGAGGTCACGTGACCTGCTACTCTAACTATGATCTCTATGTGGTAGGAACTGGTTTCCCCACACAAGTTTAGGCGATCACTCGCTATCATCGCCAAAGTGGCCTGCTAAGGAAACTTCTCTACAAAATCAATCGGTTTTTCCCGTGCACTCTTCATATATAATTGTATGAAAATTATGTTCAGATTATAAGAATATACGTGTAGGATTTTGCTCGGGTCTTAAGAGGTTAAAGTATATTTCCTCTGGACTGAATTTTTGGCTGCACTGATCGTTTTTGGTTAGCTCTTAATTCGACAATGTCTGAACTCTAACCTTTCTTATGCAAGGAAAGCACTTTATAGACTCTTTTCCCAGCTGTCTCGACAAATATGTCAATTCCAACTATGTCATCGTCCCTCGCTGCAATGAGTAATGCCGGCTCCGCGGAGGACATTACGCCGGGCCCGTTCCGCAGCGGGGCCCTAAAAGCAATCAGGGACGCGGGCAACAACTTCAACTTTCACTCCTCTAAGTAAATACGGCGATTTTTCTCTGACGCGAACTGAAGAGAGGAATTTATTTTGGCGGATGGGACCTTCACTTTAATCCCCTGCTCTCGGATATCGTTTTCATAAATGTGATTTTTTAAGGGGGTTGGGGGTTTGAAGTTATTTTTGAGGGAGTATGTGTTTGATGATTTGGGTATTTGTTTAGACTGGGATTTTTAGCTATCGAAATCAACGAGATCTGTATAATCTTCCGCTATGAAAATATGAGTTAAAATAAGTAAAGAAAATAAATTATTATTTGAAAAAAATAATCTTATGTATCATGTTGCTGAAGTGCATGATCAACATGATGAATCAGCATGATTACACATCATCAAATTTGTTTTTCCGTAAGAAAGCTAAACATAACTTAATATGATAAATTGAAATTTTTTAAAAAGAGGAATCCACATGGGACTGGTCAACAATATTTCTTTGGTTCTTTACCCCAGAAAAAAAGGAAGCTACGCTGAGAACTTTCAATTTTTATTATAGCACAGCCAATGTAATTTTTGCAAAAAATATTTTGTTGAGCAAAATACTGAAAACTATATATTGATTATATATGATATTATTTATTTAAACGGCCGTAAAAATGTTAGGTTAAAGGACAAGTTGAGGAGCAAAAATGCGTCAATATTAAAAAAAAAAAACTTGAATTAACAATAAAGTGGTACGAAAATTGGGTCGAAATTGATTCGCTTAAAAATCCGCAAGATAAAAGTCTTAATAATTAGCGAATCTTTAAAAATTCCGCATTAAAATTTAATAGAACACCAAAAGACAAATGGGGGCTGTGGAGCCGCCAATATCTCTCGTGTAGCTTTCCAGTGAGACAATATAAAAAGTATGACAAATGACTTTGATTGCGCCCTCTAGAAGGGAGAGTGTAGACTTTATAGCCCATTACCCAGCTCGCCAAAAGAGACAAACACAAGAGACACACAAAGAAGGACGCCACAAACACATAGACAAATAACAACATATATTAACGGTCACAAACATCCATGCTTGACTGGGATTCGAATCCGAACCCAGCAGCTCCAAAGGCTAGTGTCCTAACGATTACGCCGCCGGGGGGGGGGGGGGGGGCAAAATTCAAAGTAACCAAAATTTAAAATATTAATATATTTTATTGAAATAACTTATTGTGACAGATTTTTCAACTGCTTTTCGTCTTCTAAAAATAACAATTTGTTGTCATCTCTTTTCTGACCAACACCAAGTAAAAAACAACAGAAGATTTTTTTCCTACCCATCCCTTAATTTTTTCTGATATTTATTACTGACGCTATCTGCTTCAGATATCTCTGAAAAAGGGGCACTGTCTCAAAAATGAGGTGTACTTTATGCAAATACCAGGGGGCTAAAGATTTCTGATTCCAGAAAGTTTATTATATTTTTACGGGGGCGGAATTGTACGGTAAATATGGGTGAGACTTATATGATTTGGGTTTTATTGTCTTCTTGATATAATTTGGCAGTTTTGCCGTTATAGGGGATTTTGCTGCGTGATTCATATTTCGTAAAACGCGATTTAGGAAAAAGTATTACTTTATTCGCTGGAGATTTTTTAGAGTAATGAAGATGGGAATTATTTGGCGATTTTTTAGTTTTCATCTGACGTTGGGTCGTTTGATAAACTTGTCTGAATTTATTATACTTTTTATCTGATACAAAAGATTATTCCAAATTTAAGGAATGGTGCTTTTAAAACGGGCATTATGGTATGGTACATTTCCTGCTTGTGTGCTTGTTCAGAGAACCGCTTATAAGCTTTCGTCAAGTGGGACCGACACAGAAAGAATGTTAACAGTCACAAATATGCATTATCTTTTAGTATATGATTTGTTCTAATATCGGTGACATAAAATTCAATAATAGATTTGATAAGTAAACTCTTTTTGAGGCCCTTGAAACATCTCTCTCTCTCTCTCTCAAACAGAAGTTCGGATTTTCAAAGTAACCAAAATTTAAAATATTAATATATTTTATTGAAATAACTTATTGTGACAGATTTTTCAACTGCTTTTCGTCTTCTAAAAATAACAATTTGTTGTCATCTCTTTTCTGACCAACACCAAGTAAAAAACAACAGAAGATTTTTTTCCTACCCATCCCTTAATTTTTTCTGATATTTATTACTGACGCTATCTGCTTCAGATATCTCTGAAAAAGGGGCACTGTCTCAAAAATGAGGTGTACTTTATGCAAATACCAGGGGGCTAAAGATTTCTGATTCCAGAAAGTTTATTATATTTTTACGGGGGCGGAATTGTACGGTAAATATGGGTGAGACTTATATGATTTGGGTTTTATTGTCTTCTTGATATAATTTGGCAGTTTTGCCGTTATAGGGGATTTTGCTGCGTGATTCATATTTCGTAAAACGCGATTTAGGAAAAAGTATTACTTTATTCGCTGGAGATTTTTTAGAGTAATGAAGATGGGAATTATTTGGCGATTTTTTAGTTTTCATCTGACGTTGGGTCGTTTGATAAACTTGTCTGAATTTATTATACTTTTTATCTGATACAAAAGATTATTCCAAATTTAAGGAATGGTGCTTTTAAAACGGGCATTATGGTATGGTACATTTCCTGCTTGTGTGCTTGTTCAGAGAACCGCTTATAAGCTTTCGTCAAGTGGGACCGACACAGAAAGAATGTTAACAGTCACAAATATGCATTATCTTTTAGTATATGATTTGTTCTAATATCGGTGACATAAAATTCAATAATAGATTTGATAAGTAAACTCTTTTTGAGGCCCTTGAAACATCTCTCTCTCTCTCTCTCAAACAGAAGTTCGGATTATTTTTTATATAGTCATTGTACACGGAACTAATTTTAATGTTACATAATTGTTGTAATAATTAATAAGGAGAAAATTAATAAAATGTTAATAGAATGTAAAATGCTAGAGGTGTTAGTGCAGAAAAATCATCATCTATTGCTGTATAAAATTCTTTTCCATTTGCTTGAAAACTGAGGAGACGTATTACCCCACCTACCCATACTTCTAGCACTGGCTGCTAATGTATGTATTCTTTTCAATGGGCTTAAAACTGCTAGAAAAAGAGTTAAAACCATTTCTGCCCATTCCGTCAATCAATCTGTTCAAGTAACTAGATATACATCTGAGGTGAAAATTTAACATTAATTCAAATAAAATTCTTAAGAGAAACTGTAATAAAATCTAGCCCCCTAAACGACATTTCAAATCGACCTGAATTCCAAATACAAATGTTTGTTTTTTCTCCAACGGACTGCTTTATTGGCGGCTAAACCTTTGCAGATTCGGTATATCCCTTATAACTGAGAGCCACCATAAAAGCGACTTTCGCTACCACTTTTGATGCTCAGATGACAATGAACCTGAGTTCTCTGAGGAACTTAAAATATGCCGGAGAACCCAAGTCAAACGAGTGCTCAAGGGATCTTTTACATGCCATGCAATCATATCACATGCGTGCCCAGATTGTTCCCATCCAGAAAATCAGACGACTGAGCCGGGGCTCGAACCCTCAAACTAGGGCTTACGGGGCTGACACGCTATAGTACCTCTCAGCCACTGAGCCTCTCGAAGAATATATGAACTTTGCGCACCTTAATCCCTCAAGGGCCTATTTTTCGTTGAGAGCAACCCAATTAACTCCAACCTGGGCTAATATCTGCTCTCCAATAGCAGCACCTGGGACCTAAAAGAATTTTATCTTTCTGATATTTTGACTACATCAATATTATGGTAACAAAATAATCTTTCTTTTTAAGGATTTGTAATGAAAAATAAAGTTAGAAAATCCAAAATTTTATGCTTTGAAATTCTAACTGTAACTAAAAATTCTGGACAATTACAACACATTTTTGGTTACTTTTGTGTAACGTAATGCCATGCAACCATTAATTGGTTGCAATACAAAAATATTGATTTAACAGCAATTTGAAATGTCTGGAAAAAACACATTTTTTTTATTGAAAGTTGATAGAAGTTTTTCTGATATTGTGTTTCTACTTCTGTGTTGGAGTTTGACATTTCATATGACTCCCATTCGTTAAGTCCATCATAAGTTATTAGTCAATAGTGCCCCGGCAAAGATGAAAGAATAGGACATTAAATTCTGCTAAGTCATACACCAGCGCAAAAACAGGTTTGCCAAATGAAGCCATTGATCTCTTCAAAATTAAGCCAAATCAAACGTTTGCCAAATTATTTGGCGGTAACTCTGTCATCTTCACCAGTGCACTGATCTGATCAACGGCCACTTACACAGTCCACACTACAATTTGAACTCGCCAATCGTCCATGTGTAGCTCTAGTCTAGTAACTACCAATGCAAAAACATTTTCCAAGTGGAGACGTTGAATAATTTATGAACTCGACTTGGGGGCCTTGTAACGGTTTCAATAATTTATCTCGACAGGCATCTAATTATATTCGTAGCTTTTATGCTGGTGAAACTTTTATTTTAGCCACTCTGTATCCTCTTGCGACCCTGTGTCCCCATTTGGGGACATTTTTTAAAACCTCCCCACAAACAATAACACGTTAATTTGTTCCGAAATTGACCTGGTCCGAACGAAGAAGATCCAAATGTCAGTTTTCAGCCTTTGATTACAGGTATCAGTCATTTATTTCGATAAAAAAAGAAGTTAAAAGACGTTAATACGATATTAGAGTTCTGAAAAAAATTATTTTACAACATTTTTTCAGACTTTTCAAAAAGTTTTTTAGTAGTTAATTTTAAAAAGGCATTCTGCATTAAAAACAATGTTAAAATAATGTGCTAACTACAAATAAATGATACGGTTTTTGTTACATTTAAAGCACAAAAAATTGTATTTTTAGAGTTTAAGGCGTGTCCCTATAACTATTAAACATATTTTTTAAAAAAAAAAGTTTATTTGCAAAGATACATTTTAGCATATATTTGTATGAAAATTATGCTTAGATTATAAGAATGTACGTGCAAGATTTTACTCTGGTTTTAAGAGGTTAAACCTTGTGTATCTCCACAAATTGAAAAAGAAAATCAATTCACCTTATTGAGCCTTCAATACCAAACTTCATTCCAAACTGCAAGAAGAAGGGGTTTACGTCCCCTAATAGAGAAAGGGTTTTACAGCAAGAGTCAATTACATCGACCATCGAATCGTTTTCCATTAGGTCAGTTTCACGCACAGCAGTTCCGGTCATTTTTGCCGTGCTTAAGTGTGTATCTGGCATGTCCCTCGGTGGTAATGTTAAGGTAATTAGAGTTTTACATCACAAGTGCGGTATAATGCATAAATGGATTTTGTGTCGTATATTGTCCGTAATAGAGAAGATATCGTGGATGAAACCATAGGTGCGATATTTACTCGTCATATGGATATACATAATTAAATTAAAATGAATTATGGGGATCATGGAGGGATATTGCCGTAAATACGGCAACAATTATCGCAATCGTTGTGTGTAAACTAACGTTCGAAAAATTTTAAGCATGAGTAACATTCTTTAGTAAAATATTATTAATTACATTATTGCATGTAAATCGTTTTTTAAAAGTTAAACTTCTCTATTACACTTGTTCTCTAACATTATTCTTAATATATATTTGATGCTGATGATATAAAAAAATGAATTATATATGCTTATTATTTTGGGTTATTGTCTAATCCAGCGCAACACAGCATATTTGAAAGACATCAAAGAAAAGCGTTAAAATAAAAAAAAATCGTTTGTTGAAATAACAACACGTCAACAATGAAAAGTTTTAGAAATATCACTGTTTCATGGAATTAAGTTTTAACAGGAGTTCAAGCAGTAAATCAACAGGCAGAACCTGCATCAACGACAATTGGTATTTTAAAGAAAAACATTTAAAACTTTACAAACTTTCGTATTGATTTTTCTACTAGGTAATTTGGTAATATTGATTTCTGGTGAAAAGTGTCCATTAAACTAAATGGTACTAAGGAAGACCTAATTTAAACAAATGCAATAAAGTAACGTAGCATCCCGAAACTGAAGTAAATGTATTATCCGCAACTACCACATTCAAGTTGTTTTTCAAAGTTAAAAAAGTATTTTGAAAGGGAATCACGGTCAATCAATTTTAACCGGTACCATTGCTTTTTAGTCAATTTGTTTTCTGATAAAGGTCGTTCGTGTGTTCGGTATAAAATACATTCAATGCATTAGAATTAAATACATTTTTTGATAACAATGCATTATGCGCATTTGTTCTTGTTATATATAATTTAATTTATAAAATTTAATTATGTTATGAAGTATAACTTATTTTTTTTTTCGAAATAAGAAATAAAATTAAATTTTAGTTATAATTTTAAATCTTAATCTTTCTAAAGCATGTTATCTAATGCCAATTTTAAAAGCATGAGTTTCTTTCAACTGACACCAGTCTCTGACTGTCATGTTTTACAATTTCCACAGTAAACCCTGTAAAATTTTTGAAATTAATAGGTTTGATAATATCACTATTTTTTTAAAGTTTTGAATCACAAGGTTATTTATAAACAACTGCTATCGAAATGTAATAAAAACATTTAAGAAAAACAAACTGAATTTTAATTAAAATTATAATTTCAATCTCATACACTCTTAAAACAAAGGAGTGAAATCCACTCCTGTAGGAGAAGTGCATATTCGACACTGAAGAAATGAAAATTAACTCAGACTAATTTAAAATTGCTTGTTTGTTTTAAGAGTGTAAATTTAAAAAAAAAATTAAGGTTCAGACAATTTGTTTATCTTTCAAAACTCTAAAGCCTAAAACCTAGATTAACATTTATTTATCTCATTCCAATCCTAAAGTTTCCTTCAACCCATCTGGCATCAATCTCGTTTAATTAGGCTGTCCAAAGAGGGGAGGGGGGATAAGAAATGGCGGTCCTTTTAAGCGACCCCCCTTCAGGGACACATTTGTCCAGGTCCAGGGGAAGGTTTAATTGGCCGCCCCCACCCTCTGAAAAATGATCTCAGGGTTTATTAAAAGGGGGTACAATTCTTCGTGATCGAATCGGATAGTTCGTTTAGGGTTAGAACTTGTTAGGGATGGAATTCAAGATAGGGATTGTGTAAGGGTTGGATGGGGATTGTATAAATTGGATAAATATGGTCTTAATAAGTTGGAATTAGAGAAGTTTAATTTTGTATATAACTGTTTGAATTTAAAATGAATGTGTTCCTTTTTAGGGATTCCGATTTCAAAGTATTGCTAGGCTCTCTCATCTTTGTCTAAACTTGGGATAAATTTCTTAACTATGGAATGTTTGAACAAAGGCCCATCGAGCAAAAATATTTGTATTATACATCCATTAGATTATGTTAGGTTAGGCATGAATTATCGTCGCACTAGAGCTACACGAGGGCTATTGGCGACGGGCGTCTTATTTGAGAACCACAGTCAAGTGACGATCGAACACCTGAATAGGCACTCAACGCAACTGTTAAGGGCGACATCGTACGCAGCGTTAGGACTTTGAATGATATTTAACGTGCACTCCTTACACGGAGAATTATTCGTAGAACATTTTGGATGCACGGACCATTTATAGATAGGTAGTTATTTTGGCGATGCCCGGACCCAAATCTGGGACCTTTCTCATGCTAGCCGAATACCAAACCGACTGGACTCCTCAGCCCCCAGACATCCATTTGAAGTAATTCGCAAAATCCATGATAGCTATTAGAGTAAAATACAGTGGATATAACAATTGAGAGGACACATCCAACGTTTATAATTTTCTTTTCTTCGTCACTTTAAAGAAAAATACTTTTCGACTCAATTGTTCATTTAAACATGTAAAATGAATGTCTAATAACACATGTTTTTCACAAATATCACTGCATTGGTTCACTTTAAAGAAAAATATTTTTCGAGTCAATTGTTTAGATAAACAAATAAAATGAATCTTTAATTGCAGATTTTTTTCATATATGTCACTGCATTAGTGTCGTATATGCCAATATCATAAATGATATATATTTAAACACTATCATGAACGAAAAACAATTAACCACCCAAAAAAATTCAAATTGTATGTGTAACTTCGTTTATTAATTCTACGAATTGCCATTATAAGCTACTTTATGCATGGAGATATGAAATGTTACCTTCTAAATTAAACAGTGATGATAATTTTGATTTTTCTCTATGGAATGTTTGAAAAAAAGGCCCACCGAGCAAAACCATTTGCTTTATACACCCGTTAGAAGTAATTCGAAAGATACATGAAATATATTCGGGACAATACATTGGATATAACAATTGAAGAAGTAGCTATAATTGCAGTAGTAGCAATAATTTAATTGCAGTAGTAGCAATAAACAATTAATTGATGTTAACTCCGTCGTGAAAAATATCAAACACAATTTAATTTTCAAAAATTCCGATAGCGTTTTATCAAATTTATTGATACGCTAATATTTATCTTAAAACGTCACTTTGAAAGGTCAAGATAGTAAAAGATCAATCATTTTAAAAATCACCTATATCCAGTAGATAAAAGAGCTTTGACATCTTCCATTAAGATACATCGTTTTGATGCACTCAGTTAAAGTGAAGCACAAACCTTTTTAATTTTAAATAACGTCTGCAACTACTCATCCCAATTATACAGATTGTCTAAAGATTCAAATGGTGGGTCAGAAATGGCCGGCCTTTTAAGCGACCTGGTCTTCAGGGACCCATTTGTTCAGGAAAGATTTAATTGGGGCACACTGAAAAATGAGCTCCGGGTTCGTTAAAGGGGGAATGGTTCTTTATTTGATTCTAAGGTTCGTTTAGGGTTGGCGGAATGCAATGTAGGGATGGAACTAACTACGGAAGTTTGTTGGATGTCTTTTGTTTGTAAGGATGGTTAATATTATAGAAGTTTTCTTAATGCAAAATTTTCGGATTAAAACTTATTGGGATTTCTTTAGAAAAAATTTCCCCGAATCTTTATTTAGTATTTTGTAGTTCATTTGGTCTCTAAACTATGAATATATTCGAAAAAAACTGAAGAACAATTACGTGTGCTTCAAAATAAGTGAGTTAACCTAAGAACTCACTATGGACGATGTAGGATGTTTATTAAGTAAGTTTGTAAGGCCAGCTAAAATTCTAGATGCCATCTTAATACAAAATGTTTTGATTGAATCTAATTTGACTTAAAAATAAATTCCGATTCCCTTATTTCAATTTGTATTGTTCTTTCAAAGTTTTGATTGGGGCTTTTAACTATGTTTATGATCAAAATTGCAAAGCGACATTTATTTTTTCTTCCATGGAAACTTAAATTGCAGAATAGAATAATGACTGGTTACTTCAGTGCAGCTTTTTCCTGCAAGAAGCGCACTACAAAAAAACTTTTTTAAACCAATTTATTCATCAACAAAAATGCATTGTGTTTCAAAGAACTGTGTTTTAGTTAAAGATTTAAGAGTTATTTTATTGAAAGTTGTTTAAGATAACCTTAGAAACAATCAACTTGAAAAGTTCCAGATTTTGTTACAGTTGGGCCATGGAGTTTAACAAGGTAATTGCAGGGAGGTTAGTGGATACACATATATTCAGTAAATATGTAGTGGTATATCGACCAGTTTGCAACTAATGTAGGTTCATTTGGAACATCCTGATTATATTTAGTTAGAATTTAAAATGAAGTTTAAGTAACTTTTGTTTAGTTTCCAATGATTTCAAGATTTAAGTGAGAGCTTCAAACTGTGTATATAATTCAGATACATTTCTGTAACTGGGTATTATTATTATTTTAATCTTTGTCTTCTTATTGCTGTCCTCTTCTTAACTAACTATTGCTAACGGACATAACTTGATATTCTAATTTCCCCAACAAATTTCGAGTTTAAATTTAAATATATAAAACATGATATAGATAAGAATTTGGTTAGACGCAATCTTTATTTGTCCGAGTCCTGTATTCATATTGGTCTATTCAATTTAGTTACAGTGGCATAATACAATAATTAGGCGAGTGCAATTTTCCATTTATTGATATGTTTTGGTATACATACTTTTGGCATATTATATGAATAATTGCATAAAATATCGGTTGATATCATTTCCGTCATACCTGATATCGTTTTGACATAGTGGTACAAAACCAATGTAAAGACATTGTCAAATTATACTATATTGCGTTGGTTCTCTTCAATGTATGTTTGAAATTTAGCCCAGTTATGAGAAGGACATCCATTGGTGACGTATGAAAATAAGGAATACAGAATGCAGCATTGACTTGGGTTTTCAAATAGTAATCAAAAGTTTGAAAATAATTAAAATGTTTCATACTGATCCCGTTACATATGAAGAGTACACGGAAAGAACCGCTTTATTTCGTAGAAGGGTTTCCTTAATAGCCTCTTTGGGGATGATAGCGAGAAATAGCATAAACTGGCATAAATATACCGGTTACTCGCTTTGTTTATCTTTCGCGACATCCCTGATTCACGCCAGAGATAAGTGAATACGACACACACACACGTTTGTACCGCAAATAAAGAACCGAAAGAGAAACCGGTTTTCGGTCGCCAATGTCCTCCAATCAAACACAATTACGGAAAGACTCTAAAGAAATCAATCGGTTCTTACCGTGTACTCTTCATATACAATTTTATACTTTTTGTACTTTTACTCTCTAATTTGAGCTATTTTCCGACCATAGCAGTTATCTTGTCGCAGTGTTCGGCGAACTTGCCCCCCACCAAGAAAGTCATAAAGTCCTCTTTGTAAATTGGTATCGCTAACAAATTACTATTGAGCGAACCACCTCAACGAATCCTATGAACCTTTTGATTTTGAATAACGCTTGCAACCAATGATCCCAATTAAACAGACTGTCTAAAAGGATTGAAATCGGGACTTTGAATTAACTAGGCTTTTAAGCAACCGGCCCTTAAGGGACACATTTATCCACGGCCAGGGAACATCTAACAAGGGACCCCATCTGCTGAAAAATGAGCTTAAGGTTCATTACAGAGAGGAGGGGGGGGGGGGGAGGAATTGGGACGCATTCCTGTTCAAATGAGGACCTTCGTTTAGTTTTGGCAATTTGTGATTTTGCATGAAATTAACTAAGGATTTGACGTCGAGTTGGATAAAGATTACACAAATTAGATATATTTTTACATATTTAAATGAAGTAAATAAGTTAATATTATAGAAATTGTCATGCGATTATAAACTATATGAGCTAAATGCAAATTGTTCGATGTATACACAAATGCACATGCCTCTGATGTTTTACAGTAAACTTGCATTAAAAATGAACAATTATTGAAATTTCAGTGAAAAATCAAATTATATTATTTGTAAAATTCGTTAACTCTATTAGTGGCTTGGAAATGTGCAAAAAAAAAGGTATGGCTTACTTCTCTTCATAAATTTAAAATATAAATCTTCTAAAAAAAAGTAAATATATTAATGGGCATTTACTATTTATGAAATGTTAAAAAAATTATTATTGGGAAAACTTCTGTGTAAATTACGAAAAAAAAAACATATCTAACATTCAGAAGGTTTTAAATCCCCAAATTTTGTAAGTCCATTATGTGCGTGTACCTGTTCTAATTGCTTTTTGATCGGCGTGTTCCAATTGCTTCATGGCGCAGCCTATGAATACTGTAAAACCTTCTTTTCCTTTACGTAAACATGCATGACACAGAAACTATTTATCTGGTTGTGAACGTTTCTCCTATTTGTCCCTAGTCCAGAGAGTTTTGTGCTTCAGTTTAAGAGACAAATTAAAATTTGTGTTTTTGAAAACTTACCTGATAATAACGACCAATTTTACCTTCTTCTTCAATTAGGGTCTGTCCTCTGTTTGGCCACATTTGCTTTGGATTACATTTTATAACATACCTATAAGATTCCTATCCTCATTCGCTCGGGTGGCCTATTTTAGTGTTAAAGTCTAACAAGCCCTATATAGGGCTTTTGTGTAGGTCGTTTGTATGGATGATACCTAAAGTATTTACTACTTAGTCGAGTGTGGGCAAGGGTATCACATTCAAATAAAATGTGAGGTAATAGTTTTTACGACATTTCTTGACTGTCTTTCTGATTTAGTGCCTTCGTAAGGAGGTTCAGTCTGAAGTGATAGTGCTCTGAATGAAGGAAGCCTACATTTTTTTTATATCTACGCACTCGGGCATTTAAAGGTTTTAGGGGTAATTTTGAATAATAACTGAAATCGGTATTTTTCTTTGAATGTTTAAAAATACAATGTTTAATTTACATAAAATTCTGCTCTGAATAGGAGGTTTATTCTGAAGTGATAGTGCTCTGAATGAGAGAAGCCTACACTTTTTTGTATCTTTACTCGGGCATTTGAAGATTTTAGGGGTTCTTTTGATTTATAACTGATATCGGTATATCCTTTGAGACAATTATGTTTAATAATGCAATGTTTGCCTCAATTTTGTATATTACACAGTGAAGCTATCAACTTTAGGCTTTAGGCCCACAAAGACGAAAAAAATTACATAAAATTCTGCACAAGCATAAAAAATAAAAAGTTTCTTTTAATTTTCCTTGATGGTTTCGATTGTATAATTTTATGTGTTGTCTGGAGAGGACATTGGCAACCAATGTGTTCTGTTTTTGAAAATTAAAGTTTCTTCTTTCTTTCTTCAACCTCAAAAATATAACTTCCCAAGAAAGGAACCCCGAATATTTTAAGCCATCCCCGAAAACTCGGCGACTCCTTTCAAATCAACCCCCGCCTTGTCCTCTAATGTGTCACTCATTTCGAGATCGGGGTTTGAGTGTCAAACTGAAGTGTCTAAAAGTCTCACTATTTTTGTTTAGAGGACGGGGGATATCTCCGGTAACTGTTTTGCAAAAGAACAGTTTTTAACTGTACAAAATTTGCTATTAATTGTAAAAACAGTTTTTTTAGGATTTAAGTAGTAATTTTGCCTTGTAACTAAAATCGGTATTTTTCTTTGAAACAATTATGTTTTTAAAAATGCAATGTTTACCTCAATTTTTCATATTTCACAGTGAACGTTTTAGGGCCACAAGAACGAAAATATTTACATAAAATTCTGCATAAACATAAAAAATAAAAATATAGTTTCCCAAGAAAGGAACCCATGATATTTTAAGCTACCCCCGAAAACTCTACGACTCCTTTCAAATCAACCCTCGCCTTGTCCTCTAATGTGTCACTCATTTCGAGATCGGGGTTTGAGTGTCAAACTGAAGTGTCTAAAAGTGTCACTATTTTTGTTTAGAGGACGGGGGATATCTCCGGTAACTGTTTTGCAAAAGAACAGTTTTTAACTGTACAAAATTTGCTATTAATTGTAAAAACAGTTTTTTTAGGATTTAAGTAGTAATTTTGCCTTATAACTAAAATCGGTATTTTTCTTTGAAACAATTATGTTTTTAAAAATGCAATGTTTACCTCAATTTTTCATATTTCACAGTGAACGTTTTAGGGCCACAAGAACGAAAATATTTACATAAAATTCTGCATAAACATAAAAAATAAAAATATAACTTCCCAAGAAAGGAACCCCGAATATTTTAAGCCATCCCCGAAAACTCGGCGACTCCTTTCAAATCAACCCCCGCCTTGTCCTCTAATGTGACACTCATTTCGAGATTGGGGTTTGAGTGTCAAACTGAAGTATCTAAAAGTGTCATTATTTTTGTTTAGAGGACGGGGGGATATCTCCGGAATGAAGGAAGAGGGGGGAATAAAATAAGTTCCTTGGGAAACGGTGACTCAAAATGAATTATTTAAAGTGCTGGTGAATGGTGGCGATATAGCGGGGAAGTGTTGGTGTATGGGGCTGGGAGTACTTATATGATTGGTTCATTTTTAAAAAGTTATGCTGAGAGGGGTTTTGTAAGTGTTCATAAAAATAATTTCAGAGCGGTTTCGTTGCATAAAGTCCGTTTATTTTGAGTAGAGTGTAACATTATGTGGAGTTTCAACTACAGACATGTGTTAGCGGGTATAATTTTTAATTTATAATTCATCTTGGTGGTATCTTTGGTTATATAAGTTTGTTTCTAGGTGAAAAAATCTCAGTGAAAGCAGTTTCATAAGATAATGGTATTTAAATCAGTTTCATAAGATGTTGGGCTGAAAGTATTGTATTTTTACTTTGATCAATATTTGGCTGTTCTAAGTGCGTATATATATTTTAATAATTATGAATACATCACATAAAACAAAATTATCAAACAAAAACCAAGTTGGTTTGCAAGAAAAACTGTCACTTAAAACTGCACAACATTCTTGCTCCTACAAAAGGGAAAACCACTGCGTTGTGTTCGATGTAAAAACTTAAAATGTCAACATTTGAAAAAACAACTACTCTTTGAAAATTCAATAATTATTCTTTATCGTTTCCTAAATTTATTTTTTATTCAATGATTAATTATAATGTCTCAAATTAAACAGAAACAAACCATTTTATATCAGCATACAGCATTGAAACTATTGATCACCTTCAAAACATAACTTAACTACTTTTATTTTTAATAACCATTTAAAAAAAAATACAATAAATAGAGCAATTAGTATATCCTCCTCAATATTCATTAATACATAGTGTCTTAAATTGATAAATTACGTCTTTTCTTTAAAATAAATAGTTAATAATAATATTTAAAATATGTAAATAATAATATTTTTGAAATCAATAATTAATATTTTTTTAATTAAAAATATAAAAGTTTCCAATTAATATGTCAATAATGTAGTGTGTAATCTAATATATACCTAGACTAGATCATCAAAAAAACTAAGATTACTTACATCTGACAAATTTATTTTTTATTCAATGATTAAAAGTAATGTCTCAAATTAAACGGAAATAACATACAACATTTTAATAATTTATTTGAGATAAAATATTTTTATCTATATTTTTTATAACAATTATAAAATGACATTTATAAGTTCATGACTTAATTATTATTTTTCTAACAACTATTTCAACAACTCGACATTAACAAAGCGAGTTCTACACAATTCGGCGACATTTCTTTCCGAAACTCTCTGCAACAACTTTCCGACTTTCCCCCGTACCTCGTTATTTTAATGAATCTGAATTCCTTGAAAAACGTTTAAAAAAGATCACTCAAATAAAAGAGCCAAGAACTGCCGTTCCAATTTAGAAACTCAAGACCGTACCTTAATGGAATTACCTTAAAAGATTATCCAAGCAGAAAAGGAAAGTTAAATTTAAATACTAAAATGATAAAAAGGACTAATGTGCATCAGTAGAATTTCCTGGCGAACTTATTATTCGGGTAAAAATGAAAAAAAAAAGTGTAAATGGAAACTTGCCTAATTTACCTGAGAACTTTTAAATTCAATGATTCAATTTCTTAAAGCACATGGCATGAGATTAAATTTGAACCATTGATTGATAAAATGTCCTACTTGTATTAGAAGAATTTCCCAATGAAGAATAATCCTACAAGGAAACTTTCGCATTGCACATGGGTCCTTTTAACTTTAAATGATCAATTTTTTGAAGTTCAGCCACGAGATGTAATTTGAATCATGAAAGGATCAAATTTCTTACTTTCATAAGACAAATTTCCCTATGAACGTATTCTTTAGTTACATAAGTAAAATTCTATGAGTGTATGGAAACCTTTGCAGTGGATATGACTCCTTTTAAAGTTAAATCATCTATTTTTTTTAATCACATAACCCGAATAAAAATCTTTGATTAAGAAAGTAAGGTTTTCAAGGAGAATATGTTAAAGCTCCGATTTAAAAGTTCTCTAACGTTGGGGTTTTGTAATCTAATCTAGGGGTCATTTAAATTCCCTCTTTTTTGTTAGATAATCAATAGATAGCAACAATCCCGTTTACCTAAATAAAAAAATTTAATCAGGGATAAAATGTGAAAAGTTTAGATGTATATTTAGGTTTAAAAAGTTCTTTTGTTAAAATTACTTAATTTAAAGTACTTTTTATATAAGTTGATTAGCTAAGTAAGTTTTTATAAATGTACAAACTATGTAGATAATCTAAAAATGTATGCTTTGCACGTAATAAGCTCCTAACATTTAATCAGAAAAAAATGCTTAAATGTCTCGTTTTTAATGCTCCTATATCTGATTTTTTTATAACGATGAGGCACATGTTACTGTGGAATAATAATGTACTTGCTTAGAAAACATTATAAAAACATTGTTTTTAAGGCTGCGGTAAAGACATTTTAGAGTAGGTGCGCCTTAAAAGTCTTTTGAAATAATCCCTACTTTAGCAAATTACTTATTTTCTAGAACGTTTTTTCTTTGTCTTCAGGTAATGTTTAACCCGTAATAGCATTTTACAATTAAATTGTTCATAAAATACGTAAGAAAACGTAACCTCAAAGGAACTTCACAACCTCCCATTTTTACATACATACAACATTCAGGTTCTCCTTAAGGTACGAAACATAAAAATACTCTACAATATATAGTTGGCTTCAATTCATATACAACTGAGAACCAATGACTCAGCAAGAGCAAATAACCATTCCCCCACCCTCATTCATTATCCTCCCTTCCATCTCCTCTAGAAGTCATTCGCAAGAAAAAACCAACCCAACAAAAGGGAAGAAACTTCACAACTCTTCATAAATATAACATTATATTATTAAATAAAGTTCTGTAAGAAACTATCCGCATCGAGTAAAATTCACAGTTTACAACCGCCTATCTCTCCATAAATGCTATATTATATTGTTTTTAAAATAAAATTCTGTAAGAAAACGTAACCACATGTTGAAGTTCACAACCTCCTATTTTTACATAAATACAACATTAATTGTTTTATTGGATACAGTTGTCTAGAATTTAGACACAATTCATATACAACTAAGAACGAATGACTCAGGCCCTCAAATAACCCTCCCCCACCTTCAAATTGCCCATTATCCTCTCCATCTCTTTCTAGAATTCATTTGGAAGAAGAAACCAACCACCAAAAGGGAACTTCACTACTCTTATTATCTTCATAAATATTACATTAAGTTGTTTAATGAATAAAATTCTGTAAGAATACGTCTCCTCAAAGAGAACTTCACAACTGACAATTTCTACATAAATATAACATTATATTGTTTATTGAAAAAAAAATCCATATGAAACTGTCCCCTCAAGAGGAAATTCTCATCCTTCCGCATCGACATTTATATAACATTATTTTGTTTAATGAATAAAACTTGGCAAGAAACTGTTCCCTCAAAGGGAATTAGACAACCGCCAATATTTCCATAAACATAACACTATATTGTTTATTGAATAAAATTGTGTAAAAAAATCCCCACAATAGGAGCTTCATGACGTCTCGTGTTTACATAAATGCAACGTTAGATGTTTTATTGGATAAAATTTTTCTAGAGTTTTACCTCAGTTCGCTTATAATGCAAGAGCCAGTGAGTCAGCAAGACCAAAAATCCTCCCCCAACCCTCAAATTGCCCATTGTCTTCCCATCCCTTTCTAGAAGTCATTCGCAAGAAGAAGGCTGTCGTTTCATGTTATAACACTGTACAGTGTCGTTATAATAATCAGACTCACAGAAATGACCATTGCAATAAGATTTTTTTTTATTTATTTATAATTGATAAGTTTCAAAAAAGTGGTATTTACCCCAAAGAAAATATCCACAGAGGGAAATTCGTAACCTTCCATTTTAACATATATTCAACATTAAACGTTTTATTGAATAAAATTCTCAGAGTTTTGTCTGTCTACAACACAAAACCAGTGACTCAGCAAGACCAAACACCCTCCCCCAACCCTCAAACTGCCCACTATCCTCCCATCTCCTTCTAGAAGTCATTCGCAAGAAGAAGGCTGTTGTTTCATGTTATAACACTGTATAGTGTCTTTATAATAATAAGATTTACGGAAATGTCCATGAAAATGGAATAAGATTTTTTTTATTATTTATAATTATTAATTTTCAAAAAAGTGGTATTTGCCCCAAAGAAATATCCACAAAGGGAATTTATAACCTTCCATTTTTACATATATACGCCGTCCCGGTGGCGCAATCGTTAGGATGCTAGCCTTTAAAGTTGCTGGGGTCGGGCACGAATCCGGGTCAGGCATGGATGTTTGTGACCGTCAATAAATGTTGTTATTTGTCTATGTGTTTGTGTTGTCCTTTCTTTGTGTGTCTCTTGTACTTGTAAAAACTCTTTCTGTGTCTGTACCACTTGACGAAAGCTTATAAACGGTTCTCTGAACAATCACAGAAGCTGGAATATATGTACCATACCATACATATATACAACATTAAACGTTTCATTGAGTAAAATTCTCTCGAGTCCGTCTACGAAACAAAACCATTATCCTCCCATCTCCCCCTAGAAGTCATTCACAAGAGGAAGGCTGTTGTTTCGTGTTATAACACTGTACAGTGTCTTTATAATAATCTGATTCACAGAAATGACCATAGACAAAGGAACTATAGACCAGCAAGTCAGTCTGATGCCTAGGGCACCGATAGTTTCCCTTGGAACTAATACTCTATTAACGATTGATTTGTTGATTGGTTTAATTGAAATTAAAATATAAATATATATATTTATTTAATGAAATTAAAACCGATAAAGTTTTATAAATAACAGAAATAATAAGTTTATTCTTGAACGAATTAATTCGACGCTAATCATTTATTTGTTGCTTGGTATATTCGGAATTTCACATCCTAAAAATTTCGAATATATTAAAAGGAAGTCTGGCCACAGAGAGTAAATTTCGGTTACCAGTTACCATGACGATAAAATTGATAAATACATTTTAGAATAATGTACTTTCTTTTTTTGTATTCTACAATTATTATTATTTTTTTTTTGCTTGCTAATTTTTATTCAAATAGTAAACTTCGAAGAATTTTCAGCAACCAAGAGAATAAATGGCAGTAAGTGTATTTCATGTAAATAATGAAGCGAATTCTTATTCTCTTTGGGTTTTTTGTTCAAAAAGCGAATTCTTTTGCTTTTTGGGTTTGATGACTGTTCTGAACGATATTAAAATGTTCTCATGTTTTTATGAAAATCGTATGTAATTCATCTATTTTAAAGAGATAATTCAGTGTATTGCTTAACTAAAAACAGTTTTGCTATTGTTTCTAAAGTTATAAATCGTTAAAAGATCTTGTTGCTTACATTGCCAATATGGCAATATATTTTACAAAAAGAAACGATCTAAGTCCCACTAGTTGCTGTCTTTAAACAATAATTTTATTTTGTAAAGAATCTCTATTTATTCATTTTTTTATCATTTAGAATTGGTTAAAGAAATGATAGGAATTAGTTCTACATGAAGAAATGCTTTTCCGTGCTTCATACTTATAGGATATTGCAGCCTCTTCACAGAAACTGATAAATTTACAGGCATAAATCTTAATGACGTGCATAAGATACATAGTGGCGTTCTAAATAAAAAAAATACACAATCTAATGTTTTTATTATCTAGCAAAATTGAAATAATAAGTGTGCTAAACAATTGCAGTTTCTCTTATCATTTTTAATAAAATATTTAAAGTTATGTGTTGCTTGTTTGTAATGTACATGTTTAAAGATTGCTTGATAAGAATAAAAAATAATATTGTAAAGGATTATAATAAAAAAAGAAATATTCTGATATTTATGCATTTAAGTTTTATTCTTGTATTCTGTTCACTATATTTAAATAACAATCAATGTTGTAATAAGTAATTTCGCGAGCTATTTATTGTTAAATGTCTTGCATAATTTTAATTTATATTCTCTCACCACATTTAATGTAAATGAAAATTGCCTAATAATATTGAGAAATATTGTCTTTCGAAAAGTGATTTCATTAAAAATAAACAAACTAGGTAAAATTTGCTTCCGAATGCCTGTTCGTCCTGATCTTTAACACAGCCAAAAATAGATACTGTCTAATATATCGAAATATTATTTAATTCATTAAATTGAACAAAGAGATAAATTTAACTACAACTTCAACCATTTTAATTACAATAAAATTATAAACAAAACGCATGGTCGCGCTGTTGTCAAAAGTAGTTTCCGTTCGTCACTTGACCAAAATTTTAAGTTACGAAGTGTAGATGACTGTGTTAAAGCTCCTAAAGGGCTAGAAAAAGGCATGCCAACCATTATCATAGTTCCAAAGGAAACTATCGAGGGCGCTAGTTTCTATGTCAATTTCAATATAGAAATTCTCCAATGCTAATCCAATCACAGATACAGATCTAAAGTACTATCTATGGAAATGACCATGCAAATGGAATAAGATTTTTTTTATTTATAATTGATAATTTTCAAAAAAGTGGTATTTACCCCAAAGAAAATATCCACAAATGAAATTTCATAATCTTCAATTTTTACATATATACAACATTAAACGTTTTATTAAATAAAATTCTCTCGAGTCCGTCTACAACACAAAACCAGTGACTCAGCAAGACCAAAAACCCTCCCCCGACCCTCAAATTGCCCATTATCCTCCCATCTCCCTCTAGAAGTCATTCGCAAGAAGAAAATAACAGCTCCACAAAAGGGAACTTCACAAATCTTCTTCTCTTTATAAGTAAAACATTATGTTGATTAATGGATAAAATTCTGTAAGAATGCGTCTCCTCAAAGGGAACTGCTCAACCGACAATTTTTAACATAAATATAACACTATATTGCTTATTGAAAACATTATGTAAGAAACAGTTATCTCAAAAGGAACTTCTCAACCGTCCAAATCGACATTTATGTAACATTATATTGTTTAATGAACAAAACTCGTCTTTAAACTATTCCCTCAAAGGGAATTAGACAACCGCCTATCTATCCATAAGTATAACAATAAACTGTTTAGTTTAGTGACTAAATATGCGTAAAAAAACACCCACAACAGGAGCTTCATAATCTTACATTTTTGCATAAATACAACATTAAATATTTTATTGGATATTATTTGCCAGAATTTAGAGACACAATTCATCTACACTAAGAACCAGTGACTCAGCAAGACCAAAAACCCTCCCCCAACCCTCAAATTGCCCATTATCCTCCCCATCTCCCTCTAGAAGTCATTCACAAGAAGAAGTTACCGACCCCACAAAAGGGAGCTTCACCACCGCCCCACTCGAAGACAACAGCTCGCCAAACACTCTTTTGGAGGACTTTTGGACCATTCAATTGTGGTCTCTGCGCTACAATGGGAAAGTTGGGGGTGTGGAAAGGACCTGCTTCCTGTCAGATAAGGGTTGGTATCTGTTTCGGAATATATTTTGTTTGCAGGACAATTGGGACTTCTGCTATATCGCAAAAGCAAAGGGTACTATGTGTATAGACTTTTAGCTTCCCCGACTACGTTTATAACGTATAAAAAATGGAAGGTATTAAAGTCGCTCTGTCCGTCTATCCGTCACCCACTTTCATAGCCCAAACTACAAATGATCCGAATACTTTTCTTTTAAATTTAAGCTCATATACGTTCTCGTTTTTAATAATTAAATATCAGAAAAAAAAGCGGACGACAAGCGGGTTCGAACCTTTGATGTAAGGTTCTACGTTAAATCAAACGCATAATGTAATCCAACATCGCCAGTAACCATCGGGTGTTTAGGCTATGTTCAATTATTGTGTAATGAAGAAATGTTGAATTATACGAACATACATGATTTCAAATTGAGATTCCAAAGTACAGTAGAGTCCCGCTTATCCGTAAGGTACGGGACCAAAATTAAGCTGCAAAACTATAAAAAATAAAAAAAAAATACTGCATATTTTGAGAAATAAATTCAACTTTGTAAGTACGTATTTATTTTTTGTGTATTATTTATTTATACATATACATTTTATATTTCAACCGAAAGGCTCGGGAATTTTTTTTTTGGATAGACCGAATTTCGGATAACCAGGAATCGGATAAACGGGACTCTACTGTTTTTGTTTTTTGAGAATATTCCCCTCACAATAAAAAGAGAACATCCTAGTACTCAATTTTGAGAGTTTCAGTTCTAACTATGTATTTATCCATCAAGAAGACTATTCTTCAAAATAGCCATACTAAAAGGATATTTCAAAGAATCATAATACTCGATACACAGACTGGACTAGATACAATCTAATCCAATATGATCAAAATCTTGCTTCTGCCATCATTTAAAACATTATCCACTGCACCCTCCTAACTCTTAAAAAAAGCCAAGTCAGCAATTCATCCCTATCAGTATCAAATTCCAAAGTCCTTGAAAGAATATGTCCCCCACCCCTTAGTCAAACAACGCCACTGAGTGGGCGTTCTCTTTCAACCACGCCACTTGAAAGTCAGTGGCGTTGGGACAAGGGTAAGTGTCGAGTGGTAGTGGTTCCATTTCCTTAAAAGTGAGTGTTCCAGGGGGGGCGTATTTGTTCAGGTTTTGTGACGGGTTGTTTGTTCAGGAGATAGTCTAAGCGAGTCTAAAGGAAATATATCAGACATTTATATTATGTTTCTAGTGTTGCTTTTAATAGAGTTTGCTGATGTGTTAACTCTTTTGAAGCACAATAAAATTAACCTGGCTTCCTACTACATACTTACATATTTCTAACCTCTTGGAATTTAGTTTTTTTTTAATTTTGCAAGTTTTGCATATAAAAAGATGCATATAAAAACACAATCATTGCAGTTCTTCAACGAAAAATGTGATTTATTTTTTAGAAACCTGCACAATGAAAATAAGTTCAGACAAGACAAAATTTGTTCAAACAGGACAAGTATTGTGTTGTTTCAAAACAAGAATTGTGTTGTTTCAAAGAAGAATTGTGTTGTTTCAAAACAATAATTGTGTTGTTTCAAAAAAAGAATGGCGTTGTGATGACATTTGAACAAAACTTTATGTTGTTCCAACTGAGTGGGAAGAAGGGACGGTTCAATGCGCCATTGGAAAAAAAAAAAACCAATTCTATATTTTCTTCTAAAATAGGCATAATAAAATTATATCTTTCATTTTAAAGTAACGTAATATATATTTTGTAAGCTTTAGTATTGCTTTTTTTTATCGGAAGAATTGATGCTGAACTACACTTCGAAAAAATATGTGTGCTGTTCCTTCAAAGCAACTTTTGTACTAAACATGCACTACTATTTAGTTGCAGTACAATTTTTGTAAAAGTTTTAACACGATTTGTAACTCGGGAAATCACAGTTTTTTTGTATTGAAAGTTAGCAAAAGTGTATGAGTGCAATTTATTAAAAAACGATGTAATTTCTCTCAATCATCTATTTTTACTTTCCATACAGTTCTATCACCGTAACTCGCACAAGATTTCATTTTAGCAACAAGCAATGATGAATCAATAATTCTAAAAAAAGATTCAAACCAAACCTGCATCGCATCTAAAGTACAGCCCCTGTTAAATTTCCCTAATGATCAACTCAGCTACATTAAATCAACCAACCAATCAACCTTTTTACACACTTCCTCCCAAGGAATAAAAAAACCAAACCATTCCTAAATTTAAATCGCCCCCATACGCCATTCCAAACATTTACATTCCATGTTGCCTCTCATCTATCTTCTTAGGAGCCTTAAAAAGGATTTAGGTATTAGAAGGGGGAAGCGTTTCGAATTTAATCTGCGAAATTAGCCCTCGCATTTAACGAAATTGAAGACGCTACTCAGGTTGATTTTATACACATCGGGATCGCTGAAGTGTTAATGAAATCGCCGGAGCTCTGTCGTAGATGGATGCGAAGAGAGTGTTAAATTTAGGTTATTCTTTGAGACTAAGTAAGAACGTTTGTGTTTTGTTCCAATGAAACAATATGAAGTTTACAAGAGAAGAACCCCTTCATTTCATGCTGGACCCGAGTACACTGGGACAGACGTGATCGTTGAACCTGTGGAGTTCAAAGTCCCGACTGCGTCAGCGTACGATGTCGCTCGAAGTTCCGTTGGGTGCCCGCTCAGGAGTCAACCTCGTCACTTGAACAGGGTTCTAAATTACGAGGCGATATTGGCTGTGTTACAGCTCCTAATGGAGGCTAGAAATATGCAGCCGGAAACGATTACACTACACTACACTTCATGTTATAGTCTGTCTGCTTGACGAAGGTATCAATAGCTCATCGCCTTTACCTTGTCTACCCAGAATACGAGCCTCTAATTAATTTTTTCTCCATCGGAGGTGGTTTTCTTCTAATCGGAGTGAAGTGTTTTTCCACTACCTACTTGGGTTTGAACTGTTCGGATTGTTAACCTCACAACAGAACCTCAAACGCGCCAGGTTTAGAAAATTTATGCGAATCTCTCCCCGTTTTCCAGAAAAAACAAGTAAAGGGATGAGGGAAGAAAATACTTTCAAGGCTCGCTATCTGGATACCCAAGGTATAAACTGGGGTGAAGAAACGAATTTTGCCTTGGTTAATATTACGCGGCGCAATTGCTTACTATCACTCTGATCCAAATTTACGCCAGACAAATAACCTGACGCTTAAACAGTGAAAGAATAACCTAGGAAGAAACCACTTTCCCATCGCCACTACTCGCCAAGCAGATTTCAATACGGACAGATTCCCTCTAGATGAAGGGTTTTTTCCCCTGTACTCTTCATATGTCATCGAATGGAAAAAGGAAGTTTATCAAGTTTGTACTGTTACCTTTGCCTTTTATTGCAGTAGCCTTTTATTGCAATAGAGCGTCACATTTCGATACATAGATGACGTTACATTCTACTTTAGTTGTTTACGTATATTTACCACATTTCAAGAATCATGGTATTTACACAGAAGAAAAAGCCTTTTATTGCAGTAGCCTTTTATTGCAGTAGAGCGTCACATTTCGATACATAGATGACGTTGCATTCTACTTTAGTTGTTTACGTATATTTACCACATTTCAAGAATCATGGTATTTACACAGAAGAAAAAGCCTTTTATTGCAGTAGCCTTTTATTGCAGTAGAGCGTCACATTTCGATACATAGATGACGTTGCATTCTACTTTAGTTGTTTACGTATATTTACCACATTTCAAGAATCATGATATTTACGCAGAAGAAAAAGTTAAGCAATTCATGCATATACATTATGGTTTAGTTTTGGAATCTAAATAAAAACTTTTCATACTAAGCGTGCAATTTTTTTATGGTACTCACTCAGATTTATCAAACTAGGTTTCAATTAAATATCTTATTTTAGGATATCCTTTTTGACACTATGTATGAGCACGTTTTTGTTTTGTTCTATTTGATTTTTAATCCTTTAAATGAATTTTATTTATGTGGCATGGTTTGGGAAATGAAGTAAATTTCATTCGAATTGGCTTGGGATGGAAAGTTTGGCTCTGCAAAATATATTCTTTGTGAGTAAAAAAAAATATATTCTTTTAGTTCCTTGAGTTATACCTAAAAAGATAATGGTATTACAATTTTCCGATAAAAATGTAGTAAGTGTCAGTTTTGTATGGAATGGGAAAATGGTCGTTTAATTAAAAAAAGTTTGCTTATGTTCTTATTAAAGAATTAAGTTATTGATTATTTTTAAATTTTGCTTTTGTTCTAAAGTGTTGAAACCTATGTCAAATGCGTTGGATGCCAGAGCGTATGTAGATCAAAGACACATAAATTAAATGTTAGTGTTTAAAATATTTCTTATATAAGACTTACTTATACACGGCGGAAGTTAAAATACAATTATGTTCTTATAGAAAAGGCTGTTGATTCATGTTATAACACTAACAATGCCTTTATGAAAATCCACAATCGGATTAATGGAGCATATCGAATAAGGTGCTTTATTTTTTCTTACAATTGCCACTTTTCAAAAAAGTGGTATTTACCCCAAAGAAAACATTTTTAGTTTCTTAATTTTGTTTCACGATAATCTAAAAAAGAATATTGTTCACATTAATCTTAATTTCTAAATTTATTTGTATTGGTAAATGCTGTTGTTTCATGTTATAACACAAACAACGCCTTTATAAAAATCACAATAGATTCGATGAAGCAAAACGACATTTTTTATTTTAATATACAATTGCTACTTTTCAAAAAAGTGGTATTTACTCCAAAGAAAATATTATTTTTAATTTCTTAATTTTGTTTCGCAATAAATAAAAAAAAATACCCTGTTCTCATTAAGCTTATTTTCTAAATTTATTGGTACTAAATTTGCCGAACTATCTTTCATTTTTCTTGTCCATTTCACGTAGACACCTCTGTATGACCAGGTATAGACAGGACATTCAATATTCATTTCAACATAATGTCATACGTGATACGTGATCCGCTGTTCTAAAATAAAATGGAAACTAATTCTACAGAAATGCCTTAACATTATTTAATTACGAAAAAATTTATACACTTAGGTATAATATTCAGTGCTGCAAAATAAACAAGTATGTTATAGTACAACATTTAAAGGAACAGATATACCGAGAAAATCGTTAATACTTTAAACTCCTCCCTGTTACTCTTCAAAAATTCTACTTTTTTTCTTTTTCTCGCTCTTCGTTCTTCTAAAGAAGGATTTAAATAGAATCGAATGATGGTTTCCGTTCCTAAAACTCTTTATAAGATTAAATCCTGAAGGCTAGAATGACATGAAGATGGTGCTTGGTTAAAAACCAGGCAAACACTTGTTTGCCAATTGAAGCCGTTAATCTCTTACTTGATGGGCCCACTTTTTGGCGAATGAACTGGTAGGTTAGGTTATATTTGAATTATCGTCGCACTAGAGCTACACAAGTGCTATTGGCGACGGGCGTCGTATTTTAGAACCACAGTTAAGTGACGAGCCGACACCACTCAACGCAACCGTTAAGGGTTACATCGTACGCTACGTTAGGACTTTGAAGAATATTTAACGTGCACTCCCTTACACGGTGTATTATCCATCGGACATTTTTGGCTGCATGGGACGTTTATAGGTCGGCAGTTATTTTGGCGATGCCCAGACCCGAAACTGGGACCTTTCGCTTGCTAGGCGAGTGCCTAACCGACTGGGCTCCCCAGCCCCGCGAATGATCTGGAGCAGCGGTCACAGCCCACTGGACTAATAAGGCCGAAGAAACTCTTGGTGAAGTCAAGTCAAATAGCCCTCGTGTAGCTGTAGTGCGACGATAATTCAAAACCTAACCTAAGTGTCAAAATTTTAACAAGATTGTGCAGCATTTAGCCAACGAATGAAAGAAGGAAGAGCAGAAAGTGTTGGGTGACAAGAATGAACAGGTTTATTGATAAGATAAGAACACGTATATATACAAGTAAGTAGAACTCAGAGACATAACATAGAATGGATCTGCG
>CM043112.1:45148374-45362333 GCA_023701765.1 Hylyphantes graminicola
ATATCTTACCAGAATCACTTCCATAACACTTCAATAATAAGCTCTTGGAGTATGTATTTTTATAGTACAGTGCCATTTTAACTTCATTTAGTTTAAAATAGATCAAATAGTATGCATTTAATAAAGGTGTACCTTTGATGCTTCCCCTCCGTTCCGAAATCAACTATCTACAAAAAAAAATTACAACAACTCTTCTAAGCGGGAAAATTGCACGAATGTCATTGGTTAAAAAGAAATATGCTGGAGTCATCATTTAATCAAATTGTTATACAGACTACAGACAGCAAGGCAGCTGCTGTAGTTCCCGCCACCCTTATTTGAAACCCTTTAGGGATGGAACGCCGTTGTAAAACACCGTTTCTTTTAAAAAAAAACCGCCATCCCTACCTGTTCTTATTTGGTTGGCGGCTAGTATAGTATTTTGTCTCTGAATGCTTAAAGAAGTGATGGGTTGTTTATGGGTAATACATGTCAGAAAGATTCGTTAGGCCTACGCGATATTCTATTTATGATCTTCTTTCTGTAATGTTCTTTAAGTATTTTGGTTACCATTTTTGATTCGTGAAGGTTGCGCCCCCCCCCCCCCCTTGAAGTCTGGGGGGGGGGTGATGATTTTTAAGAACAAGTATTTGTTAAAGTGGTATCTTAGACAAAATAAGCCATTTACATTGAAAATTTTCGAATTTTTTTCGACCCCCCCCCTAAAATTTCAATGACGCAGTCTGCGTCGCTGCCCCCCCTTGTAGGCACCCCTGCCTCTGACATCATCCGTACTTCGGACAACATTAAGGGGGTATGGGACATCATTTATGCAGCCGCAGTAATTTGTATTGATTAATAATATTTATCCATTAAATGACACAAGGATACGACTTCACTTCAGAACCTTGGTTACTGGGCCTAGTAACCTAGACGCCTAGTGCTTAAGATACATGAAGAGTACACGGGAAAAACCGATTGATTTTGCAGAGATGTTTCCTTTGCAGGCCACTTTGGCGATGATAGTGAGTGATTGCCTAAACTTGTGTAAGGAAACAAGTTCCTACCATAGATATCATAGTTAAAGTAATAGAGTGGCCGATCACGTGACCTTCAATGCTAACCACGGGACGCGCAAGGTGCTCCCAGAAGAGCCACAATGAAGTCAGTGTTGTAGGTCACGTGATATACCACGCTAATACTTTAACTACTATCTCTGTGGTTCCTAGCTGCCAAGATTCAGGTGATTGGCGATCCCAACGCTTGGACCAAGCGAAGAAGAAAAGAGAAACCGGTTTTCTGCCGCCAAGCAGACAATTGCGGGCGTCCGCCTAATAAATCAATCGGTTATTCCCGTGTACTCTTCAAATGCATACTAAATATACTTACACTTTTAGATGGTCAAAGGTTTTAAATTATCGTTATTTTTCAAAAATTAAAAATAAAATGTGTCAAAAAGTGATGTTTCTTATTTTTTTTATAAGTCCAAAAATTACTTACTGACAAATAAAAATTTAGCATTTTTATAAACTGGAAAATGTATAACAAACTGTCTTTACCGATTTTTGTTATTTGCCAATTTTTTTAAAATATTGAAATTTTTTTTAATGATTTCATCGTTTCACTTTTTTATAAAAATTAACAAATAAAAAAACAAGTTATTTACAACTAATCCCATAAAGACAAATTAAAGATATAAGTTTGAAAAATATGCGTGGAAAATTTTAACACTTAATGGGCAGTTGATTTTGAGTTAGATCAATTTAAAGTTAAAAAATCATCGAAAACACAATCAAGGAGAAAAACAGCTGTGTTTAAAACAGCAACGAGTTTAATCCTTTCCTTACTGAAGCGCTCCAAACCGCCCGAACAACAAAGGATTCGATAATGTTATTCATATCAAATATTACGAGGAAGAACGTGGTTAGCCAACACAGATGTTATGACACAGAAAGCTACACATCTCATGTTCTACTGCAGATATAAATAATTTTTTTTTAAATTATTCCAAAATATTTGCGTTATTTTTTAAGATATTATATATATATATATTTTTGTAAGATTTGTGTCCTATACCCCCTTAAGGACATTACCGTCAGTCTCTTGCACACTCATGGACATCTGTAGTTCTCCCCATTTATACGACACCAACCAAAGGTAATGAAAAGGATGGTGCTGATTCAAAAATAGTGGTTTATGTACATCGGTTCATCTGTCTGAAGCCACTCTTCAGGTCGTACTGAAAGATCTACGAACTTCGAATGTGGTACACGAGTTCCTAATAACTGTCAGACGTCATACTAAGATCTCCGGGAAAATTGCGCATGCATAAGAAGCAGCTACCAAAAAGAAAATTGTTTATGGAGGTATGCCGACAAAAAAAAATTATCCAATTGGAACCCTTTTAGCCCTTACTGGGAACTCGTTACTTCGCATTGCTTCCTTTTAGATTCATGCTTTCTTGTGAAAATACACTCAAAATCAAAATAAAATTCGTGTTGGCGCATGCGCACTTAAAAAAGAAAACACTAATTGAGGATGAAGCGGCCTTAGGACGAGCGCATATCTCAACCAAACTCAATCAATCAAACTAATAGAGGATGGCGTCAAGCCCCCGTTTCGGCCCGGTCCATGTATTTTCAAGGCCTGTTATGGTCTCGCAATCCCACGTGGGTGACGTTTTTTGAAACTAATTATGTTAATTAAAAATCACAATCAAATATGAAAAAACGAAGCCTCAGGTGCTCACGTAGGTATTAAAAGGAATCTATATTAAAAAATTTCGAATTTTTTAAAGCAGTAGGTTAGGTATAAGTAGGTCTTTTGCGATCCACAGACATACACACAGACAGACTCCTTCTTTTATTCATATAGATTGCTATAGACGATCAAAAAAAATTCTAAAATAATTATGCCAAATTGTCTTAGAGACTGAAAAGGTTAAATAAAGCAATTTTGATGTGTGTTTTTTTTTTTTTTTTTTGGAGAGATGATTTACGATAAAGAAACACAAAAATATAACGCTGTGAAATACAGATCTAAGATAAACTTTATAAGCCTCAACTTCTAATTTTAAATAATTTGAGCACGAAGTGCTTCTTTTTTAACTTGTTCACTTAAGTTTATGCAGAGTACATAACTAAATGCAAATCAATATGTTTTTTTTATATGTAAGATATATTTTTAAAAAAATACGGGTAAGTATTTATTTACACTATTCGTACACACCTTCCATGAAAGTTTTAATATGTGTCTTAATATTACGTCTTTATTGAACTATAGTAAAGTGACGAAAACGGATATAACAGATAATCGACTCTATTAAAAATTATTAAAAGTTTTAATATTAAAAGTTACAATATAGTATCACTTATTTTTAAAGGACCAAACCCAACTACAGTTCACGCTTGCTTATCAAATCGGTGCGAATATTGCTGTGTTTGAATATTAAATATTCAATTTCACTATTTTTAAGAATTTTAATTCATTAACGGTGATTCGCCTACATTCTAAATGACAATGAAATAAATGAAAGTAACTGAAAAATAGATTTTTGTTTAAGTATTTCTAAATAAACAAAACAAAGGACAAATTAAGACCAATGTCCTGAACAATTTATCTATTAAATTTTTTTATGAGTTCATGCATAATTTTATTCTCTTAAGAATGAGACATAGACATAGTTATATTTTTCAACGAATAACAAAAATATAAGCTATGTTAGAATTTAACAAAGCAGTTCAAAAGAGCGGTGAGGAACAAATTTTTTAAACAATACTGTTATTATTTTTCCACGGTCCTGCTTGACAAATGACAAATGACAGTGATTGCGCCCTCTAGAAGGGAAGGGCGTAGGCTATATAGCCCATTACCCCACTCGCCAGAAGAGACAGTCACAAGAGACACACAAAGAAGGACGCCACAAGCACATAGACAAATAACAACATTTATTGGCAAACACAAACATCCATGCCTCAACCGGGATGCGAACCCGAGCCCAGCAGCTCCAAAGGCTAGTACACTAACCATTGCGCCAGTGGACCGGCACCACGGTCCTGCTTTATTGGTGGTTAAGCCTTTGCAGACTCGGCATATTCCCCAGAACTGAGATTCAGTTTTTTGTTGCACCATCTAGGCGACTCCGGTTACTAATTTTGACGCTTAGATTACAATTAATCTGAGCTCTTGGATGTTAAAGTACACTGTTAAAAATTTTGTGCTTGCTTTCACCATAATAACGACTCCTAGTAGCAGCAACGGCTGTGTGGTGAAAAGTTTCACCTTATTTCCGGTATTTAGTACTATATTTATACACTTTATTTGAAAAAATACTTAAAAGCAACAATATAGTTGTAACATTCAACTGTTAAAAGTAAAAATATTCTATTTTCATCATTTTAAAAATTAAATTAATATTTTTACCTTATCCCAAAACTTTTGACCCCAAAAATTACTTTACTGCGATTGAATGTAGCTGATCAATACCGTATTCAATAAATCGGATGTTTACTGGACTTAACTTTGTGGTATGCTGCATGATAGTAGTTAATGTAATACATTCACACTCAAAGAGCGTGATTTTTTAAACTGATTAAATAACACCAAAATTGCAAACAAGTAATTTCAGATATCATTTATTATAAACAATATTTTCTGTTACAAAATGTGGTAGTTATTAAATATTAAAAATATGTAATTAAACTGCAGTTCAAGTAATAATTTTACTTGGATATTTTTCCGTAAATATGAATTTTTTTGCCTCTTGTATATTTCGGGATCCAACCAAGATATATTACGTATTTCAACTATTTTTATTATTTTATAAATTTGTCTTATAAAACCAGATGAATCTGAACAATTCAGAAAATTTAAGAAATTCTCACAGGCTACTTTTATTCACAAAAGATTCACTCGGTGAAGCTGAACATTCTTCACATAGATTTAGAAAGTAGCAGATATGCCCATCCATTGTGCAATCCCGTACAACGCAATATAAAACCGCGCGACTGTGTGATGAATCCACATTTCGCCGTTTTTGCAATGCATCACGGGATACTGATTCACAAAAAAATGCTTTTGCCAAAGATTTACATGCAATACTGCTTTTAAATATGCTTCTTTTATGAATATATATCTCATGTCTGCCAGAAATTATCAATACATATCCAGCAATAAGCTTATGCTAGATAAACTTGTAAAAAGTTTTAATTGGTTCTAATATTAAATATATATTTTTTATTAGTTGAATTATCTCATAGTGCCATCTGGTGGCCTATGGCATGCCATATGCGAGGGCTTGCGAACTGCATTATGGGACACTGGTTCACAAATGGCTTCACCTTTACCCTAGGGGCAGATCTGCTACTTTCTAAATCTATGATTCCTCATAGTTAAATTTAGTTATTAGGAAAACTATATTTTGGCATTGCGTTTGACGTATTTTTGTTCAAGTACATATGGAGTACACACTGCGTTTTAGTGTTTTATTATTTTAAATAATTTTAAAACATTGACGTCAGTTTCTACCGTTTAAACAATATGATTTGACATATTGTTTCGACATATTGTGCAATTGCATCTTATTATTTTGATTTGATGTTTTAATTTCTAGACTTTCTTCTTCTTGCGATACCCGTGATAGACACTACCTAGTTCAATACCAATAAGACAATACCCCTTGTAAATGGATTATAATGACCAGTTTAAAAACAATTGTTTTTAAATAATCTTAATTACTTAATTCTTAATCAAATTTATTCAAATGTTTAGGAAGATCGCCACTAGATAGCAGCACAAATTAAATAAACTAATTTTAAAATTTAAAGGAACCGAATTATCTCTCAAATAAACCACATTCCGAATAACGCTAGCCTGCGATGAAAATAAAATTCGTTCGGTAAATTTTGAACAATGGTTGGCCATTTAATTATTTTTTTTTTAATTTAATAATATATGTATTATTTTTTAATAATAAAAATAAAAGCGATTAGATAAGAATAATGATCCTATTAAGAGTAATTTTGTCAGACAAAATTATTTTTACTTATATTTTTAACCCATTAATTATTCTTGTATTAACGAATTATTCAATTGTAAGGTTTAAAGTCTATTGTTTTATTACATAACTGGATATTATTTTATTTTGCAGAGAAAACACTGGTGGTTGAAGAATAGATTCATTTTTTTTTTCAATACCAACTTGGGATATATTTACCATTTCAGGATTTTAAACATTTTTCAATATACTTTTTTCAACTGACTTTTTATCTCGTCGGAATATTTTTCCTCCTCCTTCCCAACAAATCTTCTAATATTACAATTTCCCAAACTATTTCGTAAAAACCCAGGCATTTACTTTTGGGACTCCCGTGACTATTTGAAAAATTTACTTGTCCTGCTTATATCCACTTTTTAAGTTATTTACTTGGCTTCATGGCCTGCTCTTAAATAAGGCCTGTTAGGCCCGGGTCGCGTATAGCCATTCTGTACCCCTCGGTACGACTTCAAAGGAGAAACTCAAGCCAATCGCAACGCATTCTCGACCCCATGTGATCAAAACAGATAGCGCGCCTGCTTTGTTTACATTTTAGCTAGCGGTGATCGGAGCCGATGAAGTTATAACATGTCTATTGAGGTAAGTAAATGATTTTGTCTTAAAAATAATAAATTTAAATGTGATGTGCTAGTTAATAATTTTGTTTTTGCACGAACATGTATATCGCATATTTTAAATGTTATTATATTGTTTCTAGCACATATTCATACTTACAAAAAAATCATTCGTCTTACGATTGTTTTTGTTTACTTCATCGTGCGGCGTAATTAAAAGTCTTAGCTGTACTTTTTCAATTTAAATATCGAGGATTATTAGTATTTAAGATAGAACTTCAAGTCTTTCTATCTTTTAAAATTAAATCAGCGATATCCACAGTTAAATGCGATTTATTTGCATTTTTTTTCTTGCTACGGATATGTTGAAATCGCTTTTTTTTATAAGCCAAAAGTTGCCAATGGAATTGACTGACCATTATATCATAGCTGTACCCTTTATGGCATTGGTAAAGTGCGAATACAGATACACTAGAAATATATTTTAAGTTTATTGTTTAATTGATTAAAAATCCATTATATGTAATTTGACTCATTTTATATTTGTATTATGCATGCTGGTATCCAATGCTATCCTTATTTATTTTAAAAATACTTTTTACTATAAGAGCTTGTTTTAAGTTTGTAATGTAGGTATTTTATGAAGCAATAAGGATAATTCTACTCATCTCGGTATTGTCTTTTTACAATATTGAAATTTCAAGCTTGTAATTAAATTTAGTCTTGTAATAATATTGCGATAGGGAGGGTATTAGTTAAAAAAATTATTGTTTATAAATCAAAATAAAACATTTATGCTTGCGTCCCAATTATTCATCATAACATCTGCTTGATAAGTTGAACATTGGCAAGCTTAAGCAAGATCAATATTTGAATGGAAACTTAGTTAATTCATTTATCTAAGGCTAAGGTTTAAACTTGGTTTATAAGTTCTATTACTTCTTGGTGTGATAATGTTTATTTCTCTGTTTATTTTTCAAATAGGCTACAAATTTAACAGTGGTAATAAATATACCTTTTCCGACCAAAATAAGTTATAATTATCTCCGACGACAATTGCAAATTACTGAATACTAAAGTAATTCTTAAGTAGCTGGTACATTTTCATCAGCATTTAACACTTTCAAAACATTGTTAGATTATTCAAACCAATATTGCATCATTTTTAAAAATTTTAATGCTTTTATCATATATTACAATTACACATTCTAGGAAGACCTACTGCATTTTGTAAGGATGCGTCTGATTTGGGCAAAGTATGCAGGTTCATGAACGAAAAAGTTACTAAACCATCGCAAGACATTTGTCAAATTGGGAAAACTAAAAGTAAGTAAACATAATAATTTTATTAACGGAGTTAATATTTCAATTGCAACAATGCAATCATGGTTGTCGCTTTTATTACTTTCCCAGTAGTACTGTCTCCAAATTAAAAATTATTGCTTCTTAGCACTTATCCATATAAATTAAATTTTGCAATATTGTATATATTAAGTTACGGGTAGTCAACGTTTTGTGAACCAGAATTGGATTTCAACATGGGGGGGGGGGGGGGGGAGAGAGAGAGAAGTGGTTATTTTACAGAAAATCTCAACCTTATGTTGTCTTGCCAAGGACATATCATGACAAACTTGAAATCAAAATTGCTGACAACAGACTATCCTTTTACAAGAATTAAAAAGAAAATAAATACTTGGTAATAATATTTTGCCTCAAGTAAAATATTCCTTAGGTGCTTTCTTCATTGATGGTTCTGTTAATTGCAAATATGCATATTTAAGCTATTTCCATTAATTATAACTATCATGGTTGTTCAAGGTCATCATACTAGAGCTACATATTATGGTTTTGTTTTCATTTTTTTATATACACACCAAATGATCATTTTTTGAAAAAATTATAAGCTTGTTTGTTGTTCGAAGACCACTGTGCTATAGCTGTATAATAAGAGTGTTTGTAGTTATCTATCTTTTCTCGCCAAACTCTTAACAAAAACGCTCCAAATGAGTTAAAAGATTTTATATGTTTATTAGCGAAATTACAATGACTTTTATGTGTGCATGTATGTTTTTTATTTTGGATTTTTAAGGTAATATAAGTAACAGTATTTTATACTTTGTAACGAGTGGGAATATTAACATAATTTTATTGTCCTATAAAAGATTAAATTGTACAGATACTTGGATCAATTAGGGTAAGGTGGGCTAAGTGAGCCCCCTTTTTGGCATAATTCGACTTTAGACCCTCATACCACTGGATGTATTCGGCCTAACAACTAATTTTTTTTTTGTGGTCCATTCTCTCATATGTTATTACTGTACCCATGGCAACCTTAGCACAAATTGGCAAATAATAAATTTTAAAATGTGTTTTTCTTTTTGGTCATCCGAGTGGCCCATTTGCCCCGCAAGGTGGGGTAAGTGGACCACCCCCTAATATATTTTTATACATAACTGGTAGAGATATGGTGGGGCAAGTTTAATAATCTACATGATTTTTTGAGAGTTTGAGAAAAAAAGTAATGATGTATCTTTAATAGTTCTCCCATAGCAACTTTTTCTAGCATGCAAGCTTACTAAAAGAAAAAATACGTTAATTTTCATATGGTCATTTTTGCATGTAGTGTAAAAAAAATGTTACGGCAACAGATTTTAAACTGGCCTATGTCAATGAATAGGACTATGAATAGTGAATATGACTAACTAACCCAATGAATCAGTGGATATGACTTTTTTTTAAGTATATTAAAGAGTTGGGGCAAGTGGGCCAACCCTAGCCCACTTACCCCGCCATTGTGGTGGCCCACTTACCCCAAGGCGGGGCAAATGGGCCCCCCAATTTTCTTTTAACCTTATCAACATCACAAGTACATGACACTACAAAAAGATATTATGTTTTATACACTTTCAAAATATATAACATTTTGTTTTGTGTCATGAACCGTTTGGAAATAAATAAAAAAAAAATAGTATGATGGCGTGAATTAAGAAAAGATGCAATTTAAAAAAATTTCACAAAAAGCATTGTACCTTGTTACATACTTAAATGAAAATGATGCCATGATGTTTCCTGCATCTATTGGGGTAAATACGTAAAAATATTGTAACATATGTTTTTTACGTCAATAATTCGGGAAATGCCAGGGGTAGGTGGATTTACGTTTCAAAATATATAAGTAAGGTTGGTTTAACTTTTGAAATGTAATTTGAGTGGATTTGTTTCACTATTGAACGGAATTCAGTGATGAATATTTTTATTTTAAAACTCGTAATAAAACAATTGTGAAATTTAAATTTACAAACAAAATGCAATGTTATCAAAACAAGGAGCAATATTATTATACAGGATGTTGTATACATTTTAATTAAAGTAAAAAAATCATTTACATATCAATAAATAGTCCATTTCCCCATTGCATGTAATTAAAAAATAAATTATAAAATATAATCAGATCCTTTTCTTGTGAAAACTTTTCTAAAAGCATGTAGTAAAAAAATACAAAACAAGTAAATACACAATGATTGGTGAATCATTGTCTTTTGTGAGAGGAAGAAGTGCATAAACTAAAGCAAATGCTTCATATGACGTACAAAAATATTAAGAATAAATTATGAACAAATTAAAAACATACAAAAACAAAAAATTAACTTATTTTAAATTTAATTAATAAAAGTATTAGCAATTTAAGTTATTTTGACTAATGTTTTTTGGCATTTGGCAAATTTTTGTTAATATTTTCAGAAAGACAATGTTTCCTTCTTTTAGGGGGTTGTTCAGAATTTGCTGGTCGACCAGCAGGAAGACGCTTGCTACCCCTTGTCATTCCTGCAGTTCTCCGGGCAATGGATGTTGGCTGAACCCTGATGGCCGCACCAGCTTTCCTCCGCAAGGAACTATCGGCTGCTATTGTGTTCAGCATTGTAGTGCGTTGTCCTTCAGTCTTGATTTTGCCAAGCCGATTTAAAATTTTCTTCCAATCTGTTGAATATATTTCATATTTAGGTAATAATAACAATGAGCAATGTTTAAGTATGTATATTTTTTAAGTAATTTTACACTTAGAGAATAGTCTGAAATAACCCACCTTCTGTTTTGGCATGCGTTTCATTGAGAAGCTTGTTCATTTTCTCAATAACCATTTTTTTCATTTCTTCATTTTCTATTTCTTTCTGCTCTGAAGGAACTTCAACAGTCGTGTCAATTGGTACACTAGCCTGTTCCTACAAATATAGTTTACAATAAAATGAACCTGTTTTTAACATGTTCTTAGATAATTTCGCATATTTCTGAGTATACAATAAAATATCAATCACGCTGTTGTATTTTTTATCAGTAAGTATTTAGTGAAGTTAGGCATTATTGCACTACATGTGAATTAAAGATTAAAGCTGAAATAAATGGCATATTTAATAGTTCCTTCTTCAGTCAGATATAGAAGTTTCTTTTCAGTATCCACAATATATTTAACTGCATTATTTCATCATCCACTAAGGTTATTTTATTTTCTTTAGCTCACTTATAGATCCAGCAGCACTGTCAATTGGTACCACTGTTAAATTGTAGCATATCTTAAATTTGCAACATGGAAATCCACATGTAAAAGTTTTAATTTTAGTTTTGCTGTTACTTTTAATTTTAAATTTGATAATAATTTTAATTCTTACTTCCACATCTGGTTGCACATTTGGAGTGGAGCAGTTTTCAATAAGTGGTCGATAGAAGTCTATGGTTGGAGTTTTATCTCCCAGTGCGAGGCGGGCAGTTTCGTGCCGATCTTTTGTTGTGACTGCAGGGAAATTTTGCAAGTACACATTAAAATAATGTGTCACAGCAAACTGATGTTTGCAAAACTTTCCAAACAATCCGACTGGGCAGGAGCAGCATGCAGTTCTTGCATCCACAAGATAGTCATTTTTTGTACCTGAAATAAAAATAATTAAGTATTGTCGTAAGAAAATGTTAATGGTATTAGGTTACCTTGACTGTACCAGAATATCAGTTATTCTTTTTTTAAAAAATACAAAAAATTAAAAGCAAAATTTTTCACAATTATAATTAACCAAATTATTAATAATAGTTTTATAATTTATAAGTAATAGCAATTTAACTATTAGTAAGTGATTTGGCTTAAAAAAAGAATCCACTTTTCTGTACTAAAAGGGTCCTTTCTTAAAATAAATTCCTCGCTTTCTTATGTTTTCTTTGATATTATAGTCGAACATTTTGCATATCTTAACTTATCATGTGTAATTGGATATAAAAGTACTTTTAATGCAAAAGAAATTGTTACCTTGTACAATGTACTGGTAATCTGTGCCTTCTATCTTGTGGACTCTCTCTTTTGTCATTCCCTCCTCCAAGGCACATTTCTTTACTTTCGAGAGGTAAAGGCGTGGTCTTGGGTTTCTGGAGTTGGCAAACTCAAGAAGCCTTCTCTTGTAGTACTCCTCCATGGTGGAACATGTAAAGTCTACAAGAGTGATGACATTATATGCCTTTACCCTCGAAAGCACTTGGTCTTTGAAGATCCTCACACATGCCTCGGAGAAGTTGCTGGTGTGATGCCCTCGGATATTCTCGTCACGGTAACCCACAACCCACTTCTCCTTGGTCTCCCATTGCTGACATAAGTATCCACTCCAAAGTGGGTATGTGGGCAGACCAGTTCCGATATATCCTAGGGCATTCAGGAACGCCTGCTGTGCCCTTTCTGGATTGTCTGCATACATGATGCGCTGGAAGAGTAGCATCAGCACCCTTCTGCTGTCTTTTGGGATGTTGTTGCTGGCATCCCATAGCCATCTCCAAACTGCTTGGCCAACATGAAAAATGCACAAAAAAATTGTGCTGCTCGGCCACACTTTTTTCAAAGCGCCTATCTCGGCTTTAGAGTTATCCGTTATAAAGATAAGTGGGGCTCCTTTGCTATGAAATGCTGAATGGCCGGCACTGTTGGCAAGCAGCTGGAATGCTTGTGTGTACGACTCCTCTGTCTGGCCTCTTGTGATGAGGATGCCAACGGGCACAGCTCCAGCAGCACATGGTGTCAACATAAACGTGATAGCGTGATTTTCTGCATCACAGCTGGACGTTGTGTCGACAAAGACAATGTCTCCAGCCGAACGAAGCTCATGTGCCCGTTGCATAAGAGGGGTCAAGATGGCAACAGCAAAAGGGTGCTCACTGTAAGAAACTACAACACCTTGCTCTGCATATACTAATATCTTCTCTTTTAGTTTCTGAAATAACACATATTTAATTTTTAATACATATTTAATTTTAACATAATAAAGTCAATTTTTTTCTAATTAAAAACTTACAAAAATAATAAAAACTAGAATAAATTTTTAATTACATTGACTATTCATATTTATAATAAGAATAACTTATTTATAATGAATTACTTTGATTGTCATATTTTGGTTCAATTTATAGTTTTTGTCTCCTCTCTCCCAAGAAAAATGTGTAGTTGCATTATATAGGGTGTTCATTAATTAATAGCCAATTTCTTAACAAGTTACATATTGTTATTATTACCAATTTTGTAAATATTTTAAACAACTTCAACTCAGTGTCCTTTTAGTTGTATTAATCACAATAGTCAAGCCAAGAGCGTGCCAGAAAACACCATTGTGTCAGCAGCGGGGGCAGTTGGTGAAAATTTGAAGAGGTTGGCGATCGTTCTAGAAGATTGCTTTGACATTAACTAATGACCAAAACTTTGAGAACAGGATATGGCGTATTGTTGCCAGATTGTTCACAACAGTGCCAATGGTGTTTTCCAGCAAGGTCTCAGCATGTTCTATGACTGATGCCATTAATGAGGATAGAAAAAACAGATAAAAAATGCACATAGAAAATGCAGATAAAAATACAATAATTTGGAGTTATTTACAAAATTCGTAATATTATAGAATCCACTCACTTCAATCAACCCAATTCCGCTTCTTGGGCCAAGGTTTTGAATTCTCCACTGATCGTACCAGTGCTTCACTGTGCGAAGGGTTGGATTTAAACGACCATTGGCCATGTCCATTTCGCTGATATCTTCCCTCATCTCCAAGCTGCTTACATGGAATTTAACAGCTTTTGATGCTATCATTCCATCATTGAAATAATCCATGTAAGCAGTTTGGGCATCTGAATTGGTGGCTGGGAGAAATCTCAAGGACTCTGCGGTGTCTAATGTATGATTGTGACTATTTGTAATTCTGATTAGTCCAAGCAAGCCATCCTAAAACGAAATTTATAAATTATCAATTAATTTTTTATTTTATTTCCATGCCAAAAATAACTTTTCATATTAATTATTGTGCCTAAAGTGAAGCTTATAATGAAACTGTGCTATTGAGTTCTTTATAAACCCAACTGCTTAAAGGTACTCTTACGTACTATTTCAAGTAGAGGAGGGTATTATGGAATACATAGCATCTGAAATTGCCTTCATGCCTTCAATAAAGAACCGGTAAACAAAGTTGCTGAATGTATCTCTTATAACGGAAAATTTTCCTAAGATGAATGAAATCATAGTCAATTTTTTCCTAACAAAAAAAATATGCTGTTTTGTTTCACCATTGGCACTTCATTGTCATTATAGTATCTACTGGAAATGATTGTGTGGATTTTTACTTGAAACCAAAAGAGTTATTCTTAAAAATATAAATGGTATTGCATATAACCCTCCTCTCTTCTATATTACATATGTTTTCTACATGTCATGTATATGTCAAAATCACATGAAATATTGTATGCTACTGAAATTTTAAATAAAATCTTAACTTTGAAAAAACTATTCCATGTATATTTATTTTAATTATATTTAAGTCTCACTTTATCACAGCAAAATATAACCATCACAATTAATAAATTGAAGAAAAAGTATATTTTAAATAATAATTTTTTTATTACATTCTAAACTAAGTATCTAAAATAATAAGACAACATAAGACTTAATAAGACTAAAATAATCATCATAAAAGCTAATTACAATTTATTTGTTTTTGAAATTTTCAACTTGTGAACATAGCTAAATACTTGAACAATTAAATTGTTATTTATTACTTTTTTTTTTGTTTTTAATGACTTTCTAAAATATAGCGCATCAACTGATTTATTTTAGATGCCCTACTTGTATTTTAAAAGAACAATTTTTAAAAAATACAAACTTTTACAAAACTGTCACTTTTCTTAGTGGCAATAGTATCCAATTTAAATTTAATGTGCATAGATGCTGGGCAACAAGAATTTTTGGAGTTGCCTCTTTTATTATCTTGGGCTGGCACTTTTCTGAAAGTACTGTGATGGCACATATATTGTCTCCTGAAATACAATTTTCAATTTGTATGAATTAACTAACTTCGGATAAAAATATAATGTGATGTACATTTGTAATTAAAATACAAAAAGAAAAAACTCTCTGAGATGGATAAAAACATCACTATGCAATGGGTTTGCAAAACTGACTATTGAAATAAAGACAAAAGCAAATGTATAAGCCTGTACTGTTTTTTTTTTAATTCAACATGTCATTTCCTAGTAATTGTTCTAAACAAATTAATTCAATCAAGCATGCAATTAAAATTTCTATTGTTCGCCATTCCTTTATGATATTCTTAATATTACCTTAATTATAAAAACTTGTTAACATAACACTGAAACAAAAATCGTATCAACAAAATAATTGCAATTAAATAACATAAAAATTTAAAACAAAAAAATACTTACGAACAAAGAATCTTCTTTCCCTGAGGGATGGTCTTCCTTACAGTCCATTTCGTATTTGTTATTCCTTCGTATTCTTTCACCCACTTTTTTATATCTTCTGAATCTTTTAAATTCACACGAAGTATAATTATATCATTGTTTTCTTCAATCAAATGGTTACTAAAAGATTTCGGTAGCTCCATTGAGACAAACGCAATACTTTTTTTAATCACGAATTTCGTTAGTTTTGTTTTGCAATTCGAAACCGGCATAGGCGAAAAACGCTCATCGCATACGCGCGTCTCGTGGCACCAGCGACGGCTGGCTGTGATTGGCTCGAGTTTTTCCTTTGAAGTCGCACCGAGGGGTACAGAATGGCTATACGCGCCCGGGTCTAGGGCCCCCAAATTTTAGGGGCCCCTAAATTTAAGTTTCTATTATGCAAAATGCTGTACACCCCCAAAATATCAGTAAACTAAAAAAAATAATAGGATACTCCACTCAATTTTTGATCAATTTTAAGTGAGAAATCGACCTAACTTTATTGTTTTGATCAATGTCTGTAAGGAAGCCTATAAAATTGTATCATGGTATTGACCTATAAAATTGTATCAATTGTATAGACCCATGTATCAAAAATTTTATACATGGGTCTTTTGCACCATCATTATTGGAAATCATACATAAAATTTTCCGTAAAGGGGTACCCTAGTAAACATGGTGGGATTTATTCCTTTGTACTTTGCGGATTCTCAAACGTGTTTGCTAAGAAAAAAATCAACGAAATACATTCATTGCATGCATATATTGAAAAAATTCACAGTAAATCATCAAACACCTATGAAATGCAGAAATTCTTATGCATCTCTTACTTTATTTTAATACAATCAACGCTCAAATAAGCGCGATTTTAAAATTGCTATTATCAAAGGGGATTAAGTTGCATGGTTTTATATATATATTTTTATAAATAAAATTTAACATTACAAAAAGTGGTAGCTGTTAAATATAAAAAAAAAAGTTATATTGTATAAGTTAACTGCTATTCAAGTTCAAGGTATTTTCATAGTATACTCCCGATTATACGTGGTAAGTAAATTTCAGTCATCGTATAATATAAAGCATGTACAAATTTACTTACTTCAATGTGTCTATTACTGTCGTTTCTCCTATGCCATTCTGCGAGCACATTTGATTTTTAGAGGATCCGTTTTCCATCTTTTAATGAGTTGTAGTTTGCCTTGAATTGTCAAGACAACACCTTTTTTTTTTTTTTTTTTTTTAGTTTCTCCCGGAATTCGTTAGTATCAAAATCACAAAAAGCGATTCAATCAAAATAACGGGAAGTTTCTTTTACAAGTGAGGCTTTTTGACAAAAACATGTTCGTGATGTGCACCTGGCTGAAATCAGATTGCCTACAGTCATTCCTATTTTAATACATTCGTTGTTCTTATTAAATGTGTTCGTCGTTCTTTGAATGTTTTTATCGCTCTAGAAAGGAAATCGTTGTTCTTGGAATGCATTCTTCCAAAACGTTTTAAATAAATGAAATTCATTCATCGCGGTTTTTAAAAAATTGATAGTATTTGAACTGAAAAGTGTGTGTGTTGGGGGGGGGGAGGTGATAATGGCCCGAGGATAATCGGGAGTTTACGTACTTGAAAATGAATCCTTTACCAATAGGGGAGCTTGGGTACGGTTGTGACAGGGTACAATCGCCATATTAGCGGAACCATAAGGAATGCTTGGTTGGGTGAAAGGGGTAAGGAGCAGCTTGCCTGTCTGAACGTGTTCCACAGTATACCATCAGTCACCGCACGACATTAACCCTACCAGAGGCCTCTATACTTTTTGACTGTCAAAAGTAACTATTTGATTTCCATTTATTTTAATGACTGTTTTGATATGTGTACAGATAGAGTAATGAATTTTTTCCTCGTTAAAGTTAGACTTTAATAATGAAATACCAGTGATCACTTTGAATGTATATCATTTTGTATTGTCAAGGCGATTGTTTTTTTGCAGAAGAGTGCACTGGGTACGGTTGTGACAACACAGTAACATTTATTTATTTTAATTTTAGATGCCTATAAGACGCCTGAGGAAGGCAGAAAGGGCACAGTGTGACCTGGGGAAATAAGAAGCTTTTATGGAAGTGAAACGCGGGATTTCATTACGAAGAGCTGCGAAAAATCACCAAATAAATCATATGTCTTTGTTACGGATACATTTGTATCGATACAAGATTCTATAAAACAAATGTGCAATATTTTTATGACAAAATACACATTGTTATGGACATACACATTGCACAGCTATGAGATACAGGATGAGATACAACTAGCAGGATGAGATACAACTAGAGCTATGAGATACAACCGACCCCAGGCCCTGTCACAACCGACCCCGGGTTGGTTGTGACACTACTTCCTCCACATGTAGACCAACGTTGCACTTTACTATTAATGCAACTTTCATCCAGCTACCAGGCATACTAAAGAATTTATAAGCGATCAAATGAAAACTGTCACAACCGTACCCAGGCTAGCCTACCTTTAACATATTGTTGCCGCCCGGTTGCGCAATCGTTTGAATGCCAACATTTGGAGCTGCTGTGGTCGGGTTCAAATCCCGGTCAGGCATGGATGTTAGTGACCGTCAATAAATGTTGTTATTTGTCTATGTGTTTGTGTTGTCTTTTCTTTGTGTGTCTCTTGTGCTTGTAAAAACTCTTTCTGTATCTGTCCCACTTGAAGAAAGCTTATAAGCGGTTCTTTGAACAAGCACACAAGCTGGAATATATATGTACAGCTGTGGAAATAAAAAAGTACCCACTTGAGGTTATTTTCTCCGTTATTCATCCTAAAGAATCGGACCTTTTTGACATTGTGAACAATTAACATTCTGAGTTAATTGCATGACACAAAATTTGCATAAGGGGCCATCTTCATATTAAAAATGTTACTAACTTTAAAATTTCCAATAGCAACACCCCTTTTGGAATCCATATTTCAAATCTCTGACCTATGTTAATATACGAAATGCCAAATTTTGTTACTTTTTATGCATTATTAGAGGAGTTAGAGACGTGCAAAGTTTAGGTCCCATAATGTTAAATGAGTTGCACATAAAAAACTATCCCGATCTATAAATAATTAAGATAATGAAACGAATTTTTTACTGAAAAGAAATTATAATAACCCAAACAAAATGCATTCAATATTGGGGTATTTAAAACAATTTTTATATTTTTAAATAATTATTATATTGATGTTTTAAAAAAATATGAATGGAAACCCCTTAATATTTTTAAAGAAATAAATTTAAGACAAGAAGTTTAAGCGAAATCCCAATTTTTAAAAATATTCATTTATAATTTGCTGAGTAAATCACAAAATACTTTATAATTACCCATTAGGGGACTGTGTATAAGATTACGTGTGTAATTGATAAATAAAGACGACTTTGCATGCATGCTTGCTTGTCATTTTAGAGATGGACCCCAAGGGGTCCACAAGTGATTCGATTGAATAACTCGTCAAATATTCATCCAAATGTAACAAAAACTTAGATTTAAAGGTTCTCAAGAGTGCTTAACATTTCTAAGTTATTAAAATTGGGTGTTGCTATTGGAAATTTCAAAGATCGTATAATTTTTAATATGAAGACGGCCCCTTATGCAAATTTTGTATCGTGCAATTAACTCAGAATGTTAATTGTACACAATCTTAAAAAGGTCCGATTCTATAGGGTGACTAACGGAAGAAATAACCTCAAGTGGGTACTTTTTTATTTCCACAGCTGTACCTACCATCCTAACATATTGTCCAATCGAAACGGAAAAAAAAAATATATGTTTTCTATTTTTTGAAACATTGGTATCAGTTGACACCAATTTCTAAATTGTTAAATAAACTATCAAGTTATTAAAATTTTTAAGAAGATTGAGACTAGATGGCTGCTTAACTTTGAAGTTATCAACGATTTTTAACAGTTTAAAGTTAAAATTGCATTTAAAAAAATGAAGTTTTATTTTTCAAGAAATCTCACATTAGGCAGGGTTAGTTACCAATCCCATGGCATTTGTCGAACATCGTTGATTGGTGGGTTCCGCTTGGTGTTAAATAATGTTTTACACTAAAACTACACATGAGTTATTAGTGAAAGGAGGGGAATATAGTTGCGATTTAACATGGTGTTCTATATGTTTTGCTTAGAAAATTGAAATGAATGTATGCATAAATATTAAGTATATTTTATAACATTCTAAAAAGGATTTGTATAGCTGAGAAAGGCGTATGTGAAAGCATGCTGTCATGTGCGTAACGGTCAAAGTTTAAAGTAGAAAGCAGATACCGACTGACCTTCTCATCAAAGGGTCTAGCCAATACCACCTAGATTAGAAGGCCGGTGAACTAAATGCTTGACGTCATATTAGTGGACCGATTCTGTGGTTTTGACCAATGATCATTCGTGACTAGATCTTGCATTTGAATCCGTTTTTACGATAAGATGAATAAGGATGCGACGTCATCTTAAGATACGACGTCATTGGTCAGCAAATCGAAATTAGTCTTCTTTTGTGACGTTGTGTTGCTTAGTTCTTCGGCCTTCTAATCTAGGTGGTATTGGGCTAACCAGCAGCCAAGATCTCCGGAGGCGTTTCTGAAATGGACTTCTATTTTATTCCTCTTTGTTTTGGTTTCGGAGGCGTCGGGGTCGAGGGCTGCCTTTTCTGCTTGCAGCGGACAGTCCTCAATCTGCTCCCAATTTAACTCAATCTGAGTAATTTTCACTTCTTCAGTCTGGAAAATGCACTTCTCCGCAAGGAGTGGATCCTTTGTGTGTTAAACCCCCAACAGGATCACTCCAAACGAGTGATTTTAACTCAGTCTGAGTTAATATTCACTCCTTTCCAGTGTCGAAAATGCACTCCTCCAACTGGAGTTGAATTCACTCTTTTGTTTTAAGAGTGTAGACCCCCTCATGAGAAGATCAGTCGGGATCTGCTTTCTACACTTTTATTTTCTTTTTGTATTTATATTCAGATTATTTTGTACAATCAAGCTGCTTTTAGCGCTATTGCCATTGTAATTTTTTAATTTATTATTTTTTTTTTTTAAATCTTTTGCTTGTTTGCAGTTTAAAGTAGAATTTTGGTAAATCTTTTGCTTGTTTGCAGTTTAAAGTAGAATTTTGGTAGAAGTGATTTTGTGCTTTACTATTTTTAATAGTTTCAAAACATCGGTATCAGCTTCCCACCATTGATAAAATGTTTTTGATACATTACTTCAACATAATTTTGAAACTGCTTTACATTCTTTTGATTTGATACTATAATGTCCTTAATTAATTCATCTTTGGACATGAAAACATTTTAAATTGGTTATAGTGACCAGTTAAAAAAAATAGTTTCAACACCTCAACATTTGTATGAATGTTAAAATCTGATGTTCATGTATGGAAAATCTGAAACGGCTAGCATTTTTTACAATATAAATTATGAATAATTAATTTAAAAAACAGCTTTTAACAATTTAGAACTGCATGGTAGTGAAACTACCTCCACCTCCGATATATCAAGAATGTTGACATGGCACTAAGAACTGAATGGCAGCAGTATAGCGAATGGGGGAGTAATGGTGGGTGATAGGAAAAATGAATTTACTTCTCTTTCAGATCAAGGGATCCCGTAGACTGAGGCAAATATATTTCCGTGGACAATGTGGTCTCAAAAATGGGTTAACCCTTTCACTCCTGATGATTCCATTTTTAATTGTAAGCTTGCTATTTTTCTCTCACCAATTTAAATTTTCACTTATATAAATAAATTTTATAAAAGTTTCCATAAATTTTTCTACAATGTTATTATTTACTTTTTGTATCGTTAGATGGAAGAATCATGTATTTTGAAGAATTAAACAATTTTCGTTATAGTTAAATGAAAATTTGAAAGAAATGGTAAAAAAAATATTCTGAATTAATTTTATATAATAAAGTGGTCTTAAAGTCTTTCTGCTTGCATTTTAAATGCCTAAAAATTGAATGTTAGCTATTTTAAAAAAAAGTTTCGAAAACGTTATTGTAAAAATTTATTCAAAAGTTGTCATTCCATTTTTTTCCTTAAATTTTATTTTTTTAATTATTATGTCTCCTTTACTTTTTGCCGTTTCATTCTGGATGCATACTGAGTATTTATGAAAAATTTTAGAATAAAAATTAAATATTGGGAATGAAAATTATAAAGCATTTAAAACCCAACCGAATTTATTCATTGCCGATAATCTGATGCTCATATCATATCACAACCCATAATCTAACCCCAAAAAAAAAAAAAATCTTACGTACATGTGAGATTTTAAATTAATATTTTCACACTCAAGCAAGCGTGATTTTTAAATTAATAATTAACGGCAATTTTAATCAAAATTTCATGTATATCATTTATTATAAACAATATTTTATATTACAGAAAGTGGTAATTCAGTTATTAAATATTAAAATTAAATCAAGAACTGCAAATAAAGAACTACTATATTTACTTATCTCTTTTTTTTTAAATAATTTCATTGCATATTGTAATCCAACTGAGATGTATTACAAATTTAAATATCATCATCATCATCATCATCATCATCATCATCATCATCATCATTATCATCATCATCATCATTATTATTATTATTATTATTATTATTATTATTATTATTATTATTATTATTATTATTATTATTATTATTATTATTATTATTATTATTATTATTATTATTATTATTATTATTATTATTATTATTATTATTATTATTATTATTATTATTATTATTATTATTATTATTATTATTATTATTATTATTATTATGTGTTGTGTGGAATGTTTAAAGTGGATAGATGGTAACAATATGAATATGTATTCAGACCAATCGATTAGAATCAATTACTAAATTCTGAATCAAATTTAACTAAATATTTCGAAAGGGAATCACTAGATGGCAGCATGAACTTAACAAACCATTTATCTTTCCAATGAATCCCACCATACAAAGAAAGAAACACAAGAAGGCTAAAAGAATAACTTGTGACGTTTATGGTTGTTAATAAACTGAAATAGCAACAAGTTTACTGTAAAAAACAAATTGACAATACTTTAGGGCCCAAATATTGAAATTACTCGTCCACACTACTTTAACTTAATAATTATAATATTCAAATATGTAGTACATTTTATTTGGAAATCCGAAACATTAGCACTTCAAAAACTAATAATCCTTTTTTTTTTTAAAGAAGGAAATTGTTTTAAGCTACGCATTTTCACTGCGTTTTGACTAGCATTACATTTAAGAAGCTATCTAAATTTTTCTAAAGTTTATGTTTTATTTTCTTCAATTTCGCCACCACGAATATCATCCGAAAAACCGCCTCTCTAAAATTAACCAATGAATTATCGAAATAAACTCATCTGCAATACGTGTTGATTACAAACTCCTCTCCCCTTCTACTACACTTCCTTAAAATGTATTTACGACAGCATCAACTTGGGCAAATGTATCAACGTTAGGGTGGGCCGAAAAAAACTTTTTATTTAATTTCGGATCGCTATAGTGCGGAAAAGTTGCCATTGGTAACTACATGAAAAATGCACTAATTATTATTTTTTTATTACTATATCTTTCGTTCGCGCAATGGCATCAAAGTTGGCAAAAATTGTCAAAATCCGTAATTTTTCATAACTTTTTTTTAACACGATATATGATTTTAATTGCTTTCCTATACCATATTGCATGATTAAAATGTACAAAAAGTTAAAACTTTGAAATTTAGCGAAAAATATGAATTTTCCAAATTTTATACTACGTTGAGTGGCCGGAAGATCTGACACTAATGTATAATAATTTATTATACTATATATTATAGCATTTATTATTAATAAGTGCTATAATATTTGGATTTTACATACTTTTAGTAGTTAATTCATGATATAGGAACGTAATTAGAAGCATTTACCTTGTTTTAAAAAAATTATAAAAAATTACGGTTTTCAACAATTTTTGGCCAACTTTGATGACCTTGCGCGAACGGAAGACATGTCAATAAAAAAATAATAATTAGTGCATTTTTCATGTCTTTACCAATGGTAACTTTTCCGCACTATAGCGATCCGAAATAAAATAAAAAGTATTTTTCAGCCCACCCTAATCAACGTATTACGGCATCAACTTGGGCGAATGAAATATTACCTTCTACTTACATTGGTTAAAAAGTTGTTCGAGATTACGCAATGTACTCCCTCTCCCCTGCTGATTTCAATGATACGAAATTTAAAATGTTTGTCACAAAAATTCAAATCTACATAAAAATTTGTATAACTTAAACTTTGGATCTAGATCACCAAATAGCCTATAAAGGTAACTAGTATTGTAATTTTAAACGATATTTTCTTTTTTTTTTTATTTCGTACACTACTTTTTCGACCCTACTTATGTTCAACAATGAAAAAAATCCTTTTTATATAAAACTCTTGGGCAGTATGTGCCAAAATTGTAAAATACAAGCATATATAATTTCATCGACTCGTAAAGAAATTGGACGTAAAAGGCAAATATCATAACAAAAAAAAAAGGATCAAACTACTGTTGCTAGAGAAACTGACGTTGAAATGACTGAAGCTTGTAGAATCTCTATTGGTTGTTGCATGTACAGAAATATGTTTAGTCTATTACATAGGTCAAAAACCACCGAGTTCTTTATACACCGCTCTTTATTGCAATCTCATTCTAATTACCATATAATTAAATTTTTGAGTTAGTAATGCAGAACTTTTAAATAATTATTTTGCAAGAGCTTAAAAATGTAGTTTAATAATACCAGTAGTTAAAGTTAATAAAAACAAATATAATAATTTTTAAATTATTGTTCTCAGCTTTTCTTCCCTGTCGGAAAACTTGAAAAAAGTCATTCTTCTTAAAGAAGAAAGGCGTAAAATAGAAGAACGATATGAATGACACATCAAAAGCTGTAACGTTGGTAATGTTTAGCAAAACGATTCACAACCCTTGGGGCACGAGAATATCCAAAAAAATAATAATAATAATAAGTAACAGAAAAACTAATTTAGAAGGCTCCTTAGATGAAATGGATTTTCTACTTTTATTTTTATACACATAGAAAACAAAATCAATTTCAATATTTTTTTTAGTAAAACAACTTACTAATTCAAAGCTCTTATTATCAAAACATACTAACTAAAATAGAACTATAGTGACCTATCCTTGGGCTTGTCTTGCAATGCATAGTTATTCAAAGGAAGTCTTTATATTCGAACTAGCCACTCTCAGTTCTGTTACTATATTTAGACGATATCTTCATATATATTTTGTCTTTAACGAAGGCAAAGCAGAAATTCTAGTTTCATAAAGGAAGAATGTTGAAAATGGCAACCTAATGCAAAATATTGTTGTTTTAGTGCAGAAAAATCATCATACACTGCTGCCTAAAATTAATTGGATGGTAGGATGGTAGCTTAACCCGTAAAATCTACCTTCATATTTTAATATTGGTCCTACTGAAAAATTTATTGGAAAGTTGGATTTCCCTATTGGAAATGCTATATATTATCCCTACAACCTATTAGTTTTTGTTGCATATGCTACGTTTTCGGAAAAGAATAAGTGAAATGTCCAAATTGACAAACGACACTTAAAAAAAAATGCCCAGATGGTTGCAAGTGGTATGTTAATAAAACAGTAGCTGTACCCTGTACAATATGCCATTCCAGGGTTAATTAAACCAATTTTAGTACTATATGTATTGCTTTATTGCATAATTTTCCATTATTTATAGATTAGTTGCTGTGTTTATTGTTGTGGCGGCATTACCCTAGGTACCGGGGTAATTCCGCCACTTTGCAAGCTTTTTAGAAAAAACAATTTTATTCAGTTTCTATTAAAAATTTAATTTTAAAAATCTCCATAAGATAGGTTATGAACAGTAGTATGCTATACTAATTGCAATTTACATTAATCGCAGCGCAATTCTACATGAAAATTCAATTTCCCCTATCTTCTACTTACATGGATTAAAATGCTTATCAAGATTATGCCATGCACACCCCTCTCCCCTACCGATTTGATTGATATGGCATTTAAAACGTTTGTCCCAAAGTTTCAAATTTACATCAAAATTTGTTTCAATTAAAGTTGGATCTAGAACCCCAAATGGCCTGCAGGTGACTGGCATTGTAATTTTAAACCATATTTTTTTTTTCATTTTTTTCGTGCACTATTCGCTAGACCTTACTTATGTGTAGCAATGAGACAAAACATTTTTGCATAAAACTCTTGGGCAGTATATTCCAATATTGGAAAATACAAGCATACATAATTTCATCGACTCGTAAAGAAATTGGATGTAAAAGGCTTATATCATAAAAAAAAAAGGGTCAAACTATTGTTGCTTGAGGAACTGAAGTAGAAATAACTGTAGTTCGCCGAATCTCTTTTGGTTGTTGCATGTACTCAAATAAGTTTAGCCGATTACATCGATCTAAAACCTCTGTGTTCTTTATACACAGTTCTTCATTGTGATCATTCAAATAACCTTATTATGTTTTTTAGTAAGTGATGCAGAACTTTGAAATAAGTATTTTGTAAGAACTTAAAAATGTAGTTTCATACTACCAGTAATTAAAGTTCACAAAAATAATTATAATATTTTTTTAAAATTGTTTCCTCCGGTTTAACTGGCAAGACTTAAAAAAAAAACATTTCTTCTTCAAGAAGAAATGCGCTATTTTTAATTTGAGAACGATGTAAAGGACACATCAATAGCTGAAACGGTGGTATTGTCTAGCCTTCGATTCACAACCCGTGTGGCACATGAATATCCAAGAGAGAATATTATTTAAAAAAAATTATTAAATAACAGAAAAACTACTTTAGATATTTTATTTTTATACTATATTATTTATTTATATATATATATAAATATATATATATATATATATAATTAAATAAATGACAAGTGACAGTGATTGCACCCTCTACAAGGGAGAGTGTAAACTCAAAAAACGAACGAGCGATTTTAACACAGTCTGAGTTAATTTTCACTCCTTTCCAGTGTCGAAAATGCACTTCTCGTACTGGAGTGGATTTCACTCATTTGTTTTAAGAGTGTCGGCTATATAGCCCATTACCCAACTCGCCAGAAGAGATAGTCACAAGAGACACACAAAGAAGGACGACACAAACACATAGACAAATAACAACATTTATTGACAAGCACAAACATCCATGCCTTTACCGGGATTAGAGCCCGAGCGCAGCAGCTACAAAGGCTAGAACACTAATCACTGCACCGGCGGGCCGGCAATTATTTTAATAAAGTAAAACAACTGACATTATCAGACATAGTAACTTCTTGCGCTTGTCTTGCAATGCATAGTTTTTCTAAGGAAGTCTTAATATTCGAACTAGCCGCTCTCAGTCCTGTTTCTATATTTAGTCGAGATCTTTATATATAATTTGTCTTTAGCGACGACAAATCAGAAAATCCAGTTTCGTAAAGGAATAATGTTGAAAATGGCAACAGAATGCAAAATATTATGGTTTTTAGTGCAGAAAAATCATCATACACTGCTGCCCAAAATTCAAATAGTATTTATCACTAAGTGGTTTCGTCAGTTGTTGTTATGTCGAGGTATTTTCCTTCTTCATTTATTCACATTCCTTCGGGGGTCTCATGAAAGGGATCCCACTCGCAACTTTCTAACATCTGCAAAATAAAAATAAAAAATGCTTCTTATTCTGGCAAACCGTTCTTATTATTAGACTTACTCTGTTTTAGAAAGTATTTATTCACTTAAGGGGATTGGACACCCCCATTCCCTGTCCTACCTCGATCGGCCTGGCTAATGCTAAGTTTATGGGGATCAAATTTTTTTTCGGTTAAAAAAAAAGTAAATAACGTTTTTAAAAAAATAACCTCTAAAAGCACACCTTTATTGAAGTTGTATGAATTAAAAAAAAACGAATCAAAATATTCCTATAATTTCTTTGCTTTTTTTTTGGAACAAAAACCATTTTTTCCCCATAAACTTAGCATTAGCCAGCCCGATCGTGGTTGACAGGGAATGGGGGTGTCCGATCCCCTTAACACATCAGAGATCTATCCGCACTCATACCTCCCGAACACTTAAAATAAACTACTACTTCAACGATGTCAATGTTCTCTTACGGTCAACTTCCAAATACCCACACAACCACAGATTATTTCGACTTCAAATTTCAATTTAACGATTAAATTCCTTATTTCGTTCAGGGCTCCATGTCTCTTGGAGAACTGCGATACATGATCGTAAGACCGCAAACTCTCTTTAAGTTTCAATTTTAATTCTTGCCTTTAATCTCCGTTCTAATTTTTTTAATTGTCATTTTTTTCTAGCTAGGGATTGTTCAATGGGAAACATTCATGTGACGTCACGTGGTTTGTTATGCATCAGCTCGGGAAGAACGTGCTAATGTTTTCCTACTACTCAAACCTGTCTAATAGGGTGGAGCGAAAAAGACTTATTTTCGAAAATCAAAAACGGCTAGTGCGGAAAAGTTGCATTATGGCAAGACTATTAATGGGGTAAAATCTGAACTAAATCAAAAAATATCTTCAGCTGCCCAAATGACCTTGAAATTTAGCCATTTTCTAAAAAATCGGCTAAAATTTGTCCGAAATCCCTGTAGCTTCAAAATTATAACGGGTAAAAATTATTTAATGAAGAAAAATAGTAGTTTGACACTTTAACTTGCATTTGACACCAAAAAACCGTTAAAAAATTCATAATTACTGTATCTAATGATCCGCGAAGCGACCCCTGCTTTACCCCACAGTATCAACATGAAATGTGGTAAAACGGTGCATCTGACCCGAAAAATATTTTTTGGGTTCTTGTCAAACAGAAAGAAACCTCCCAAATAGTTAATAAATGTTTTTAAGCTTAAAAAAGATGTCTGTGTCATTTCGGTAAATTTCCGGCAGGCCCGTCGCGTGGGCAGGGGACTACAGCAGTCACCCCATTTGTAGCGTCTTTACAGTACTATTTGTGGTTTTCTAACCAAGATATGAAACTTTTAAGAAACTTTTCTTCAAAAGAGTAGAAGTTTTGAATTCTATCAATCAGCCCACAATAGTTATGCACCCGTAGAGGCCCATCAAAAGGAGGCACATCTGGATTATGAAGCGCACGTTTTAAATTAAAACGCATCACATAATAATCGACAGTTAAGTTCCCATTGGAATGCATAGAAACCCACATGTTAACATTAAATCAATCGTCAAGTACCCACTTGGGGAGGTTCTGTCTTACACCTACCCCCCACCCCCCTCTCACCCCCATCAGGGTTGTTTGATGATAGGACGTTGGCATACGAGTATGTGTATGATATTCAACCAGCTATCTCTACTGCATTTTTGCATTTTCTCCATTATCTCGTGTTCACTTTTCTATTTTGTATTATTGTGCCAGTTTATGAGAATTCGTTGATGATAAAAGTAGTCAGCTTCAATATGCCTTTAACACTTTTAAATAACTTTTATCCGGTATTTGGTGCTCCAGAATGTTTAAAAGAAAATATTCTACCAACATATGCTGATATCATTAGACATTACACGGCAAGAACACTTGAGACAGAACTAAAAAGATCTAGTTTTGATGATGTGAGTTTACGATTGATTAACTACTGAAATAAAAACAAAGTCATCATGTCGAGATGACATTCTGCATGTGTTTAACATGATTAAAATAATTCTCGATATTTGTCTGATGATCTAAAGAACATAGTTCATCAAACTAAATATACAAAGAAATGGATATTTTGGACAGACGGAAATTTTTTGTTGACAATTCTAATTGATAGCAGGAGGCATGTTAGAACTTAGACTTTGAAGAAATCTAAAGTGCAGAAAATTGCCAAAAGAAAGACCCAATATTCGCAGATTTGAAATACCTAAACTCAATTTTGAAGCCGGAGAATATTTCGATATGATTGATTGGAGTCACGTTGAAATTTCAGAGCCTCCTCTAACACCCATCATTTCTAATGATGAGCTTAATGCCATGATATTGGAGGTTCAGCGCGTTCTATTAAACTTGTTATAGAGGCTTCTGCTGCAGTTTAAGGACATGATGCCCTTGACGGATTTATAAAATACAGAATTGCATCAAGAAATGCATTATCAACATTTGAAAACAAACGTCAGATCCTGAAAGCTATGCGAGAACTTTAAAGTACAACTATGAAAGGGAAGGAGGGTGGTGGAACTCGATTTGCAACCACCTCCACGTGGTGAGTTCTTTGTTGTTTTCTGAAAGAAAACAATCAAAGATCTGAATGAAAATTTGGTAAGTACTTTTACTACTTTTCATGTCAGAATACATATTTCAAAAAAAATCGCAACAGAACCATCGCAACCGAACCATCAATAACCGCTTATCGAGCGTGACCGTCTTTGTCACCTGCCCGGCTGACGGGCCTGTAGGAAGGCTAATAGATATCATTTCAAATTTCAACTCTTCTATATGTTGCTTAGATAGATTTATGGTGTTAATTAGAAAACCACAAATAGTATAAAGAAGCTACAAATGGGGTGACTGCTGCAGTCCCTTGCCCACACGACGGGCCTGCCGGAAATTTACCGAAATGACACAGACATCTTTTTTAAGCTTAAAAACATTTATTAACTATTTGGGAGGTTTCTTTCTGTTTGACAAGAACCCAAAAAATATTTTTCGGGTCAGATGCACCGTTTTACCACATTTCATGTTGATACTGTGGGGTAAAGCAGGGGTCGCTTCGCGGATCATTAGATACAGTAATTATGAATTTTTTAACGGTTTTTTGGTGTCAAATGCAAGTTGAAGTGTCATACTACTATTTTTCTTCATTAAATAATTTTTACCCGTTATAATTTTGAAGCTACAGGGATTTCGGACAAATTTTAGCCGATTTTTTAGAAAATGGCTAAATTTCAAGGTCATTTGGGCAGCTGAAGATATTTTTTGATTTAGTTAAGATTTTACCCCATTAATAGTCTTGCCATAAGGCAACTTTTCCGCACTAGCCGTTTTTGATTTTCGAAAATAAGTCTTTTTCGCTCCACCCTACTGTCTAACTGCTTTTTGTATCTGTGTATAGGGATGAGTTTGGGGTTTTATAGGGAATATGAGCTTAGAGACTTGGTGGATATTAAGTTTTACGGGTATAGTAGAATTATATGCATACTTTTGTTGTTTTTAACAATGTTATGGGGCTACATCTTGGTTTATGCTATGTTTAACTTCAAGTAAAACAAGGCATTAGTCAATTTAACCCTTTATAAACCGAAATAAATGTTTATTTTAATTATTTGTCTTTGAATATTTTAATGATAGTTATTGCAACTAATTACAACCTAAAAGGATGAAAAATGGTTTGGACACAAAATGCACTTATGTCCCAAATTTAATGGATTTTTTTTCCTCATCCGACACTAAATTTTAAGCTACACTGACTATTTTGTTGAATGAATATGTTTTAGTTTTTTGGTCTTTAATGTGTTAAAATCACATACTGCATTAATGTACATTATTCCCTCAAATGAACAATGAAAAGTAAAACAGCGGTTTTTTAATCTTTCATTCTATCTATCATTCTTTAATACTAACATCTTTCGTTTTATTTTCTTAAGTTTCTCCTTTTGGTACGCTTCTGAAAGTTTTTTACGTCCAATTACATAAAGTAAAGGTAATGACATCCCAAGCTTCAGAACTGGTCACCATGCATCGAAGCACGGAAATCCTTGGAGATGGCAACAGAACTTTCCGTCTCTGTAATAACTGCGATCATGTTCCACTTACACCAAAACGTATTTTTGACTGTCCCGCCATTGTAAGATCTTTGGCTCCACTTGGGGAATCCCAGCCCTCTCACATCATCCGCACTCCGGACAACATTAAAGGGAAGACACTTTTAACTTTTTTCTTTAATATTGCAGACATCAATATTATTTTTTTTCCATAAATGTATACTAAATATACTTACACTTTTAAATAGTCAAAGGTTTTAAATTATCATTATTTAAAAAAAATAATGTATCAAAAAGTGATGTTTCTTATTTTTGTTATAAGTCAAAAAATTATTTACTGACAAACAAAAATTTAGCATTTTTATAAACAGGAAAATGTATAACAAACTGTCTTTACCGATTTTTGTTATTTGCCAATTTTTTTTAAATATTGAAATTTTTTTTAATAATTTCACCGTTTCACTTTTTTATAAAAATTAACAAATAAAAAAACAAGTTATTTACAACTAATCCCATAAAGACAAATTAAAGATATAGGTTTGAAAAATATGCGTGGAAAATTTTAACACTTAATGGGCAGTTGATTTTGAGTTAGATCAATTTAAAGTTAAAAAATCATCGAAAACATAATCAAGGAGAAAAACAGCTGTGTTTAAAACAGCAACAAGTTTAATCCTTCCCTTACTGAAGCGCTCCAAACCGCCCGAACAACAAAGGATTCGATAATGTTATTCATATCAAATATTACGAGGAAGAACGTGGTTAGCCAACACAGATGTTATGACACAGAAAGCTACACATCTTATGTTCTACTGCAGATATAAATATATTTTTTTAAAAATTATTCCAAAATATTTGCGTTTTTTTTTTAAGATAATATATATATTTTTTTGTAAGATTTGTGTCCTATACCCCCTTACGGACATTACCGTCAGTCTCTTGCACACTCATGGACATCTGTAGTTCTCCCCATTTATACGACACCATCCAAAGGTAATGAAAAGGATGGTGCTGATTCAAAAATAGTGGTTTATGTACATCGGTTCATCTGTCTGAAGCCACTCTTCAGGTCGTACTGAAAGATCTACGAACTTCGAATGTGGTACACGAGTTCCTAATAACTGTCAGACGTCATACTAAGATCTCCGGGAAAATTGCGCATGCATAAGAAGCAGCTACCAAAAAGAAAATTGTTTATGGAGGTATGCCGAAAAAAAATATTATCCAATTGGAACCCTTTTAGTCCTTTTAGCCCTTACTGGGAACTCGTTACTTCGCATTGCTTCCTTTTAGATTCATGCTTTCTTGTGAAAATACAAATCAAAATCAAAATAAAATTCGTGTTGGCGCATGCGCACTTAAAAAAGAAAACACTAATTGAGGATGAAGCGGCCTTAGGGCGAGCGCGTATCTTAACCAAACTCAATCAATCAAACTAATAGAGGATGGCGTCAAGCCCCCGTTTCGGCCCGGTCCATGTATTTTCAAGCCCTGTTATGGTCCCGCAATCTCACGTGGGTGACTTTTTTTGAAACTAATTATATTAATTAAAAATCACAATCAAATATGAAAAAACTAAGCCTCAGGTGCACACGTAGGTATTAAAAGGAATCTATATTAAAAATTTCGAATTTTTTTAAAGCAGTCTAAGTAGGTCTTTTGCGATCCATAGACATACACACAGACAGACTCCTTCTTTTATTATTATAGATTGCTATAGACGATCAAAAAAAAATTCTAAAATAATTATGTCAAATTGTCTTAGAGACTGAAAGGGTTATAAATAAAGCAATTTTGATGTTTTTTTGGACAGATGATGTACGATAAGGAAACACAAAAATATAACGCTGTGAAATACAGATCTAAGATAAACTTTATAAGTCTCAACTTCTAATTTTAAATAATTTGAGCACGGAGTGCTTTTTTAACTTTTTCACTTAAGTTCATGCTGAGTACATAACTAAATGCAATTCAATATGTTTTTTATATCTAACATAATTTTTAAAAAAAATACTGGGAAGTATTTATTTACACTATTTGTACACACATTCCATGACAGTTTTAATATGTGTCTTAATATTACGTCTTTATTGAACTATAGTAAAGTGACGGGAACGGATATAACAGATAATCGCGGCTTTATTAAAAGTTATTAGAAGTTTTAATATTGAAAGTTACAATACAGTATCACTTATTTTTAAAGGACCAAATCCAACTACAGTCCACGCTTGCTTATGAAATAGGTGCGAATATGTCTGTGTGTTTGAATATTAAATATTCAATTTCACCATTTTTAAGAATTTTAACTCATACGGCGATTCGCCTACTGGGTAAATGACAGTGAAATAATTGAAGTTCCTAAATAAACAAAACAAAGGACAAATTAAGACCATTGTCCTGAACAATTTATCTGGAAACATTTTTCATGCGTTAATACCTAATTTAAATTTTTCTTAAGAATTGAGACATTGACAAAGTTAAATTTTTCAACGAATAACAAAAATATAAGCTATGTTAGAATTTAACAAATCAGTTCAAAAGAGCGGCGAGGAACAAATTTTTTAAACAATACTGTTATTATTTTACCACGGTCCTGCTTGACAAATGACAGTGATTGCGCCCTCTAGAAGGGAAGGGCGTAGGCTATATAGCCCATTACCCCACTCGCCAGAAGAGACAGTCACACGAGACACACAAAGGAGGACGCCACAAGCACATAGACAAATAACAACATTTATTGGCAAACACAAACATCCATGCCTCAACCGGGATTCGAACCCGAGCCCAGCAGCTCCAAAGGCTAGTACACTAACCATTGCGCCAGTGGACCGGCACCACGGTCCTGCTTTATTGGTGGTCAAGCCTTTGCAGACGCGGCATATTCTCTAGAACTGAGATTCAGTTTTTTTGTTGCACCATCTAGGCGACTCCGGTTACTAATTTTGACTCTTAGATTACAATTAATCTGAGCTCTTGGATGTTAAAGTACACTGTTAAAAATTTTGTGCTTGCTTTCACCATAAAAAAGACTCCTAGTAGCTGCAACGGCTGTGTGGAGAAAAGTTTCACCTTATTTCCGGTATTTAGTACTATATTTATACACTTTGGGTGAAAAAATACTTAAAAGCAACAATATAGTTGTTGTTAACTTTCAACTGTTAAAAGTAAAAATAGGCTATTTTCATCATTTTAAAAATTAAATTAATATTTTTACTTTACCCCAAGTTTTGACCCCAAAAGTTACTTTACAGCAATTGATTGTAGTTGATCAATACCGTATTCAATAAATCGGATGTTTACTGGATTTACTTTGTGTGGTATGCTGCATGATAGTCATAATGTATAACATTCACACTCAACGAGCGTGTTTTTTTAAACTGGTTAAGTCATTGTTTGATTTCAACCAAGTAATTTCAGATATCATTTATTATAAACAATATTTTCTGTTACAAAATGTGGTAGTTATTAAATATTAAAAATATGTAATTAAACTGCAGTTCAAGTAATAATTTTACTTGGATATTTTTCCGTAAATATGAACTTTTTGCCTGTTGTATATTTCGGGATTCAACTAAGATCTATTACGTATTTCAACTATTTTTATTATTTTATAAATTTGTCTTATAAAACCAGATGAATCTGAACAATTCAGAAAATTTAAGAAATTCTCACAGGCTACTTGTATTCACAAAAGATCCACTCGGTAAAGCTGAACATTCCTCACATAGATTTAGAAAGTAGCAGATATGCCCATCGATTGCGCAATCCCGTAAAACGCAATACAAACCGCGCGATGTGATGAATCCACATTTCGCCGTTTTTGCAAGCATCACTTTTGAAATGCTATGACATGCCATATGCGAAGGCTTTTGCGAACTGCATTATGGGACACTGGTTCACAAATGGCTTCACCTTTACCCTAAGGGCAGATCTGCTACTTTCTAAATCTATGATTCCTCATAGTTAAATTTAGTTATTAGGAAAACTATATTTTGGCATTGCGTTTGACGTATTTTTGTTCAAGTACATATGGAGTACACACTGCGTTTTAGTGTTTTATTATTTTAAATAATTTTAAAACATTGACGTCAGTTTCTACCTTTTAAACAATATGATTTGACATATTGTTTCGACATATTGTGAAATTGAATCATATTATTTTGATTTGATGTTTTAGTTTCTAGACTTTCTTCTTCTTGCGATACCAGTGATAGACACCTAGTTCGATACCAATAAAGACAATACCCCGTGTAAATGGATTATAATGACCAGTTTAAAATCAATTGTTTTTAAATAATTTAAATAACTTAATTCTTAATCAAATTTATTCAAATGTTTACGAAGATCGCCACTAGATAGCAGCACAAATTAATTAAACTAATTTTAAAATTCAAAGGAACAGAATTATCTCTCAAATAAACCACACTATTCCGAATAATGCTAGCCTGCGATGAAAATAAAATTCGTTCGGTAAACTTTGAACAATGGTTGGCCATTTAATTATTTATTTAATTTTTTAATTTAATAATATATGTATTATTTTTTAATAATTAAAATAAAAGCGATTAGATAAAAAAAAATGCTTAGATTAAGAGTAATTTTGTCAGAAAAAATTATTTTTACTTATATTTTTAAATCATTAATTATTCTTGTATTAACGAATTATTCAATCTTATGGTTTAAAGTATATTGTTTTATTTAAAAATACCTCAAGGTACATAACTGGAGATTATTTTATTTTGCAGAGAAAACACTGGTGGTTGAAGAATAGATTCAATTTTTTCAATACCAAGTTGGTATATATTTACCATTTCAGGATATTTTAAACATTTTTCAATAATTTTTTTTCAACTGACTTTTAATCTCGTCAGAATTTTTTTCCTCCTCCTTACCAACAAATCTTCTTATATTCCACTTTCCTATTTCGTAAGAACCCAGGCATTTACTTTTAGCACTCCCATGAATATTTGAAAAATTTACTTGGCCTGCTTCTATCCACTTTTTGAATTATTTACTTGGCTCACAATATCCCCAATAGGTTTGGGTCAAGTATCGCTCGTAGTTAAAACGTAGCAAAAAGCACAAACAAAGGAAGTAACTAATTGAAAAAATATTTTCCTTGAAACCAAAAAATGTAGACCAAAACTTTTTGGGACCAGACATTTACTTTCAGTGCATGAAACGTATTTCTTCGTATGTAGCCAAACACGTATGCAATGATTCATCTGGGTTTTTTTCACCATGTGGTTAGTTGACTGAAAGGAACAAAAATTATGCATCTTCTCAGCTTATAAAACTTTCCTAATGATGAGAAAATGGCTTTGGGTAATTATGGGTCAAATATCCAAAGTTCCTCCTAACAAAAAATATTTAAAAAACATAATTGCATAGAGTAATTTTAAAAAGTTTATAGTTAGTTAAAAATATTAATTATATTTTATAACAATTCATGTGAATTTTCGAAAAAATATTAAAGCATGAAATGTCACGTTTGTAGCGATTTTCAATAATATGTTCCATAGCCCGAGTAGCGCAATCTGTATAAGGTGTTAGCTCCCAAACCTAGTGAACATGGGGGGAAATATTCCCATGTACTCTGCGGTTCCTCAAACGTGTTGTACAAAGAAAAATCAATAAAAAAGATTCATTGCATGCATATAATGAAAAAAATGCACAATATATCATCAAACACTTATGCAATGCAAAAATTCTTATGTATCTGAGACTTTATTTTAAAACAATCAACGCTCAAACAAGCGCGATTTTAAAATTGCATGGATGACAACCTTCTGATCCACATGGTTTTATATATTTAATTTATAAATAATATTTGATATTACAAAAAGTGGCAGCTTTAAAATAAAATAAAAAAACAGTTCTATTGTATAAGTTAACTGCACTTCAAGTTCTTGGTATATACTTGTAAATGATTGTATTACTAATACTTTTAACATATTGTTGTCCAATGGAAACGAAAAAAGAAGATTTTACGTTTTACTAGTTTTTGAAACATTGGCATCAGTTGGCACAAATTTCTAAATTGTTAATTAGACTATAAAGTTATTTAAATTTTTAAGAAGATTGAGACTAGATGGCTGCTTTTAACATTGATGTTAACAACGGTTTTTAACAGTTTAAAGTTGAAATTGTATTATAAAAAATTCAAAATTTATTTTTCAAAAGATCTCAAAGTATATATAGGCAGGGTTAGTTACCAATCCCATTTCGTTTGTCGAGCATCGGGGATTGTTGGGTTCCGTTTGGTGTTAAATAATGTTTTACACTAAATCTGCACATGGGTCATTAGTAAAAGGAGAGTATTATAGTTGCGATTCAACATGTACACTCTAAAACATGAATGCTCAAAAACGACGAAATTTTCCTTAATTTTGACGATTCCGTTACTGGCAAATGCACCGAGTTTTCGTTTCCTCAAAGTGAGGAAATTTGAATCGTCATTTTTATGAGGATTTGAATGTCGTCTAATCTAAAGAAATATTTCGTCATTTTTGAACATGCGAGTACAACAATGGGATACAGTTTCCTCAAAATCAAGATACAGAAACGTCAAATCACGATCGTAAAAGTGAGGATTAGCGTTTACTCAAAAGTCAAGTAATAGTTTGACGAAACAATCAACAAAATTAGCGAAATGAGGTTTGATGATTCATGAATCGTCAAAAATGAAAGTGTTATTTCTGAGAGTGTAGTTCTTTGCTATCTTGACTTGATTGTCAATCGATTCGCATCTTTAACCTCTTTAGACCCAAACAAATCCTACACATATAGTCTTAATCTAAACATACTTTTTATACTTAAAAATACTTAAAAAAAATGTTAAAAAGTATGTTTTGCAAAGGAATTCTTTAAAAAGTTATGTTTAATAGTTACTGAGAGACAAGCCTTAAGCTCTAAAAATACACATTTGGTTGTGCTATAAATGCTAAAAAAGCCGTATCACTTGTTGGTAGTAAACAATTTATTTTAACATTTTTTTAATGCAAAATGCATTTAAAATTAACTACGAACACAACTTTTTGTAAAGTTTTAAGGAAGAGCTAGTTTAAGGTTATTTTCTAAGAACTCTAATATCGTATTGATCCTCGCTCAACTTCATTTTTTTTTGTAGAAATAAATGACTGATACCTTTAATCAAAGGCTGAAAACTAATGTGTGGATCTTTTTCTATCGGACCAGTTCGATTTCGGAACTATTTAAGATGTAAATCGTATGTGCCCTACTAAAAATGATCCATAGAGATCAATACAAAAATCTATTGACATTAGTACAGCTTTATTGATATGTACTGATTTCTATGGATGTCCTTATTGTTATCAGTAGAACCTATTGATATCAGTAGCCTACTGATAATATTTCCCATTGATATCGATAAAGCTCTACCGACATCTATACAAAATTATCAGTAGGCTACTGATCTCAATTGACATTAATAGGCCTGTACTGATATCAATAAAAATTTTACCAGTAGGCTACTGATCTCAATTGGCAGTAATATGCATGTACTGATATCCATAAAAATTTTACCAGTACGATACTGTTCTCAATTGATATTAATAGGACTATACCGATATCCACTAAACTTTTACCAGTAGAATACCGTTTTTAATTTATATCAATAGAACTTTACTGATACCATTAAAAGACCGGTAGGGTTATGATCAATATTGATATATCATCTGTACAGCTTGATGTCGATGGAAGTATCCCCCACCCCTTCTTCCCCCAAATCTGGAAATACAAACAAAATGTTTGAACATCTATATGTCCGATCCAATACAAAAAAGCAACTAATCATTTTAAATACAATGAAGCAATCCTTCAAAACCACATTTTAAAAAATTCCCTTTCCCAAAAGATACTCCCCAAATGGGGAATAATGTCCTTGGCACAATAACAATTATTAATTAACATTTATAATATTATCATTAATTGGTTTATTGTAGTTGTGTGCCCTTTATATCGATAATTTTGAACGGCTGAAAACTATTTAAAATTTAATGAAAATTCACAAATGATTGCATTTTATTTCATAATTAAAAGTTAACTAATTGAATTATTTATATATTGCTTCTAAGTTAACATACAACTTATGAAACAAACAATTCATTTTTTTAATTACAAATAATATAAAAAAGAGTGCACGTATAAAAGTTTCGTACAACGTAAATTTTTGGTTAAATTTTGGCAAAAGGAAAATTACATGTGCAAGTTAGGCTTAACTTTAACAGGCGCATAGTATTTGGCGATTGTTGGCTTTGTTACAATATAATGGGACTCGTCGTATAACGAATATTCTAGTATAAGAGTTATTGCAAAATATCTGATGAACAACTTTTAATTGTTATACCTATAATTGTTTTCGTCATCAAAAACAAGCTATCGGCTAAATTTCTATCTGTTTTTATAAATGGCAAAATGAGATTTAGTCACACCACATTGTCATGAGAATCCTGTCTTGGTTTCGGATGATAATATCATTGAAAATGTATCTTCCAAATAAAAATTTTATATAGAAAGAATAACTTCTTTATAATTATGCTTTATCACAAAAAATATATGTGTTTTTGGTTCTAGTTTCAATTACAAATTCAAATGTATTTCTGATTGTTTTTACAGTCACGTGTACGACAATGGCAATAAAAATACTTATAATAAGTATAAAACATTTGTAGAGAAAGAAATTCATATTAATTTATGCAGAATTACAAAACATCGTTAGCTTGAGGCCAAAAAATCTTATTGGCATAGAGCTTGTTTTAATAAAAATCGGAAATGAGTTATTGCTTTTTAACTGCTTTATAAGGTATAGCGCTTAAAAACATGTTATCGTAGTTGGAATTGTAAAGAAATATTTATCGTTAAAAACCTCTGAAATACCACTATTTACTCGCTGATAGCAGATAACGCGATCGAACCCTACAGCAATGCTTTGTAACTTAATACGTTTTTAAAGAAAAAATTAGAAATAATATTGACCTTCCAATAATCTGATCGAACTTGTTCAACAATAAATAAGGGAATGATTATTACGATAGAACCCATTTTTGTATTTTTTAATTGGATTCTAAACCCTGTACGTGTCGTAATAAACAAAACACAGTGTTCTCAAACAAACCGAACCCTTGCAAAAAATTATTTCTTCGCTCGTTTCTTATGTTATACAGTATATTGCAGTGTACAATTCAACTGTAAACTGCTCTAAAAATATTTAGAGCAAAACAGATGAAAGTTTTATCCATAAATCCGTATATAATTTTAAAATATTCTTGATAAAAAACTGTTACCCTATGTATTAACTGTAACCGTCGTAATGTATTCTTTGAAGTTGAAGTTTGATTCTTAATTTGTTTACTTTTTAAGGTGTCTAACACTCTATTTAAGATTGATTTGAAAATATATAGTTAAACTAAAATATCAAAAGAAGAAAACTAGGTAAGTTCTTGTTTTATTTTGTTCACTTTTTTTTATTGTTCGTAGATGGTTTTTTTTAAAGTCTTATCTGATCATTCAACTTAAATGTGTAAGCATGGTTACTGGTTGGTATGCTTCATCAGACATGTTTACATTCATTAGATTCCATTACGCAGTACAGTTTACTTTGTTATTCAACTATCTCGCAATAAAAATTGCGTAAATAGAGCAGGAGTTAATAGGCTGGGTTTCCGTATCGTGTTCTGTGGAATTATCTCGCCAAATCTTGTTCGCCAAGGTTGGCGCGCTTATCGCGGGCAAGCGAAGGTTGCCGCGATAAGCAGACTCGGCTGTAACGTAAACAAACTAGAGAATCGATTCTACTACTCTGGACCGAATCTTTTTTAACAATCGGGTTTCGATTCTTGGGAAGAGTTGTGTGATATTTAAAATATTTGGGAACTTTACAAATATTGCTGCTGCGGTAACGCCATCTTCTAGGTATATTATTAACTAACACGTTAACATTTTTTCAAAAAATTTAAAAGATAGTTAATAAAGAATAAGAAATAATAAAGATTAATAGTTTTTTTTAGGGTTTTTTGCATCAATCAACAGTCTTTTTACATTATTATTTTAAACTCATATAGTGTAAGCATAAAAATTTTGGAAATTTTATCGTACATAAATTAAACTTTTCTTAAGTAAATAAACATTTAAAAATAGTTCAAGTTTATACTTTACATTCAGTAATGCAGGGTGTGTGTTAAAGACACGCTAATACATTGTTTTATAAATAGTTTTTTTTTTGCAAACTTATGGATTAAAGAATATTTACTTATTACTTTAAATGAAGTAATTTACAATTAAAATACGTTTTATTTCGTTATATAAAAATACTTTGTATCATTTAGAATGTGTTTGAAAGAATAAACTTACTTTGTTTTCTCAGGTATATTTTTAATAAAGATTATTTTTAACTAAAAATTTAGTTTGTAGATTGTTTTATATTTCATGATGAAATACTTGGTTTAATATACAATAAATCAGTACAGTAAAATAGTATACATTAATCATACATTAGTAGGCAACACGAGATATTTTACTTTTAAAATATTTTTAGCATTCAAAGATTAATTTCACATTGACATTAGGAAGAACTACAGCTACACTACATACATGTTCATGCAGTTTTGCTTTTCTCAATTTAAAATATTTGTAGAATCAATTCCAAAATGCAATCCGAAGAATTTTCTACCAAAATATTAAAATAATTACTTGCTTAATAAAAAAAATCAAATTTATAAGCTATTTGTGAAATCTTATCACTGCTTTATTTTACTTAACGACAAAGTAGTTGTTTAAGGCGCCATTTGCGTTAGAAAAAAAATATTTCGTCTAAAATTGTGGTTTCTGTTTTAAATTTTCAAATAGAAATGCCCTATTATAAGCAATTAAAAAAATTTTTAATATTAAGCCATTTCCGAAAAATTTTCATCTTCCCCCTTCCACTCCGCTTTCACACTTCCCGTTTAACCGGTGACATAGCTCCAGACTACTCAAGCGTGACCCCTCCAAAATAGCCCCGCCCTCTGCCTGGTTGCGACCCTGGATTTCTGAGAAAAAACGGGGGACATACTTCTATCTATTGTGAATCCCTCTTCTTCCCCGCCCTGCCCCAGAGAAAAAATATGTTTGATTGTCCACGACCACGTGCAGTTCATGTATCCCGATGGCCTATGTGGATGTATCTTATTTTTTTTATTAAAATTTTATCGGATTCCTTGTATATCAATTAAATCAATCAATTTAGGTCAATTTTCTGAGTCAAAGTCAATCTAAAAATAAAGTGGGAGGTCTTGAAAAATCTTAACAGTTACAGAAATAATGGTAATCAACACTATTTAGCATAATAGAAACTGATATTTAGGGACCTTCAAAATTTGGGGGCCCTAGGCCAAGGCCTAAGAAGTCTTATGGTTGATCATGCCATGGTCATTCGGTGTTGAAATTTAAAAAGGATGAGTAAGAAAAATCAACATGTAGTGCATACCCCATTGAATTAAAATCAATACATTTAAGTAGCGAATCTGTATGTTGCAGTGAATAACCAAAATATAAGTATGATTACATGTAGATTGCACGAAAATTGAGGTTAAAAAAACACGTTTCCACATTAATTGACATTATTCAAATATAAAATAAACAATGTTCTTCTGAAAGAAATAGAAAATGCAATCCAATTGCGGTAAAAAAATGTCTGCTTGATAGATTATTACTTATTTTAGATCAAACCAGTGCAGAGTTCATTCTAGAATTAAAAAAGGGCAGGGCGCTTTTTCTATAAAAAGGGCACTTGCAAAAAGTTTAGGGCATCTAAAATGCGATAAAATAGTTTTTTCGGATTTTTGGAAAATAGAAAATACACTCGCATACCAAATTAAATATTTATTAGTTTTCTACTCCATCATTTTATGAAACATCTTTTTCTAGTAAGTGAAGGAACATAATGAGGCACTTATGCCTAACAACGAGCCAGAACTGCAAACAGATCTCCTCGAGCGAAGTGGTGAAAATCATTAATGCTACTAATCAAACAAACATGGATTTTATTTGCATTCAGCTCTAGCATTTAAAATTAAAAGCATGGTTCATACACTTTTTCCAAGTTTAGCAGAACTCCAATTATTCAAAGAGGTGCTGACTATAAGAAAAAAGAAAAATTAAACTTGGCCTACCTGTTACTGTTCCTCTTTATTCAATGTCATGTCTAGTAATTTTTTTTGTACCCACCAAAAATATTACTAAGCATGACATCCAACAGAGACAAACAAAAAAAAATAGGCCGTGTTTGTTATAGATCCCATAAAAAATTTAGTACACTTTTTCCAATATTCTAATATAAGTTGAAAGAAAAAAAACTATTATAAAAAGATACAACTCAAACTGAAACAAAAGCTATAACCCAAACAACATCATAATTTGGATTTGGTTAAACCGAAATTAAAACTTTATTATCTCACAGCCCAACAATACATTGAGTAATTGATTACAATATATCTTTTCTCCAATTATCCAAATTTCCAATTATATGAACGTGGTTAGGTTCCAATTCCAATTGCTTAGATAATTGGAGTTCTACTGCATACTATTCAAGAATTTTTTCCAGAAAAATTCAAGAACTAGTAATTACAAACAAAAATTAATTTATATATAGCGTGTATAAGCCAACACTCCATTAAAAAAAAATAAAACCAGTCTGAAACCCCAGTATAGGACAAAATAAAAAAAAAAGAGCCCAAGTTTCAAAAGTAAAAAAAAAAAAATAACATTTCAGCTGCTCTTGTGATCACAAGGTCACGACTCAAAACGATAGATTAGAAGAAATGATTCTGGTTGGTCCAATTAGTCCTGTACCAGAGCTACAAAAGTATTGCGACACTCTTCCAGGCGCGCAACCACGGGGGGGGGGGGGGGTTTAGGGTCAGAACCCCCCCCCCAGAACCCATATTATAGTCAAATTTTATTTTGTTTACAATAAAAAAATCGAAAGTGATGAAAAAAAATTCCATAGAGAAACACTATTTCACGATTTCGCTCGCCGCCAACAAAATAAGAAACTGTAGGGATGGCGGTTTTTCAACGGTCTGACAGGCAAACCAATGTTCAAAAACCACTTTTCAGGATTAGCACCCTCCAAAACGTGTAGAAAACACAAAATCTCCATTTTGGATTTCGACCCCATCGCAAAACTTTAATAACCTAATGAAAGTATCATTACTAATTAAAAATAGACAAGTGCCTTTGTAACAATCTGTCGCTTAGCCCGCTGGCACACAACATGTGTGTTCAACAACAACAAAGAAAAAAAGACACCAAACACAGCATTAATTCTATATTACTTACCTAATTATATTGTTATTTTGCTAAATCCATTTATTTTCTTTCGAAAATTCAATAATTATTTCTTGGAGTTTGCTAAATGAATTTATATTCGAAGAATAAACATGTAATATTCATTGCTCTTAAATAGAAGAAAATATTTCATATCAACATACAATCGAAAAATCTTTTTACGAAATATATTTGAAGTTATTTCAAGCAAATTTAAGTACTTCGAATGCGAATTTTTTTTCTGAAATTTTCAATATCTTATAATTTCCATGCCCTGAATGTTTTTTTTTTTTTTGACGTATCACACTTTCCTGTATCATTTGTAGTTTGGGTTACGAAAGTGGATGATGGATAGACAGACATACTGAAAGATCATAATAGTACCTTCCAATTTTTACGAAATAAACGTAGTGTGGAAGCTAAAAGGAAAAAAAAAAAAACATTTGGATGCAACTAACTGAACTTGCTTTACCTTGGCACTTAAAACTTACTTACTCACTTGCCCAGGCAAAAACTTTTTTTTTTAGTGGTGCGATCTTTATTTAAGAAGGATTATGATTATAGAAATAGAATAATAAAATAGTATCAAATTAAAGAAATCATATGTACGAGAGCATAGATTAATTATAACATACGTAAAAATTATTTAAAAAAAAAATTATAAACAGTTGCATAAAAAGAGTTATACAAACATGCATAAAAATTAAAATAAGGCCTTAAGGGTTTTGGAATTTTGTATTCAATTTTTTTGAATACTAATACAGTATTCGTAAATTTTTAAGTAATCATAGACTCAGCTCAATTTCCTGTGCTACGACTTTTCACATGTCGCTTAAACTAGAGCCCAAAAATATAAATACATGCTATCTAGTAAAATTAGCTATACCAAAATATCAGTCTTCATCAAAATTAAAATGCGTTCACATGTATTTAAATGTGCGCAGTAAAACGTTAACTTGACACAACTAGAACAGGTTTTTTTTGGGTAAAATTTTCATGTTTTATGTTTTAAAAAAATAATAGGAATAACGCGTATATACCAAATCATGTAAAACCGTTCGAAAAAATGTTTTTTTATTTAATTTTTAAACTTACAAAAGTTACTAAAATTGCATTATTTTGTTTTCTATTAATATATAATTGATTATCCAAACTGTGCATTGTAAAGTGTTTATTGGAACACTAAAAACATTTATAATTAGAAAACCCACGTTCAAAACAAAGATAAATGTTTAAAACCCAAAATGATTAAAATTTCCCCTGCTTCTTCCCAAGACCCAAAATGCGTCATCGCTCATAATGATCTAAGTTTCAGCTCAAGCCCCTCCCTCCGAATGCGTCATTTTTTCTTCCGTTACATAAAGGAAAAATCTTACCAAAGAATCGAAAGCGCAAACTTCGATTCTTTTACTAACGGGAGATCACGTCTCCGACGTCAGAAACGCGAGATGAAGAACCAGAGGAGAAACCGGTTCCCCGACACCAGATTAGGCAATGACTCGCTAGCGTTCGGTTACTAATTCTCTATGTCGCCAAACAGAACACGATACGGAAAGCTTCCCAGTTAATAAAATTAACTTATGATTTCGAATTCAAAAAGTTAATCACTGAAAATAAATCTGACCAGGTTACATAAGTGTGCAACGCGATTGTGTTAAATGTACCAGAATGTTGACATTCATTTTAAATTTTCCCATCAATTAACATTTCTTTTTTACTAATTTTTGTGGATATTAGTTGTTTATTAATTTTTATTAAATATGAAATTGATTTAGTTTAAGTACCAATGTTTCTTTGAACATAAAATTAAATTGTTAAAAGAATCAATTTGTTAAATTTAAAAGTTGCTTTAAATTAATGCATGTATTATAGAAGTTGAATGGTTTTTGAATATCATATTGTTGGTCGAATGACAAAACCACGAATGTGCAGATTCTAGTTATTTACGGTTTTGGAGAAACAAAACCGCATCACAGTTCAACCCGTTATTTTTTTTCCTTGAGTTTTAATCGGGGCCTGTTAAAAGTAACTAAATACTGGCTGTAGTTGTTGAGCGATTCTGGCTGTCTATTATGGTTAGGTTTGAATTATCGGATCACTACAGGTACAAGATAGTGGTATTGGTGATGGGCGTCATAATTTAGGTTTATTACCACAATTATGTAAAAAGTAAACACCTGAGTGCAGGTGTCACACAACACAGCTTTTCATGGCGACATTGTGCACAGCGCCGGGGAATTGAAGCATTAAGTATGTACTAACTATACTAACGTGTGCTAAGATGTACTACACTACACTAGAGCTTTGGCGACGGGAGTCACAATTTAGAATTTTGCAACGAACGGATAACGATTTCTTACTTAAAATATCTCGAAGGTATTTGCGAATGCTTCTAGAAAGAACACATAAAACATGTTATTAGAGGGAATAATTTATATTAAAAGTTAAGTCGGTTTTTTCATTTAAAAAATGTGCCCCTTCCTGAAGATTTTTATTGACACATAGTGTTCGTAAATAAATAATCCATTGATTTATTTAACTACATCAAATTGTTTCAGGGTGTCAGCTCGTCACTTGACTGTAGTTCTTAATTAAGACGCCCGTTGTCAACTGCAGTTGTGTAGCTCTAGTGCGAGGATAACAAAAGCTAACAATAACCTTCAGTTTATCTATATTTGTGTTGCATATTTGTGTTGCATATTTGTGTTTTTGCACATTCATGGTTTTGTCATAACTGACGATATCAGTTGTAATTTTTTTTTTGCTTTGTACTTACACATGTTCTTTTTTTCCCTTTTTTCCAGTTAGTGATTTTTCAATAACAAAACATTGTGCTATTTTAAAAATGAGTTAGGTGGGAGTCACTCAAATGAATGCCCTATCTAATTTGTTGAAAAAATTTCACAATTCTCGTCGGGGGAACTGTAGTTTATCTATGGCAATTTTACAACAACTAGTCAGGCTGGCTCTTAATCACAATCGCAAAGTTCAACAACTGAGTATGTTCACTACTTTGGTGTACTTTCCAGGTATGTTGCATTACATTTTAATTTTTAGATAAGTACTATTATAATATATAAATTAGTGAATCGTAGTTTGGCTGTTAATCTTAGTTGGTTTTTGCACTCACACTTTGTTTACCTATAACTTAGACTTGTTCTATTATTAGACTTGTTGACATTTACCCATTGAAATAGCATTGAAGTTCAATCTTTATTCTTTTAATGTGTTTCTTCAAAATGTGTTGTTAATTTGGGGACAAAGTGTTGCATTGTAAAACACTGATGTAAAAACACATTTTCTCACAACACTATTTTAGAAACACATTCCTGGTCAGCAACACTTTTCAAACATATTCAGAACACTATCGCAACACAATAAAGTGTTGTAATTATGTTTCTTATATAGTGTTCTGCTAACAACGTCAAAACGTTTTGTTAATTTGAGAACAAAAAGTGTTCTTAAATGTTTTTATTTTGTGTAAGTATTGTGTGTGAGTATTGTATTTGCAGTGCAGTATTGATTTTTATGGATATCAATAGAGGGTAGCTGTATGTGGAAATGGCCCACTGGTATCAATACAAGTAAGTTGAGATTTGTATTGATATCAGTATTGATTTGTATGGATATCAATATAGATCAGTAGAGATCTATATTGATATCAATAGAGGATAGCTGTACGTGGAAATGGCCCACTGGTATCAATACAAGTCAGTAGAGATTTGTATTGATACAAATAGAGATTTGTATTGGTATCAGTATTGATTTGTATGGATATCAATATAGATCAGTAGAGAGCTATATTGATATCAATAGAGGATAGCTGTACGTGGAAATGGCGCACTGGTATCAATACAAGTCAGTAAGGATTTGTATTTATACCAATAGAGATTTGTATTGGTATCTGTATTGATTTGTATGGATATCAATATAGATCAGTAGAGATCTATATTGATATCAATAGAGGATAGCTGTACGTGGAAATGGCTCACTGGTATCAATAGAAGTCAGTAGAGATTTGTATTGATACCAGTAGACATTTGTATTGATGTCAGTAAGGATTTGTAATGATGCATTCAAATATTGTCTTGATATCAATAGAGATTTGTATGGGTATCAGTAGAGATTTATACGGATATCAATAGAAGATTTGTATAGATATCAATAGCTGTACGTGGAAATGGCCCACTGGTATCAATAGAGAATACCAATAGAGATTTCTATTGATACCAGTGGGCCATTTCCACGTACAGATTTTTTTATTGATCTCTACTGACCATTTTTAGTAGGGTGGGGAGGTTTTAATATGAATATACTTTTCATACAAATATGTGCCAAAAAGTCTCTTTTGCAAAGTAATTTTTTTTAAAAATTATGTTCAATAGTTAATGAGAGACACGAATTAAGCTCTACTAATGAGCTCTCTTAATTACTACACTATAAATGCTAAAAAATTCCGTATCTCTTATTTGTAGTAAAGCATGCTGCCACATACCGTGCGTACACTGCTCGCAAAATTAGAGGAGCGCATGGTTCAAACCCTTTCACCCCCAATGATTCCATATGGAATCATCAGCTTGTAAAGTGTTGTGACTAAGTTAAGATCTCAATTATGTATCTTTAGAAAGAAGAATCGTGTCTTTTGACGAATTAAACAATGTGTGTTTTAATTGAATGAAAATATAAAAAACATAGTAAAATAAAATTCACTCTCAAAAAATTTTAGCAAATAAAATGAATTGAACTTAATTTCGTCATGCTTGCATTTTTTAGATATTTAAGAATGTACTTTAATTATTTTTAACAAATTGCATTTTGAAAAAAGTATTGTAAAAATTATTCAAAATTTATAATTGTTTTCCCTTAAAATTCGGGTAAGAAATTAAGATTTTTTCTTTAGTTGTTTACCATTATATTCTCGATGCATAATTAATCTATTTCACAAATTTCAGACTTTTGCAATAAAAATTAAAAAAAAAAGATGAAACTGAAAGCGTAACAAAGTACGCAAAGTTCTACCCTATTTGTTTTGACCAAAGTTAAAAGTAGAATTGGAATAATAGTTAACCTTTTCACTCCCGATGATTCCATTTGGAATTATCAGCTCGATATTTTTCTTTCACTAAGTTCAATTCTTACTTATTTAAATACATTTTATTAAATATTACAGACATTTTTCTACAATGTTATATTTTCTTGTTATATCGTTAGATGGGAGAATCATGTCTTTTGAAGATTTAAACAGTGTTTGTTATAGATGAATGAATATATGAAATACATGGTAAAAACATTATTTTGAAGTAATTTCATTAAACAAAGTGGCCCAAAATTCGTTATGCTTGCATTTTAATTGCTTAAAAATTGAATGTTCACTATTTTAAAAAATTAAAGTTTACAAAAAACCATTGTTAGAATTTGTTCAAAAGTTATGATTCGAATTGTTATTCCTGAAGTTTTGTTTTCAAAATTATGATGTTTCCTTTACTTTTTGCCCTTTCATTCTGAGTATTTTTTCGCAAATTTTAAAATAAAAAATAAAAAGTTGGGAGTGAAATGATAAAACATTTAAAACCCAACATAATATATATTCATTTCTGATAATATGATGCTTATATCATATCACAACCTGTAATCTAACCAAGAAAAATTATTACATGCATATGAGACTTTAAATTAATCTTTCACACTCAAGCAAGCGTGATCTTTAAATTAATATTTGAAAATAATTTAATCCAGCGTTTTTATGTATATCATTTATTATAAACAATATTTTCTATTACAAAAAGCGGTAGTTATTAAATATTAAAAATAAATCAGTTACCTGCAAATCAAGAAGTAAATTTACTTATCTCTTTTTTAAAAGTTTCTTTGCCTTTTGTAATCCAACTAAGATGTGTTACATATTTTTGAATTATTTTTTTACTATTATTATCATTAATATCATTATTATCATTACTATTATTATCATTTATTTCATTATTATCATCATTATTATTATTACTATTATTATCATTAATATCATTATTATCATCATTATTATTATTATTTATTGATACTATTATTATTTATTAATATTATTATTATTTATTAATAGTTTCATTATTATTATTATTATTATTATTATTATTATTATTATTATTATTATTATTATTATTGTTATTGTTATTGTTATTGTTATTGTTATTGTTATTGTTATTGTTATTATTATTATTATTATTATTATTATTATTATTATTATTATTATTATTGCCTTATAAAATCAGTGGAATCTGAACAATTCTGAAAATTTTAGGAATTCGTATACTAGTTTTATTAAAATATATGTACACTTTGAAGCTTAACCTTCTTCATAAATGATCATTCTTCATAGCATTAAATTTAACATATTTTTGTTCAAGCAAAATTGGAGTAATAATGATTCTACGTTTTACTATTTTTTTTTTTAATTTCAAAATACCGGTATCAGCTTCCACCATTTATACAATGTTTTTGATATATTACTTCTACAAAATTCTGAAGTTGCTTCACTTTCCATTGATTTAATGATATAATTTCTTGACTTTCTTCATCTTCGGATATGAAAACTGTTTAAATGGTTTATTGTGATAAACTTCAAAATCTGTTTATTTCAAGACCACTTCAACTTAGTGTGAATATTAGAGTCAAAGTCTCCTTTTGTATGGAATGTTGAAAGTGGATAGATTGTAAAAATATGTATTCAGACCAATCAATTAGAATCAAATACAAAATTATGAATCAACTTTAATTAAGTTATTTGAAAGACTGTCACTAGATGGCAGCTTGATTTAACAAAATATCTCTCTTTCCAATGAATCCTTTATACCATACGAAGAGAAAAACACTAGAAGGCTAAAATAATAACTTGTGACGTTTATGGTTGGCAATAAACTTAAACCGAAAGTGATCCGAAAAGCGTTGCCAAATGCGTTCTAAAAGTGTTCCGAATAAAATAGTATTCCATTAGGTGTTTCGAAATGCTTTCCAAAATGCGTTCCGGATTGTGATCTAAAAAGGGAGACAAAATAAAGTGTTCGGAAAGGCACTTCAAAATATGTTACAGGAAGTGTTCTGTAATGTGATCTAAACTAGGAGACAAATATAGTGTTCTAAAATGCGTTCATAATATGTTCAGAGATTTGCAGTGTACCCTACTCAAATAAGTTTTGCCGATTACACCGATCTAAATCCACCGTGTTCTTTATACGTACAGTTCTTTATTGTGATCATTCAAATAACCTTATAATTTAATTTTTTTAGTTAGTAATGCAGAAATTTGAAATAAATATTTTGAAAGAACTTAAAAATGTAGTTTAATAATACCAGCAGTTAAAATTAATAAAAACAAATAAAATAATTTTTGAATAAATGTATTTGGCTCTTCTTTCCATTGGGAAACTTAAAAAAAGCAATTCTTCTTAAAGAAGAAAGGCATTGTTTAAATTGGAGAAAGATATGAAAGACACATAGAAGAACACAGAAGCTGTAACGTTAGTACTGTTTAGCAATAGGATTCACAACACGTGAGGCGCGAGAATATCGAAGAGAAAATATTATTTTAAAGATATATATATTAACTAACAGAAAAACTGCTTTAGAAGTATTCCTTTACAGGAAATGAATTTTTTACTTCTATTTTTATCATACACATATAAAACAAAATACAATTCGGTATTTTTTTATATTATTTTTTAAAGTTACTTACCAATTCAAAGCATTTTTTTAAGTTAGTAATGCAGAATTTTGAAATAAGTATTATGTAAGGACTTAAAAATGTAGTTTCCTACTACCAATAATTAAAGTTAACAAAAATAATTATAATAATCTTTAAATATAAATGTACGTGATTCTATTAACTTACCTGACTTGGAAAAAAGCAATTCTTCTTTTAGAAGAAATGGGTTATTTTTAATTTGAGATTGCTGCCCAAAATTCAAATTATCAAGTTTCGAGTGCAAAAAAAACCCGCTTCTTTTTGTGGCAAACCGTTCTTATTATTACACTTACTTTGTTTTAGGAAGTATTTATTCACTTGACACATCAGAGATCTACCCGCACTTAGACCTTCCGAACACTTCAAATAAACTACTACCTCAACGTCCACTTACGGTCGACTTGCAAATACCCACACAACCATAGATTATTTTGTCCTCAAATGTCGATTAAACGATTGAACTAATTATTTCGTTCAATGCTCCAAGTCTCTTGAAAAAGAGCTATACAGGATCCTAAAACAACATTCTCTCTTTAAGTTTCAAGTTTATTTCTGACATTTAATCACAGCTCTTTGTTTTTTTAATGGTCATTTTTTCTAGCTAGGGAATGCTCAATATAACCAACTATTCAAATCTCCGAGACTGGGTTAAGAACATAAAAACTTTTTTTTTTGTTCGTATTGCTATGTGATGGCAACCATACTTGGGGCACTTTCATTTTGTTTGAAGCATTTTGGTGACAACACATGCCAATAGAATATGTTACGTTTGAACAACATTATAATTTTAAATCATAAAACATTCTTATTAGGTTTTACTTATTTTAGAGGCAGTTCAGTTTCATTATTTTACGCAATTACTTAAGAGTCTTATTTTTTTGGTTAGGATTTGTTTCAAAAATTAAAGCATGCAATATCACGTTTGTAGCGATTCTCACACAATGTTCCATGGCCCGAGTAGCGCAATCTGTCAGGTGTTAGCTCTAAAACCCTAGTGAACAATGCATGCATATTGAAAAAAACGCACAGTTTATCTTCAAACACTTATGGAATGCAAACATTCTTTTGAATCTGATACTTTAATTTAATACAATCAACGCTCAAACAAGCGCGGAAGTTACCGGACTGAGAGATACCATGGTGCAATATATTTTATTATATAAACAATATTTGACTTTACAAAAAGTGGTAGCTTTAAAATATAAAAAAAAAGTTATATTGCATAAGTTTACTGCAATTCAAGTTTATCGTGTATACTTGGAAAATATTTCATTACCATAACCCCTCAACATATCTTTGTTCAATCAAAACAAAAAAAATAATATTTTACGTTTTACTAATTTTTAAAACATTGGCATCAATTGGCACTAAATTCTAAATTGTTAATTAAAATACCAATTTTTTAATGTTTAAGAAGATTAAGACTAGAGGACCACTGTATGCAGATCGCTGAAGCCGTCTATAAGACCTTTTGTCCCATATAATCTATATCCATGGACACAACATCATCATCATCATCATCAAAGTAATTTCATGTAGAATTAAAAATAAATACAGTATTACCATATCTGTATTACGAATAAGTTATGCAACTAATAGTATTGCCACGGTGTAGTCCAGCTGGCCTACTCGGTAGAGTGCCCGAGTAGTAACAAGAAGTTCCTGGTTCGGGCCTCGGCTCTTCTTCACCTTTTATGTGTTATTAACCCTCTAATGCATACTGTTACCGTTTGGTAACAAGTAACATAATCCACTTTATTCTATTAAATTAGAGCTCCTCCAAGACAAATCTGTGTTTTTTTTCATCTATTACATTTCATTTTAAAGTTTTAGTTACTAATTATCCTCATAGATGACAGTAGTAAAAGTGTATTCAAAATTAAATAGTGGGGTTATTAACTTTTGTGAAATTACGTTTTTGGCATTATTCAAAGAATAATAATATTTGTACTAAATACTAATAAATTGTTTTCAAAAATTAATCATAGTTAAAAAGGGTTATTTTGAAATATTTTTAGTAGTTTTCTTGTCATTATTATTAAAATTGGAATTTTGCAGCTGGTTTTTGTCATGTAAAAAAATTTTAAAAATTGAAATTATTTAAATTCTAATGCAGTTACTTTTTTTTTAGTATTTTTCCCATAATGTGTGAGTATTAAAGATACATATATATTTTTTTGGGATGAAAATAAAAATTCATGCATTAGAGGGTTAATTATGCTAGATATTCAAATTATTGCTTACCCATTTCATCAACTTATGCAAATTCAGCTTTCTGTTAATCCTAGGTTTATGCAAATTCGGTTATCTCCCATAATGCCTTTATTCCTATATAAGCAAGCTGCTTTCCCCCAATCGGGGTTGTTGAATAAGTTCTGTACTAATAAACGTTACTCTGTCTAAAGTTCTCGTCATTTCTTAATACCTGCTAACTACGTGACATTCTTGGTGGAAGCGCTGGTTCTCTGAAACGGATCCCCGAAGAAGCCGCAGACTTCAAGGCCTGAGTCCAGAGTTCGGATTCCTAACGTACCCCGAGCGGAAAATGAGCACGCCGGACGAAAAGCCATTGAGTAATCATCCACCTTCACAGCCCTCCGGTTTAGTGACTCCTACCATCTTCACATACCAGTTACCGAGAGATCCAGTTACATTCTCCGGAGTTGGGAATCAAGACCCAGAAAAGTGGCTCAAGGATTACACTCGAATATCGGATTTCAATTGTTGGGACGATTCCTTTAGGTTGGCCAATGCGGTGTTCTACTTGACAGATACAGCCCGACAGTGGTTCGAAAATAACGAAGATGTCTTCAACAGCTGGGGCACCTTCCAAAGCCTGTTCAAGGAGACGTTTAGTAAAACTGAAGACATACGATGTCACGCAGAGGGAACTCTGCGTACTAGAGCTCAAAAAGCAAGTGAAACATCAGAATCCTATATCCAGGACGTTGTTTCATTATGCCGAATAGTGGATCCAGCCATGACCAGGAACTTAAAGTTTCTCATCTTATGAAAGGAATATCGGAAGATTTGTACTAAGTGCTGCTAATAAAAGAAGTAACAACGGTAGAAAAAGTCCTATCAATATGCCGACAAACAGAGAAAATGCGAAAAAAACGCATTGTGAGACTCAATCACTTTGAAAGACTACCAAATGTAACATCTATTTCGTCTCCTAGGGATGAAAGCTTGTTAGACATGATCAGAGAAATTGTTCATCAGGAGATAGGAAAATTTTTTCATCACATTTCATCATGTCAAAAAGAATCGGAGGACCTTGCCACCATCATCAAAGAAGAGGTGCATAACACTTTAGCTCCTCTTACATTTGAACAGTCAAATACCAGGAACGAGTCGTCGTACAGAAGACGCGAAAGAAATAATTGGCGGCCCCAACCAAGAGCCCCAAGACAGCCAACTACACCTGTTGAAAGACCGACTGACACTTGGCGCACGTCTGAAAATGTGCCAATCTGCTTTCACTGTGGACGCCCCGGCCATGTGATCCGATATTGCAGAGACAGACGGAGGATCTTCTCTGATGCAAATTCCAGGCGTCTACGAAATCCAAATTCTCCCTACTACGCCGAATCTGTCTCCGATAATGGAAATGAAGATCGAGATAGTCGAATGCCAAGACGCAGCTCGCCGTACCCTCGAGGAAGCTCAACTGGTCGCCGCCAATCCTTTTCTCCCGTTCGCGGCTCTAGCCGCTCACCATACCGATCAGCCGAGGAAAACTAGAATCCGAAGAAACTAGAAACGGCATTTGTCACGCCAGATGGCTTGTACCAGTTTAGAGTTATGCCGTTTGGGCTTTGTAATGCCCCAGCGACATTTGAGCGAATGATGGACAATTTACTAAAAGGTATAAAATGGAATATTTGTTTATGTTATCTGGATGATATAATTGTCTATGGAACGTCATTCGAGGAACATTTACTCAGATTAAGGACAGTACTGTAATGTATACAATCCGCTGGTCTTACTTTAAACCATGAAAAATGTAGGTTCGGTAAAAATGAATTAACGATTTTACGACATTTAGTCGATAAATCTGGGATTCACCCTGATCCCGAAAAAGTTTCAGCAATTGAGAAGTTTCCTATTCCCAAGAGTACACGGGATTTGAAAGGATTTTTGGGGATTTGTTCTTACTACAGGCGTTTTGTTAAAAATTTTGCTGATATTGCCAAACCATTGCATGAACTTTTAAAAAAGAATCAAAAATTTGATTGGGGAGACGATCAACAAAGATCATTTAATCATCTCAAATGTCTTTTGGTAAGGGATCATGTACTAGGTTATTTTAACCCCACAGCTGAAACCCGCATACATACAGATGCCAGTGGGTATGGAATCGGTGGTGTACTCGTTCAAATACAAAATGGAGTGGAAAAACCAATAGCGCACACATCAAGATCGCTGTCAACATCCGAAAAAAATTACTCTTCATCAGAAAAGGAATGCTTGGACCGTCGTTTGGTTAATTAACAAGTTTCGACCATACCTTTTTGGACGCCCCTTTTCCGTCATTACAGATCATCATGCCTTATGTTGGCTAGCGAATCTGAAAGATCCTTCAGGAAGGTTAGCCAGGTGGTCCTTACGTCTACAAGAATATGACATTACTGTCCTATTTAAAAGTAGGAAGAAACATATGGATGCAGATGGGCTGTCTAGAAACCCTGTCAACCAGCCTGAGGACGATAATAATGAAGAAATTCCTTTCCTTAACACAATGGAAGACTTTAGGAAGGAACAATTAAAGGACAACAAACTAAAGACTATTTCCGAAGATTTGCCAGGAAATTCTAAAAACTATAGAACAATCAATGGTATTCTATGTAAAAAGAATTATGACGTCTTGGGAAGGAGGTGGCTTTTGGTGATTCCATGTCATCTTCGGAATGATATCCTTCGGAGCTGTCACGACGCTCCTACTGCAGGGCATTTGGGTTTTGCCAAGACATACGACAGGGTCAGAAGCAAATACTATTGGCCGGGAATATATCGCACTATACGACGTTACGTGGCCCATTGCAAGGAATGCCAACGAAGAAAGGTCCCCAAGCAGCGCCCACCTGGTTACCTCCAACCAATCGAGCCTCCAACTAAGCCTTTTGCAAAAGTGGGAATAGACCTCCTTGGGAGATTTCCGTTATCCGCACTAGGAAACAAGTGGGTAATTGTATGTACCGACTATCTCACCAAGTTCACAGTAACGAAAGCCACGCCTACAGGTGAAGCCTTAGAAATCGCCAAATTTTTGGTGGAGGAGGTCATCTTAAAACATGGCTCACCTCGAGAAATAATCAGTGATAGAGGTCGCGCATTCTTATCCAATCTTATCAGAGAAATAAATAACTTTTGCAAAACTTCACATTTACTGACTACTGCTTACCATCCGCAAACGAATGGTTTAACGGAGCGATTCAATAAGACCCTTGCAGATATGTTGGCAATGTACGTAGACGTGGATCAAAAAAACTGGGATAGTGTGCTACCATTTGTTACTTTCGCCTATAACTCAGTCAAACAGGAATCAACTGGGTAGTTGATTCAGTCAGTTCTACTTAGTTTCAGTCCCTTCTACTTAGTCCATGGGCGTGACGTGGATACTCAGTTAGACGCCATACTTCCATGTGATCCAAACCAACCGGTCAGCGAGTTCGTTAGCAGATTAGTGGCGCATGCTGAAGAAGCTAGCAACTTGCTCGAATACACATCGGCAAATCACAGGCTAAAGACAAGAGCCGCTATGATGGGAAGCATCGTCCAGTAAATTATCAAATCGACGAATTAGTCTGGGTTTTCAAGCCGATCCGTAAAGTAGGTCTGTCTGAAAAACTGCTTAAACGATATTTTGGACCCTTCAGAGTCAAAAAGAAATTGTCGGACGTTACTTATGAAGTGGAACCTGCAGTGGAATATGCAATATATGCAATATATTGCATACTTTATATAACATATGCAATAAGTAATAGCGAACCAGATGTCACACAATGCGGTAAAAAATGAGTGTTTTTGGACAGAGCGGCATCCTTTTTCTAGCCTCCTTTCAGAGCTTTAGCACAGTTGCGGTTTAGTCTGTTATTTAACTACCTAGCTATAAAAAATTTCAAATAATCTATGTTTTATTTTTTTGTAGTTTTTTCAAACACAAACACCCCACCCCCCCCAAAAAAATGAATTATGAAAATTTAATGATGATTTCATAGTCGAAAAGTTAATCACTGAAACAAATCTGTTTATTGGCTTTCAATTCAATGATTAGTGACAGTTGATGAGTTATCCGATAGGAAAAGGCCTGGAACAGTTCCTCGTACTTTTACGACTAGCTGTCGTGTAGACAGCTTAGTTAGCGACGCTAGCGCTAATATCGAAAATTTAAATTATCCATGAATATCTGACGTATTATAGTACATTTCGAAGAAACAGAGCTGCAATTGGAAAGTTTAATAATGTCAATCACAAATCAATCGTTAATAGTGTATTAGTTCCGTTCGACACTTTGGAGGCGCTAGGCATCAGGTAGAGTTCCCGATCTAGAAGGTTCTTAGTCTATGCTAAGTTAGCGCGAGTTCTGCCGGGTTAAACAGCTTTTTTTTTGCTACAGAAAATACAGATAAATGTGTACACTCTTAAAACAAAGGAGTGAAATCCACTCCAGTTAGAGAAGTGCATTTTCAACACCCTAAAGACATGCATATTTTCTCAGACTGAGTTAAAATCACTCGTTTGGCGTGATCCTGTCGGAGGTTTAACACACAAAGGATCCACTCCAAAAGGAGAAGTGCATTTTCCAGACTGGACGAGTGAAAATTAATCAGACTGAGTTAAAATCCTCTCTTCCGTTTTAAGAGTGTATTGGACTTTTCGAATTTGGATGTAGCGATCCCTCGGTTATAGCGATCCCCTGAGTAAGTCCGTTGAGGGTTCGCTATAGCGGGGTTCGACTATTGCAATCACTTATTATTTTATAGGTTACGTTTCAGACATTATGTGAAACATATTGTATGGAAATGTATGACGGTTGTGAATATTTTTACAGTATGGTACTTGGGCCATTATATAATGGGAATGTTTCTGGTGATGTAACGACCTTTTTTTTTATTTTTATGCTTACTGGATCATTGGTTGCTTCGGTTTCACTCCCAAAATAACCGAGGAAAAGAAACTTTTCTTAGAAAACTCATTTTAGAATACCAAACCATAAGTAATTCCATGAGCGACATCGTACACTAACGCTGAAGGGCTGGGGAGCCCAGTCGGTTAAGCTCTCGCTTAGCATGCGGAAGGTCCCAGGTTCGGGTCCGGGCATCGCCAAAATAGCTGCCGACCTATAAACGGCCAGTGCAGCCAAAAATGTCTGACGAATAATACCCCGTGTAAGGGAGTGCACGTTAGATATCCTTCAAAGTTCTAACGCTGCGTACGGCAGTAGCCGCTGCGTCGCCCTTAACGGTTGCGTTGGGTCCCTATTCAGGTGTTGGCTCGTCACCTGACTGTGGTTCTAAAATACGACGCCCGTAGCCAATAGCCCTCGTGTAGCTCTAGTGCGACGATAATTCAAACCTAACTAACTAGAACCCTGGTCAAGAGACGAGTTTCGTTTTTTCGTAGAAGAATGGAATCATAAAAAACAAACTCGTCTTTTGACGAAAGTTCTAAATTACGAGGAGTAGCCAATTATTGGCAATTACGGCCAACACATCAAATTACGCCTCGTAATTTAGAACCCTGGTCAAGAGACAAGTTTGTTTTTTATAATTCTATTCTCCCCCCCCCCCTTCCTGATTAGTAAGTGTCGCGAATTTTTTTTCTTCTTTTTTGTTGCATTCGAATTATTCATTCAAGCTACAGAAATCTCCGAATAGAAAGCGTTATTTTATTGTAACCACCCGGTATATCACAGTGAATTCAAGCACCCCAGTGATATTTGGAGGATTTTTTTTTCTCCAGTAAGATTTCGAATCTATAGTAATGCCTAATTTTGTTTTATATGGTAGAAATTATAAAATTATAATTGGTTTTTTTAAAATTAATTGTAACAAAAAATCAATTTTTGAATTACATATTTAGTGTAATTTATAAATATGTCACAATAGATAAAAATATTAATGTTATTTTATAATTCATATGAATTGTCCAGAAAAATGAAGCCATATAATACTAAGTTTGTAACGGTAAGGCGGTTACGATTCTCACATAATGTCCCATACGGCTAGAGTAACTCAGGTGGTAAGGTGTTAGCTTTCAAACCTTGGGATCCTAGTAGACATGGGAAAAAATATCCTCAAGTACTCTGCAGTCCTTACGGGTTATACGCTAAAAAACTAACGAAATATATTCATTACAAATTGAAAAATGCAAGGTAAATATTCAAACAAGATGAAATGCCAGAAATTCATATGCATCTGAGTATTTATTTTAGTACAATCAACGCTCTAACAAGCATGATTTATAAATAATTCATTAAGATAAGAAAAAAGCCAAATGATTTTATGTCTTTTATTATATAAATGATATTTGATATTACCAAAAGTGGTTGCTTTAAAATATAAAAAAAGTTATATTGTCAAAGTTAACTGAAAATCAAATTGATGGTGTATGCTTGGAAATGATTCAATGGACAAGTTGCATGGAACGCGAAATTCAGATTAAGGGGGTATGGGACACTTTTAACTTTTTTTTTTAATCTTGCAGATATCAATATATATTTTTTTCTATAAATGTATACTAAATATACTTACATTTTTAGATAGTCAAAGGTTTTAAATTATCATTATTCATTTTTTTTAAAAATAAAATGTGTCAAAAAGTGATGTTTCTTGTTTTTGTTATAAGTCAAAAAATTATTTATTGACAAACAAACATTTAGCATTTTTATAAACAGAAAAATGTATTTAACAAACCGTCTTTACCAATTTTTCTTATTTGCCATAGTTTTTTTTTTAAAAATTATAGAATTTTTTTAATAATTTCACTGGTTCACTTTTTTATAAAAATTAATAAATAAAAAATAAACTTTTTACAACTAATCCCCAAATGACAAATTAAAGATATATGTTTGAAAAATATGAGTGGAAAATTTTGACACTCTATAAGCAGTAGATTTTGAGTTATATCAATTTAAAGTCAAAAAATCATCGAAAACACGATCAAGGAGAAAAACAGCTTTGAAGTTTATTACTTTCCTTACTGAAGCGCTCCAAACCGACCGAACAACTAAGGATTCGATAACGTTATTCCTATCTAATATTACGAGGAAGCAAATATTATAAACTTGGTTGGCCAACACAGATGTCATGACACAAAAAACTACACATCTCACGTTCTACTGCAGATATAAATAATTTTTTTTAAAAATTATTCTAAAATATTTGTGTTATTTTTTATGATAATAATAATTTTTTTGAAGATTTTGTGCCCTATACCCCCTTAATGTTTTGTTCTATTTTGGAAGCTGCAGATACCGAATATATGCTTGAATGTTCACAAATATGTTTAAATTCAGCAAAAACCACATAGAAAGTATCTATTAGTTACATTTAAAAGCTCCGCGCGTTTTTCTGATCGAATCCCATCACGGTGTTTTGTTCTTGGTTCTTATTTTTACACAACACGCTCAAGGGAGCGCGATTTCAATGGACGAATTTTTTTAGACGTAGGCAATAGTACAAATAGCAATTTTAATTCTTTTAAATAAATTTTATATAAAAAAAGTGGTAGTTTATTACTTAAAAAAATAATAATTCTTTTAAACAAAATACAATTTAATAAAAAAATAGTACTTTGCAAAATCTACATCTACCAACATATCTGGCATTTATGTTAATTTTTTAACGCAACAATTATCTTTTTCGTTATTTTGAATTGCACTTACAAGGTAAATAACAACATAACAAGTTTTTTCAGAATTATCTGAGCAATTCCAATTGAACCACTGATACATGTGTGTACGAACCGGATGTGAATGCACATTGCCATAACGTTGACGCTTTGCAACTTACCTGCTATTTTTTTTATTGTGCAATGTATACGTTATTTATATGGAACAAAGATGGACAGTTCTAATGCAGTATAATTTGTCACTTAACCGGATATTTTTTCTGGTAGGAATCATAAGCGAAAATATTCAAACATTATTAAACAAATACACTTTACTGCAAACAAAGTTTAGTTCAGTTGTAACAAATGATTAAAACTTTATTGTATAGCAAAAGTGGTTATTGAATTAAAGCTTTAATCAAATATAATGTAATTAGCCCAAGAACACATGTACTACATTTGTGAACAATTAAAAATGATTATATTAATACCACTAAAATAAATTTTAAGTATTAGTTATAAAATTTTAAATTTATGATTTATAAGAGTTTTTATTAATACAATTACAATAAATATTAGAAATATTTTTAAAATAGTCTCCAGGAACCTGTACCCGTGGGAAACTGCTTCATGACCGCCCACAGGACTTTCGGAACCCAACAGATTTATCGAGCACATACACCACATATACTCGGTGGGTTTTCAGCCATCATGGCTCGATCGCGGGACCTTCCGAGATCGAGACTTTGACCACAAGGCGCCCCACAGCCCTCGTTAAATAAAGACTATGTTTAGTATGAAAAACTAGCCGAAATAAATCCATAAATAGATATTTGTCGATTTGCATGAAGCTTGGCTTCAATTGATGGCGCGATAATCCCTCTTAATTTATAACATTAAAAAAATTGATTATTAATACCACTCGCTGAAATGTGTAACGTAACGTTTATAATTTCAAACTAGTTCCAGCTTTGTTAAACCCTCTTTTATGCTGGAAGTGTTAAATGCATTTCTCCTTTAAAAAGGGGGAATTCTGAAAAGTTAATTTAAGATCGCAATATTTCTGGGTTCTTGCATCTTCGACTTTACAATAAGTTTGATGGAATGTTGATGTCTATGATTTTATTTCAACCATTATATGAATGAAGTAGACAGATTATTATTTTTAAAAAAAGTCGAATAGGGAGCCAAAATCGCACGCTGTTTTGAGGTCAAATTTTGTTACTTCTTAAGGGGTCACAGGAGTCTTAAAAATGTGCAAAGAAGGTACTACAAAACATAGTTTCAACTTTCATGTCATTTTTTAACTACTCAATAAATGAATATAATTTTTTATATGTAATTCTACAGGATTTATTTATTATAAAACAAGTTTTAAAATTTATGAAACTTTAGCCAAAACTAAAATAAATGATATTAAACATGAAGCTATTTGAACACATTGTGATTAGGCTTGCGCGGCAAATTGTGATTTCAAAATTGAATAAATGACCAAGAAAATGACTTTATATTGTACAAATATGTACAAACAAAGACTTATACCTAAATTCTCAGCTCAATTTTAATTAGAAATTATTTTTAAAAAAATTTATAATCAAAATTTTAAAATTTTTATTATTTTTTTTTAGAAAAAAGTTCTTAAAATAATTTCTAATTAAAATTGAGCTGAGAATTTAGGTATAAGTCTTTGTTTGTACATATTTGTACAATATAAAGTCATTTTCTTGGTCATTTTTTCAATTTTGACCTCACAATTTGCCGCGCAAGCCTAATCACAATGTGTTCAAATAGCTTCATGTTTAATATCATTTATTTTAGTTTTGGCTAAAGTTTCATAAATTTTAAAACTTGTTTTATAATAAATAAATCATGTAGAGTTACATATAAAAAAATTATACTCATTTGTTGAGTAGTTAAAAAATGACATGCAAGATCAAAGTATGCTTTGGACATTACATATTTACGATGAAAAAAATATCTTTGGTATATTTCATACATAAGTGAGGACGTTTCTGAAACATTGTTTGGCCGTAGAAATATAAATATTTCTTAATGGCTGAACACATCTGCCATTATATGTAAATTCTACAAAAAAAGGGTGGTGACTTTATATTGCATTGCTTTGGTCTTTTGGGGGGTCCAAATAAAAAGTGGTACAAAAGCCAAGTGAATGAACAGTACTTTTACCAGTGAATGAACACAAAAATGTCCAGTCAATAAACATGTTGGATTTTAATTATTGACCATGACAACCAATCAGATGTCAGATAGCTTCCTACTAGATAAGAGGAAGTCAGTATTGCCAATCCATCCAGTGGAATGATTTTTAATCCTTGCTTTTTAAATGTATTTACCAACTGTTCATTCACTGGGGCTTGTTCATTCACTGGTCAGCCTACCCTATCTGGGAACATATATGCGCTTAGTTTAGTAAATGTAACGTCACACGAGGACTTAACCCTCTAATGCATAGTGTTACCGTTCGGTAACAAGTTACATAATCCACTTTATTCTATTAAAAATAGACCTCCCTCTCGACAAATTTGTGTTTTTTTAATCTATTACATTCCATTTTAAAGTTTTAGTTAATAATAACCCTCATAATTGACTGTAGTAAAAGCGTATTCAAAATTAAAAAGTGAAGTTTCTAACGGTTGTGAATTTACGTGTTTGGCAGAATTCAAAGTAATAATACTAGTACTAAATACAATTAAATTGCTTTGAAAAAAATATTATAGTTCAAGAGGGTTATTTTAAACTACATTTAGTAGTTTTCTAATCATTCTTTTCAAAATTGGTAGTTTGTAGTTGGTTTTTACATGTGTTACCGTTTGGTAACATCATGCATTAAGCACAACTTTTGTTTGCTAATTTGCGTGTATCTCTGTAACGTATTCACAAGAGTTCAGTGTTTAAAATGCTTGGTACTACTTGATTTTAAGAGTAAAAATAACTGTTTTATGTCGTATCATTCTGCCACTTAAAAAAATTATGTTTAAAAATGATTTTTTGTATATTTTTATTCATAAATACCTGCTATTTGTACTAAACCTGCTATTGCCTTCTATTTGTACATTAATTTTGTTTCAAAAGTAACTACTATTTATAATTATTTTAATAACTAATTTTTCCTGTTTAACAAAATCTAAATGTACTAAATATTAATAATCTTTTTTGTTTGTTATGCACGTTTTCATTAAAGATTTTATACCTAAAACTATGTGTCTATGTGCCTCTGCAACTTCTTATAAAATAATAAATTATCAATAAGCTTTATTTTTAAGAATAATTTATTAGAAATATAAAAAGTAAAAAAGGTAATAATTTGAATAAAAATAAATATTCGTACCCCGAACTTTAAGGGGTCAGGAGTCTTGAAAATGTGCAAAGAAGGAACTACAAAGCATAGTTTGATCTTTCATGTAATTTTTTAACTACTCAATATACAAGTATAATTTTTTTATATGTAATTTTACAAGATTTATTTAATATGAAACAAATTTTAAAATTTTTGAAAATTGAGCCAAAACTAAAATAAATGATATTAAACATAAAGCTATTTGAACACATTGTGATTAGGCTTGCGCGGCAAATTGTGAGGTCAAAATTGAAGACATGACCAAGAAAATGACTTTATATTGTACAAATATGTACAAACAAAGACTTATACCTAAATTATCAGCTCAATTTTAATTAGAAATTATTTTAAGAACTTTTTTCCAAAAAAAATAATTAAAATTTTAAAATTTTGATTAAAAAATTTTAAAAATAATTTCTAATTAAAATTGAGCTGAGAATTTAGGTATAAGTCTTTGTTTGTACATATTTGTACAATATAAAGTTATTTTCTTGGTCATGTCTTCAATTTTGACCTCACAATTTGCCGCGCAAGCTTAATCACAATGTGTTCAAATAGCTTTATGTTTAATATAATTTATTTTAGTTTTGGCTAAAGATTTATAAATTTTAAAATTTGTTTCATATTAAATAAATCTTGTAGAATTACATATAAAAAAATTATGCTTATATATTGAGTAGCTAAAAAATTACATAAAAGATCAAACTATACTTTGTAGTTCCTTCTTTGCACATTTGTAAGACTCCTAAGATCCCTTAAGCATCTATTCAGCGCTTAATGCATGGTGTTACCGTTTGGTAACAAATTTAAAAAATGAAATTATTTAAATTCCGATGCATTTAATTTTTTTCTGTATTTTTCCCGTGATGTATGAGCATCAGAGATACAAATATATTTTTTTGGGACGAAACAAAAAATTCATGCATTAGAGGGTTAAGGGGTCACAGGACTCTTAAAAATGTGCAAAGAAGGTACTACAAAGCATCGTTTGATCTTTCATGTAACTTTTTAACTACTGAATATATAAGTATAATTTTTTTTATATAAAATTCTACAAGATTTATTTATTATATAACAAATTTTAAAATTTATGAAACTTTAGCAGAAAATAAAATAAATGATATTAAGCATAAAGCTATTTGAGCACATTGTGATTAGGCTAGCGCGGCAAATTGTGAGGTCAAAATTTAAAAAATGACCAAGAAAATGACTTTATATTGTACAAATATGTACAGACAATGACTTATACCTAAATTATCAGCTCAATTTTAATTATAAATTGTTTTAAGAACTTTTTTCTAAAAAAATTAATAAAAATTTTACAATTTTGATTTTAAATTTTTTTAAAAATAATTTCTAATTAAAATTGAGCTGAGAATTTAGGTATAAGTCATTGTCTGTACATATTTGTACAATATAAAGTCATTTTCTTGGTCATGTCTTCAATTTTGACCTCACAATTTGCCGCGCTAGCCTAATCACAATGTGCTCAAATAGCTTTATGCTTAATATCATTTATTTTATTTTCTGCTAAAGTTTCATAAATTTTAAAATTTGTTATATAATAAATAAATCTTGTAGAATTTTATATAAAAAAATTATACTTATATATTCAGTAGTTAAAAAATTACATGAAAGATCAAACGATGCTTTGTAGTACCTTCTTTGCACATTTTTAAGAGTCCTATGACCCCTTAATGCGATAGACATCCTGAACAGGGGGCAATTATAGAAGCCAACACCAGAGCCAAATGAAATTTTTGTATAGTACATGGTTGGTCATATGGGGAATTTTTATATGTTTTGATCTTGAATAAGTTGTCATACATTGGGAAATTTGAATCATTTGGGAAAAGGTAAGATTTGTCGAAAAAGTGGAAGTGAAGGTTTTAGCATGCAGAAAGAATTTGTGCTGGAGATTCAGATTGTGTTTTAATTTAGAATATGTAGTGGGGAGAAATTATGATGTTATTTTTTTTTTTCAAAATACTTTCTGTTGCTTAAGGGGTCACAGGAGTCTTAAAAATGTGCAAAGAAGGTACTACAAAACATAGTCTGATCTTTCATGTCATTTTTGAACTACTCAATGTATAAGTATAATTTTTTTATTTGAAATTCTACAAGATTTATTTATTATAAAACAAGTTTTAAAATTTATGAAACTTTAGCCAAAACTTAAATAAATGATATTAAACATGAAGGTACTTGAACACACTGTGATTAGGCTTGCGCGGCAAATTGTGAGGTCAAAATTGAAAAAATGAATAAGAAAATGACTTTATATTGTACAAATATGTACAAACAAAGACTTATACCTAAATTCTCAGCTCAATTTTAATTAGAAATTATTTTTTAAAAAATTTAAAATCAAAATTTTTAATTTTTTAATAATTTTTTTAGAAAAAAGTTCTTAAAATAATTTCTAATTAAAATTGAGCTGAGAATTTAGGTATAAGTCCTAGTCTGTACATATTTGTACAATATAAAGTCATTTTCTTGGTCATTTTTTCAATTTTGACCTCAAAATTTGCCACGCAAGCCTAATCACAGTGTGTTCAAGTACCTTCATGTTTAATATCATTTATTTTAGTTTTGGCTAAAGTTTCATAAATTTTAAAACTTGTTTTATAATAAATAAATCTTGTAGAATTACATATAAAAAATTATACTCATTTATTGAGTAGTTAAAAAATTACAAGAGAGATCAAACTATGCTATGTGTATCTTCTTTGCACATTTTTAAGACTCCTGTGACCCCTTAAACTGCAGCAACTGTTTGTGGGCCATATAATTGACAATGACAAATGACAGTGATTGCGCCCTCTGGGAAGGGCGTAGGCCATATAGCCCATTACCCCGCTCGCCAGAAGAGAGTCACAAGAGACACACAAAGAAGGACGCTACAAACACATAGACAAATAACAACATTTATTGGCAAACACAAACATCCATGCTTTTACCGGGATTCGAACCCGAGCTCAGCAGCTCTAAAGGCTAGTACACTAACCATTGCGCCAATGGACCGGCTGGTCATATAATTACTTCTGAATATAGTCCGCAGGTAAAACATCGATGCTATTTTAACTGAAACGCATGTATAAATATTTAACATTCAGTTGAACTGGGATGTTGTTCGTTATCATTGCTTTTCCATCATTTCCTCTCATTCCATCGGTTTTTTGTCTGCCGAATAGGTTGCAGCCGTGTTATTATTTTGCTGAAGTAGTGTACCTGCCCAGAACCCGCTCAAGACAAGTTTTCTCAGGTAGCGAGGCGACAGTTAATGGCGATCTATCACTAGTTCGCTTGTATTTCAAATCTGATTAATTTAGATATTTAAAAAAAAAAAAAACATTTGACCCGTGTAGTATTGCTTCCATTCACTTGCTTAATTCTTTTCAACACACCAATTTAAACATAATTATTTTCAACAATTCAAACATAATTCTTTTCAACAATTCAAACATAATTCTTTTCAACAATTCAAACATAATTCTTTTCAACAATTCAAAAAAATGTCTTTTCAACAATTCAAACAATTAAATTCATTTAAATTGTATGGAAATGTATAACGGCTGTGAATATTTTTACAGTATTGTTTTTGGGACATTATGGAATGGGAATGTTTCTGGTGATGTAACGATCTTGTTTTTATTTTTATGCGTACTGGATCATTGGTTGCTTCGGTTTCAGTTCCAAAATAACCGATTAAAAGAAACCTTTCTTTCTATGCAAGATTTCTTCAACAAATGTTTTGAACAATCAACAGCCCAGCAAAAAGTTAGCATTTTCAAAATTAATAAGCAAAATTTTCTTAGAAAACTCTTTTTTGAATACCAAAACATAAGTAATTCCATAGAGCGACATCGTACACTAACGCCGCCGTCAGGATTTTCGACTCAGATCTACCGTGTAGTTCAGGGTGGTTATAAAATAACGCTCGCTACGTGGAGTGGTCTGTAGCTTGAAGGAATAAACCAAATGCAACAAACATTGAGACACTTACTAATCAAGAAGGGGGGAAAACAAGGGAATCATAAAAAAAAAAATAGAACCATAAAAATAATGATAAAAAATAATTATAAAAAACAAACTCGTCTCTTGACCAAGGTTCTAAATTACGAGGCGCAATTGGCTGTTCTGGCCGTAATTGGCCATAATTGACTACGCCTCGTAATTTAGAACCCTGATCAAGATACGAGTTTTTTTGTGGTTATTCTTTTTGAAATGACGTATCCATCAATTAGGGCCAATTAAGTCATTTCTGGCCGCAGTCAATTATGGCCGTAATTAGCTGTGTTGGCCGTAATTGGCCCTCGTAATTTAGAGCCTTGGTCGATAAGAGACGAGTTTCTTTTTTTTTTTTTTTTGTAGAAGAATGGAATCATAAAAAAACAAACTCGTAGTTTGACGAAGGTTCAAAACCGAGGCTTACAGAATTATTGGCAATTACGGCCAACACATCAAATTACGCCTCGTAATTAAGAGCCCTGGTCAAGAGACAAGTTTGTTTTTTTATAATTCCTTTCTTTTCCCCCTTGTCCTGATTAGAAAATGTCTCGATGTGGTTTTTTTCTTCATCCGAATTATTCATTCAAGCTACAGACCTCTCCGAATAGTGAGCGTTATTTTATTATAACCACCCAGTATATCACAGTGAACTAAAGCACCCCAGCGATTTTTGGAGGATTTTTTTTTCTCCAGTAAGATTTCGAATCTATAGTAATGCCTAATTTTGTTTTCTATGGTAGAAATGTTAAAATTATAATTGGTAGATTTTTTTATACTTAATTGTAAAAAAAAATCAATTTTTGAATTACATATTTAGTGTAATTTATAAATATGTCATAATAGTTAAAAATATTAATAATATTTTATAATTCATATGAATTTTCCAGAAAAATGAATGAAAATTGTAATGGGAAGGTGGTTACGATTCTCACATAATGTCCCATATGGCTAGAGTAACTCAGGTAGCTTTCAAACCTTGTGATCCTAGTAGACTTGGGAAAAAATACCCTCATGTACTCTGCAGTCAACGGGTTATACGTTAAAAAACTAACGAAATATATTCATTACAAATTGAAAAATGCAAGGTAAATATTCAAACAAGATGAAATGCCAAAAATTCATATGCATCTGAGTATTTATTTGAGTACAATCAACGCTCTAACAAGCGTGGTTTTTAAATAATTCATGAAAATTAAAAATAACAGCCAAATGATTTTATATATTTTATTTTATAAATGATATTTGATATTAGCAAAAGTGGTTGCTTTAAAATATAAAAAAAGTTATATTGTCAAAGTTAACTGAAAATCAAATTGATGGTGTATGCTTGGAAATAATTCAATGGACAAGTTGCATAGAACGCGAAATTCAGATTAATGTTTTGTTCTATTTTGGAAGCTGCAGATACCGAATATGTGCTTGAATGTTCACAAATATGTTTAAATTCAGCAAAAACCACATTTGAAATTTTCCAAAAATGTACGTCCCTGAAAACAGCATTGATTAAATTATATGCTTTTGTCAATGTTTTGATCTATATCTGCAATATTTTAATACAATTAAATAAAATTACTTCACAATTTCTGCGAAAATTCATTAAAAGAAGAACATACTATTATTTTAACCAGTTCCTATCAATTAATTAAACAGCTTTTTTTCCAAGTTTGGTTGTTAGTTAAAAATGCACACACTAGAGCGCATATGAGCAATTGCAGAACTATTAACATTGACTGTTGATCTGACTGAAGATTCTTCTAAATACACAAATTAGAAAGTACAAATTATTTTAAGAACTTTTTTCTAAAAAAAAAATAATTTTTTTAAATTTTTGATTAAAATTTTTTTAAAAAATAATTTCTAATTAAAATTGAGCTGAGAATTTAGGTATAAGTCCCAGTTTGTACATATTTGTACTATATAAAGTCATTTTCTTGGTCATTATTTCAATTTTGACTTCAAAATTTGCCGCGTAAGCCTAATCCCAATGTGTTCAAATAGCTTTATGTTTAATATCATTTATTTTAGTTTTGGCTAAAGTTTCATAAATTTGGAAATTTGTTTTGTAATAAATAAATCTTATAGAATTAAATATAAAAAAATTATACTTATATATTGAGTAGTTCAAAAATTACATGAAAGATCAAACTATGCTTTGTAGTACCTTCTTTGCACATTTTTAAGACTCCTATGACCCCTTATGCAAACGAATATCACACGACCCATAGATGGACCTGTTTGCTGTATTATAATTTGACGCTTAAATATATTTAGGTAAGAATCACCCTCTAAAATAATCAAACATTACTAAACGAATATACTATTTACTGCAATCAAAGCTTAGTTCAGTTCATTCATGTGATTAAATTTTATTTTTAAAAAAAATTTTCCTAAAGTAAAGCTCAAATCAAATATAATGCAATAAGTCCTAAGAAACACATTAAAAAATGTTTCTTTAATACCACTAAACTGAATCATTAAAATTATTTTTAAAATTTCAAATATTCAAAGATGCTGTTCTCAGCACGATTTTCTTTTTTCTAAAGAATCTCTCTTTGAAAAGGGAATGTGTATTAAATCTCTAATATAAATAGGTTTCCTGTGGTTCTATTGAATTCGACAATAATTGTTTAGGCATGCATTTTAAATAATTGCAAAGTGTACGAAACTATAATAGAAAGTTATAATGCAGTTTAATTGGCAAACATCCTGCAATTTAACGTCTATAACTAAGCCAGAATATTTATGATTCACTATATACGAATAAAAATTTACTGCACTCAATTCCTTGCCGAACTCAGGAAGCGGAAGTGACGATATTGTCCATAATAAAATAATCCATAAATAAAAAAACTTTAAGCTGAATTTTGGCATTAATTAATCGCGCTAATCACTCTTAATTTATAAAAAAAAATATTCTTGAATACCAATTCCTGAAATGTATGAAATTACTTATATAATTTCAAACCATGAAGTTCCGAAAGTTTTATATGCAATTCACCTTGAAAAGCGGGAATTGTAAAAAAATTAATTTAAGATCACAATATTTCTGGGACCTAAAATTATTTGCTGCCCAAATCATTTAATGGAATGTTGGTGTGTATGATTTCCTTTTAACTATTATATGAATGACGTAAAAATATTAGTTATAAAAAAAAGTTGAATTGGGAGCCAAGGTCGATCGATAATCTCTAGGTCGGGGCTCGAGTGGTTAAGATACAGTCTGCGCACTTTACCGGGTGCGGGCTCGATTTCCGCCTTCGCCCTGGGTGTAATATTTCTATCTGTGACAGTAAAAATTATTTATGTGCCGGTCATACTGGACAAAGTTTTATAAGCGGGTCCCTGGTCAAGAACACAAGCCGGAATATATGTGCTAACCCTACCCTACCCTATCATTAGGTCACGCGAGCCAGTAATGGGTAGTTGTGCTGACCGCCATAACTACAGGGTGGTTATAAAATTACGCTCGCTATTCGGAGTGGTCAGTAGCTTGAATGAACAATCCAAATGCATCAAAAATTGAGTGACTTACTAATCAAGAGGGGGGAGGGGGGGGGGAAATAATGGAATCATAGAAAAGACAGAATCTTAAAAAATAATCATTAAAAAGAATAACCATAAAAACAACCTCGTCTCTTAACCAGAATCTAAATTACGAGGCGTCGTCAATTATGACCAATTACGGCCAACACAACTAATTACGTCTCGTAATTTAGAACCCTGGTCAAGAGACGAGTTTCTTTTTTTTCGAAAAAGAATGGTGTCATAAAAAAAAACCCGTCTCTTGACCAAGGTTCTAAAAAACGAGGCATAGCCAATTATGGCTTATTAAGGCCAACACATCCAACTACGCCTCGTAATTTAGAACCCTGGTCCAGAGACGAGTTCGTTTTATATGATTCCATTCTGTCCTCCCCCCCCCCTCCCCCCTTCTTGATTAGTAAGTGTCTCAAAGTTTTTTTGCATTTGGATTATTCTTTCAAGCTATAGTGCACTCCAAATAGCGAGCGTTATTTTATAACCACCACTGTATATTCGATACTGATGTCTCAAACAGGAAGCATAAGGGTCAGCTCACTGTACCGGGCCTGCAGCTCCTCATTAAAAGAAAAACAAAATAGTATTTTTAAGTAGTAGTCCAGTGAATAAAGGAGTTTTACCATACAAAAGGTCCGGTATCGCTGATTTTTTTATATGTTGTGTGAGATCCCTAGGTAGTAATAAATGTGAGTTTTCGTCATCCTCGTTCTATTGCTTTTTCCGCCATCTTGAAAAAACGTTCGAAATTTCGCCCATTTTCCAGTTTTTGGAACATAACTTTTTTCCTAAGCATTTTTAAATAGAACTTTTCGACACAAAGTTGTAGAAAATAAAATTTTCTTCAAAATCAGTAGCAAAAGTGTTTTTATACGACAAACAGTTAAAGAGCTAAGAAACAGCAAAAAGGGTGTAAAATCGAGTGTTTCGAAAAAATATTACGTTTCAACGACTTTCTATCACCGTAACTCACATACGACTTCATTTTAGCAATAAAGTAGTATTTTACAAATTGTAGGAAATTTAATTTCCTATAAAGTACACATATCAAAAAGAAGTTTCTTATATATTCCATTAAGAAGGGTGAAATGTACAGAAACACAAAAAAGGTCATATTTTCACCCGAAAATACAATGTTTTATTTTTTAACCTACAGCTCTTTCCCAGTGTATTTTTTAGTGTTTTTGTGAATACAAAACTTCTTTAAAATAATTTTTTCTATAAAATGGTTCTGTTTTGTGTTCCATACGATAAAATGTGATGGAGCTACGCTGTTCGAAAAATGGCGTAAAATCTTGAATTCCGCCAAAAGAGTTTTCACCACTTAAAATCCCAATAATTAAAGAAGAAATCATTGTTTTAGGGGATCCTAATTATTATGAAACTTGTAGGTATCATCATTTATTATATTTGTAAGGCCTTAAAAGTAATTTTAGGTTCAATACCAAAGAATTTAGGTACATTTTTGGAAAAACATAAGCAGTAGCCATTTCATGTTTTGCTAAAGACACAGAGTTGTCGAATGGATAGCTGTATACTTTCATTTAGATTTACCATAGCAACCATAACAATAACCCATGGTAACGAAAATCCTTTTTCGAGAAAATAGTGATCAGGAATAGAATTTGTCAAGATTATTTCCATGGAAAGATAAAGTAAATTTGATTGCCTACAGACAACCGAACTCAAATATGTTAAGTTTTGTATATGGTTTGTCAGAAATATATAACTTTTCAACTTTTTGACTGCTAATATATCGAGTTCATGAAAAGGTAAGATACTTTTTTTGTCTTAAATTGTGTGAATGCTAGAAATCGTTGTCATCTATTTTCATTATATACTTCTAGTTACATTCCGAACTTTACAGAGTAAACTTTTCAAGCTAGTAAATGCTGAGTACTAAGAGAGCTGAACGATTAACCCTTTCGTTACTGAAGCGGCCCAAAATGCCCGAACAACTAAGGATTCGATAATGTTATTCCTATCAAATATTACGAGGAAGCAAAAAATCCTTCGTAGTGAAAGGGTTATGGAGGTGCAGGATGAATATCTCAGCTGATGTGATATTTGACCGAACAACTGTAAATACAACCCACAGGAGAAGTTTTTAGCCAATGAACAAAACAAAAGACTCAACTTAGAGACGAACTGGAGGCTTCAGACATTATTACAAAACAAGCAGACGAAGATGCCGACGTTCTAATCATCAATACTGCCAAGTCAATAGCATCCCAATATGAGGCTGTTTTGATTGTGGGTGGTGGGTGAAGATATTGATCTACTGGTGGTACTAACTGGTGCTCCTCCTCTTGCTGCCAAAAATGTCTTCTTTAAAAAACCAGGGGAAAGTAATTCACCCGACATTGTCTACTCTTCCTCGTCATTTCTGCATGGTTTGACTACATATCTTCTACTGCTTCATGCCATTAGCGGATGTGACACGACTTCCAACATTTTTGGATATGGAAAAGGCAAATTCGGCAATCTTTTCCAAAGGAATCCATATTTGTTAGAAGTGGCAGATGTTTTCAATAACCGTGATCCTACTGCGGCAGAAATTTCAAAGGCTGGAGAACAAATTTTAGTTTCCTTATATGGTGGAGACAAAGATCAGTCTCTCACAACTCTTCTCTTTTCAAAATTTCTTTCCAGCACCACAAGGCTCAATTTAGCTAAGCTACCACCAACCTCCGAAGCAGCGCAATTTCATTCATTGAGGACTTATCATCAAGTCATGGCCTGGAGAGGAATTTAAAAAAATCCGTTCAATTACGGATGGATGAAAGGAAGTAGAGGTTTAATGCCTATTATGACGAAAAAGGACGCTGCGCCTGCGGTTTTATTGAAAACAATTAAATGTAAATGCATCAAAAATTGTTCGGCTGCATGCAGTTGCAGAAAAATCTGGATTGCATTGCTCTTACCTTTGTAAGCACTGTTGTGGACAGTCCTGCGACAATAGGGCACTCATCGTCGACGAAGATGATGATGATCTAGACACAATTTCAATCTATGAAGATGAATCAGCTGAAGGTCTTCTTTATAAGCCACCCAAACGAGTCCGATTGATAACGTAATTGATTCACTTGACAGCTATATACTTGTCAAATTTTATTTGTACCATTTCAATTCTCTATATAGCTAGTTCTGATATAAACTGTTAGGTATGATAAATGCCGCTCAGAATACTGTTCGGTTTTTTTAATGTGTATTACTTTAAGCATAAATTGTTTATTAAAATAAATCATTAAAAATTGATTATTTTCTATAACATATTTCCTATATTTTTTCCATAGTTCTATTGGTACGATGTTCCTTAAACGAAAAGGACATATAATAGTTTTTATTTTTTATTAAAATTCTTTGAACCTAAAATTACTTTTAAGGCCTTACAAATATAATAAATGATGATATCTACAAGTTTCATAATAATTATGATCCCCTAAAACAATGATTTCTTTTTTAATTATTGGGATTTTAAGTGGTGAAAATTTTTTTTGGCGAAATTCAAGATTTTACGCCATTTTTCGAACAGCGTAGCTCCGTCACATTTTATCGTATGGAACACAAAACAGAACCATTTTATAGAATTATTTTAAACAAGTTTTGTATTCACAAAAACACTAAAAAATACACTGGGAAAGAGCTGTAGGTTAAAAGATAAAACATTGTATTTTCGGGTGAAAATATGACCTTTTTTGTGTTTCTGTACATTTCACCCTTCTTAATGGAATATATAAGAAACTTATTTTTGATATGTGTACTTTAGAGGAAATTAAATTTCCTACAATTTGTAAAATACTACTTTATTGCTAAAATGAAGTCGTATGTGAGTTACGGTGATAGAAAGTCGTTGGAACGTAATATTTTTTCGAAACACTCGATTTTACACCCTTTTTGCTGTTTCTTAGCTCTTTAACTGTTTGTCGTATAAAAACACTTTTGCTACTGATTTTGAAGAAAATTTTATTTTCTACAACTTTGTGTCGAAAAGTTCTATTTAAAAATGCTTAGGAAAAAAGTTATGTTCCAAAAACTGGAAAATGGGCGAAATTTCGAACGTTTTTTCAAGATGGCGGAAAAAGCAATAGAACGAGGATGACGAAAACTCACATTTATTACTACCTAGGGGTCTCACACAACATATAAAAAAATCAGCGATACCGGACCTCTTGTATGGTAAACCCCCTTTTTGGGTCTCTATTCACTGGACTATAGTTTCTATCAATTAATTTAAACAGCTTGTCCCAAGTTTGGTTGTTAGTTAAAATACACTCACTAGAACGCGCATGAGCTATTGCAGAACTATTGAGTTTTAGATTTGACTGGAATAGTCGGGTGAAATCGTTGAACGTTGAGTGAAATTAACTATAACGAACATGACATGTTTCTGTAAAATTGCATAACTTTTTTAAGAATTTGATAAGGATGAAAGAAAGTTTTACAGTTTCAAAACAATGAAATAACAAGCCAAGAACAAAAAAAAATCATAGATGATGACATTTGCTATGCCAAGAGAAGTATAACGGAAGTGAGGTATCACTGTCCTTAAAAATTAGTGTTAAAATGCATAAATACACATGAAATACCAGAAATACTTGAGTTTTAGAAGTTTCTTAATGTGGTTAATCGAATAAAAAGTTTGTGGAAAACGCTGTAATTGTCCATTAAAGTTACAAGGTCAATAGCATTATTATTATTATTATTATTATTATTATTGTTATTGTTATTGTTATCGTTATTGTTATCGTTATCGTTATCGTTATCGTTATCGTTATCATTATTGTCATCATTGTCATCATTATCATCATTATCATCATTATCATCATTATTATCATTATTATCATTATTATCATTATTATCATTATTATTATTATTATTATTATTATTATTATTATCATTATTATTATTGTTATTATTATTATTATTGTTGTTATTATTATTATTATTATTATTATTAATCAAAGAGGGGAGGAAAATGGAATCATAAAAATACTGGAAAAAAATAATCATAAATACAAACTCGTCTCTTGACCAGGGTTCTAAATTACTATGTGCTGTCAATTGTGGCCAATTAAGTCAATTATGGCTGCAGTCAATCATGGCCGTAATTAGCTGTGTCGGCCGTAATTTGCCCTCGTAATTAAGAACCCTTGTCAAGAGACGAAATTCTTTTTTTCGTAGAAAAATGGAATCATAAAATACAAACTCGTCTTTTGACGAAGGTTCTAAATTACGAGGCGCAGCCAATTATAGGCAATAACGGCCAACACATCAAATTACGCCTCGTAATTTAGAACCCTGGTCAAAAGACAAGTTTGTTTTTTACAATTCCATTCTCTCTCTCTCCCTCCCCCCCCCCCCCCCCCTTACTGATTAGTAAGTGTCTCGAAGTTTTTTTTTTTCTTTTTTGTTGCATTCGAATTATTCATTCAAGCTACAGAAATGGCCGAATAGAAAGCGTTATTTTATTATAACCACCCGGTATATCACAGTGAATTCAAGCAACCCAGTGATTTTTGGAGGATTTTTTTTTTCTCCAGTAAGATTTCGAATCTATAGTAATGCCTAATTTGTTTTCTGTGGTAGAAATGTTAAAATTATAATTGTTTTTTTTATACTTAATTGTAAAAAAAATCAATTTTTGAATTACATATTTAGTATAATTTATAAATATGTCATAATAGATAAAATATTGATAATATTTTATAATTCAAATGAATTGTCCAGAAAAATGAAGCCATATAATGCCACGTTAGTAATGGGAAGGTGGTTAAGATTCTCACATAATGTCCCATATGGCTAGAGTAACTCAGGTGCTAAGGTGTTAGAGCTTTAAAAACTTGTGATCCTAGTGGACATGGGAAAAATACCCTCATGTACTCTGCAGGTTAGAAAACTAACGAAATATATTCATTGCAAATTGAAAAATGCAAGGAAAATCTTCAAGCAATATGGAATGTTAAAAATTCATATGCACCTGAGTCTTTATTTGAGTACAATCAACGCTCAAGCAAGCGTGATTTTAAAATAATTTTTTAAGTTTATGAAGAGACAAGCCAACGAATTTGTATGCATTTATTATATAAATGATACTTGAAACTACCAAAAGTGGTAGCTTTGAAATATTAAAAAAAAGTTATATTGTCTAAGTTAACTGAAAATCAAATTGATGGTATGCTTGAAAATGATTCAATAGACAAGATGCATGGAACGCGAAATTCAGATATATGTTTTTTTCTGTATAGGAATCTGTAGATATCGAATACAAGCTGAAATATTCACAAATATGTTTAATTTCAGCGAAAACCACATTTGAAATTTTCCAAACTGTACGTCTCTGAAAACAGCACTGGCCAAATGATATGCTTTTGGCAATGATTTGATCCATATCTACAATCTTTTAATACACTTAAATACAATTACCTTGCTCGCCTTACAATTTCTGCAAAAACTCATTAAAAGAAGAACATAATATTATTTTAACCGAGTCCTATTAATTAATTAAACAGCTTTTTCCAAGTTTGGTTTTCAGTTAAATTGGACACACTAGAGCACGTATGAGCAATTGCAGAACTATTAACATAGACTGTTGGTCTGACTGAAGTTTCTTCTAAACACACAAATTGGAAAGTATCTATTAGTTACATTTAAAAGCTCCGCGCGCTTTGCTGATCAAATCCCATAACGGTGTTCTGTTCTTGGGTCTTATTTTTACACAACACGCTCAAGGGAGCGTTATTTCAAAGGACTTTTGTTTTTAGATATAGCCGATAGTACGAATAGCAATTTTAATTTTTTCAAATGAAATTTTACATAAAAAAAAGTGGTAGTCTGTTACTTAAAAAAATATTTATATAAGTTAACTGCATTTTTCAGACATAAATACACACAATTTAAGATATATTATCATCTATCCATTTTAATTGGACTTCATGGAAAAGCAATTGATTCATATTATCTTTGCGTTGAACTGCCGATTTTGTGCGTTTCTTAATTGAACTGAAACAAATCCTTTGCGAGCGAATAACGTCAAGCCGTGCTTAATCCCAGAAAATTTAAGGGGTCATAGGAATCATAAGGGGAATCATTAAGGGGTCATAGGAAAATGTGCGAAGAAGGTACAACAAAGTATAGTTTGATCTTTCATGTAATTTTTTAACTACTCAATATACATGTACAATTTTTTATATGCAATTCTACAAGATTTATTTATTACAAAACATATTTTAAAATTTATGAAACTTTAGCCAAAACTAAAATAAATGATATTAATCATAAAGCTATTTAAACACATTGTGATTTTGCTTGCGCGGCAAATTTTGAGGTCAAAATTGAAAAAAATGACCAAGAAAATGACTTTATATAGTACAAATATGTACAAACAAAGACTTATACCTAAATTCTCAGCTCAGTTTTAATTAGAAATTATTTTAAGAACTTTTTTCTAAAAAAAATAATAATAATTTTAAAATTTTGATTAAAATGTTTTTAAAAAATAATTTCTAATTAAAATTGAGCTCAGAATTTAGGTATAAGTCTTTGTTTGTACTTATTTGTACAATATAAAGTCATTTTCTTGGTCATTTATTCAATTTTGACCTCAAAATTTGCCGCGCAAGCCTAATCCCAATGTGTTCAAATAGCTTTATGTTTAATATCATTTACTTTAGTTTTGGCTAAAGTTTCATAAATTTTAAAATTTGTTTTGTAATAAATAAATCTTGTAGAATTGCATATAAAAAATTGTACTCATACATTGAGTAGTTCAAAAATGACATGAAAGATCAAACTATGCTTTGTAGTATCTTTTTTGCACATTTTTAAGACTCCTGTGACCCCTTAATAATCTGTTTCTTAACCTTAAAGAAATATGCGCCCAAGAGCAATAAATCGAAAAACATAGTAACTCTTGAGTAGTTAAAAAATTACATGAAAGATCAAATCTTCTTTGCACATTTTTAAGACTCCTGTGACCCCTTAAGCAATCACGTTGGCGCCCATACGATGGCGCCCATCACAACGACCGTCGAAGGCGCCATCGTACACAGAGTTAGGAATTTGAAAGATATTTAACGTGCACAAACGCCATACACTCTTAAAACAAAGGAGTGAAATCCACTCCTGTGGGAGAAGTGAATTTTCGACACTGGAAAGAAGCGAATATTAACTCAGACTGAGTTAACCATCGCTTGGAGTGACGTTGTCGCATATTTAACATACAAAGGATTCACTCCTGTGGGAGAAGTGAATTTTCGACACTGGAAAGAAGCGAATATTAACTCAGACTGAGTTAACCATCGCTTGGAGTGACGTTGTCGCATATTTAACATACAAAGGATTCACTCCTGTGGGAGAAGTGCATTTTTGACACTGGAGAAGTGAAAATTAATTTAGACTGAGTTAAAATCGCTCGTTTGTTTTAAGAGAGTACGGGGTATATTATATTATACGGGGTATATTATACTTTATTTATTCGGCGGACATTTTTGGACGGACTACTACGACGGTTTTATATTTATTTAAGGTGAAACCACAGTGATTCTTCTTTCGGTACTCTATAGATAAATTGGATCTGATCAATATAGTGTGAACTTTCCCCTTTATCCCAGTGTTTCATAAATTGCACAGAAATGCCATTAATGAAAGTAAATATGTGTTAAAAATGATAAAAAGATATTTGCTAAGAAGAAATTTTCAAAAAAACCTTTACCAAATTGGGTACATTATTTATCGAATGTCTATATGCTTGACCTTTGAATCCAATTAAAATATATTGTCGCAACACATATCCCCACAAAAATCAAATTTATATTATAATAAGGTGACATAGGTTAAAGACTCATTCTTATTTCAGAAATATTTTTTTAAACATTTTTATTTCAATTTAAACTTTTTTTTAGAAGAGGATTCCAGTTCTTTTATGGATTTGAAAATTACTTTTTTAAAAAAATCTATCAAACCAACCTTCCTGCAATTTAATAACAATTTTATACTTTGGTAAGTTCTACCTGCCAACATATCTTTGCCCTAAGTTTTTTTTTAACGTAACGAACATCCGTCTCGTAATTTTGAATTCCAATTACAAAATCAATTGCAACTTAAAAAGTTTTTTACAGGCATATGCAAGCAATTCGAATTGAAATTGGTAATGATACGTATGTGAAAGAACCGTATATGAAAAAACGTTGCGTAAGTGGTAAAGTTATCACTTTAAAATTGTAATTTAAATTTGACACTTTACAACTTACGTGCACTTTTTTTTATTATACAATGTATGCGTTATATACACAGCACAAAGTTAGACAGTTCTAATGCAGTATAAATGATCGTGTATTGCATGAAGTATTTTTTTTTAAAGCTCCGACTGCTAAAGTGCTGTAAGGTTTATTGTGCGCTTAACCTATTTTCTAATTTGATCCCATCAAAAGCACTTTTTTTTTGTCTTCATTACTTATGACTTTCTTGGTGGGGGGCAAGATCGCCAAGCACTGCGACTTTAAGTCTATTGTACTAAGCCCCAGAAATGACACAAGCACAAGAGACACACAAAGAAAGAGACGACACAAACACATAGACAAATAACAACATTTATTGACAGTCACAAATATCCATGCCTGACCGGGATTCGAACCCGACCCCAGCAGCTCCAAAGGCTAGAATCCTAACGACTGTGCCACCGGGGCGGCTAGTCTTCATTACACTACACGCTCAAGCCAGCGTTCTTTAAAAATTAAGCAACAACAAACAATACTGCGATTATGAAATTTTAATTATTATTATTATTAATATAAGTTTACATTAAAAACAAAGTGGTAGTTTATAACTTAAAAAAATATAAAGCTGACTGATTTTCACTTACATGTAGTATACAGGGTGGTTATAAAATAGGGGTATATTACAGGTAGTATACAGGGTGGTTATGAAATAACGCTCGCTATTCGGAGTGGTCTGTTGTAGCTTTAATGAATAATCCAAATGTAAAAATCTTAGAAACACTTACTAATCAAGAAGTGAGGAAAATAATGGAATCTTAAAAAACAAACTCGTCACTTGACCAGGGGTCTAAATTACGAGGTGTAATTGGATGTGTTGGCCGTAATTAGCCATAATTGGCTATAGCTCGTAATTTAGAACCTTGGTCAAGAGACGAGTTTCTTTTTTATGATTCCATTCTTTTTGAAAAAAAGAAACTCGTCTCTTGACCAGGGTTCTAAATTACGAGGCGTAACTAGCTGTGTTGGCCGTAACTGGCCATTAATTGACGACGCCTTGTAATTTAGATCCCCGGTCAAGAGACCAGTTTGTCTTTTATGGTTATTCTTTTTTTTATGATTGTTATTTAGGATTCTATCTGCTTTATGGTTCTTTTCTTTTCCCCCCTTCTTGATTAGTAAGTGTCTCAATGTTTGATGCATTTGGACTATTCATTCAGGCTACAGACCACTCCGAATAGCGAGCGTTATTTTATAACCACCCTGTATATACACAACTGAAAAGATATTATCATCGGTTCCTTTTAATTGTGCTTCAGAGAAAAGAGGGTTTTTTTTTTTCATTTTTGTAGCAATAATTAGATAAGGGCTCCTTGATCTAGTAGTTAAGGCGTGCTCCTCAAGGATTAATTTGTAATACAAATATAGTAATACTTTATTTATTTTTAATTCTACATGAAATTACTTTGATGGCGATGTTGTGTCCATGGATATCGATTATATGGGACCAAAGGTCTCATAGAGGGCTTCAGCGATCTGCACACAGTGGTCCTCATAAAGATTAAATTATTTTTTATTTGATATACAATTAATATAATCTTGTAATCACACAAAGTTGAAAAATATGAAATTTTCAAAAAGTGTCCACACTTTTGGCCACCACTGTATATGTTTGAAAAAAGATGTGTGGAAAATTTTAACACTCTATATGTAGTACATTTTGAGTTAAATCAATTTAAAGTCAAAAAATCATCGAAAACACGATCAAGGAGAAAAACAGCTTTGAAGTTTATTCCTTTCCTTAAGGGCTGTAGGGAGCCTAGTGGTCAGGGATCTCGAACTTGAGATCGGAAGGTTGAGAGTTCGAGACCCGGTCGCCACTGAAGACCTACCGAGTATATGCGGAGTACGTGCTCGTACAATCTGTTGGGTCCGAAAGTCCTGTGGTCGGTCATTGCGCAGTTCACCATGGGTACAGGTTCCTGGAGAAAATTTCCCTCCCCTTCAGGGACATGTCTAAATTGTGGAGGTAGCGACAGATGGCAGCATCTGTCATTTGTGTATGTGTGCGTCTTGTGTTGTCCTACTTGACGATGGTTTATAAGCGGGTCCATGCGACCAAGCACACAAGCCTGAAAATATATGTCAAACCAAACCAACCTTTCCTTAAGCCTTGGTTTCCTCGGAGTCCGTCAGCGGATTTAAGCGGTCAGACAAGTGTGGTGAGTGACGTCATACAAACTACTTACATTTATTACGATAGAGTTGTTTCCTCGGGAGCGTTGCCGGTCAACTCAACACGACAGCCGGATTGAGTTGCTGTTGAGTGCGTTGGGTAATCCTGATGACAACGTTTTTTGCTGTTGTCTGTTGTGCAGTGTGCTTGCCCAAAATTAAAAATTTGAGGAAATGATGTAAGGCGAGGGTTGTTTTACGCTTGCAGAGGGATAAATACTAATTGATTTTGTGAGAAATCCCGTAGAACCTAATTTTTCCATTTTTGACATGCAAAGACGAAAACCAAAACAACAACATAGTTGAGTGAGTTCGCTAGGTTTCCAGTTTCATGCCAACGTAACGTTCCGATCAAGCGGTGGCCAGTAGGATGACGTCTTCCACGCATAATAGCGGTCGGATTTTTCTGGCGACAGACTCCGAGGAAACCAAAAGGCTTTAAAGGGGTGTGAGAGTAATGGATGAATGGAACTAAATGTGAGTAATGTATGAATCCGGTGGAGAAATAGAAACTGAAGAGTCCAGTTGAAAAAAACCCCTTCAAATTTTAAAGAATAAATAAATTCACTGAGAAGAAAATAATTTAGGGGCCATTTTATATTTGTTTAAAAAAATTGGAAAGTAATTGCCTCGCTACACTACCATTTTGAACAATTGTGACTTTTGAAATTAGATGTGTATTTGTAGCGAAACGTAATTATTTAAAATGTAATCACAACAAATCTGCTTTAAGTGGACCATACGTTTTTTAAATTCTACGTTCAAGCGAACGTAATTTTTTAATGTATATCTGCAAAATTTAAAAGCACATTTAGCATTCTGATATATATTTTTTAAAATATGTATTTTTATTCTTTTAAACAAGTGGTAGTTTCAATTTAAAGCATAAGAATACTTTACTTGAAAAGAGGTCATTTTATAATGGCTAACTATAAATGCAGCTGGATTTTGTTGTAAATAGTGTTTTCTTGGAGATAAGGGTTAAGGCATTCGTCTTGAGGGTAACTTTCGTTCTGAATTTAATGATTGCCAGCTTTTTCCAAGTTCCAAATGAACGAATTATTTGTTAATTAAAATTAATTCCAAAGATTTCAATTATATTCAATTGTTTGAATAGACAATTCTTTCGAAGTAAGAATGGACTATATTAAACATAAAAACCGATACAGCTTGTTGGTCTATTCATATGACATTTTAATCTGTGTTTTTACCCATAACCTCAAATTCAATCAAATTGACGTGACCCACACACAGAGCACATATTAAACGGTAATTTTTTCGTAATTTCTTCAAAGCATACTTCCACAGGAGCCTTGGGTTGTGCCAGGGTACGGCTGTGACAGTCGCCATATTAGCGAAACCATAAGGAATACCGGGTTGGGTGTAAGGGATAAGGAGCAGCTTGCCTGCCCGAACATGTGCCACCGTATACCATTAGTCATCGCACGACATTAACCCTACCAGAGGCCTTTATTACTTTTTGACTGTCAAAAGTAACTCTTTGTATTCCATTTCTTTTCATAACTGTTATTATATGTGTACAGATAAAGCAATGAATTTTTTACTCGTTATAAGTTAGACTTTAACCCTTTCAGTCCCAGTGATGCCATTTGGCATCATCACTTTCAATATTTTTTTCAAAATTTCTATGTCCCGTTATGACATCCAAGCACACATCATTCGATACTTCACACTTTTTTTCTATCAGACAATATTTTTTTACATTGATCTCAATAGAAGTCAGAACTACTATTTTTTTTTATTTAGAAAATAGTCAACAAGCGTTTCTCCTGGTTTTTGATAAGTTCACTTCAGTTCCACATAATTAAAACACAATTTAAACTATATCGGTTAAAATAATTACTATTTTTTTTTAATAATATGATCAGATACCTTCAAATATATAACTTGAAGTGTTTTTTGGTAATATTAAATTTTTTTTATTTTGTTGTTTTCTACAGTTAAAAAATTTTGGCATTGTTTCAAAAACCATGTAAAAAATTTTAATGATTTTTTTTTTCATATGGAATTCGTGTATTTGACCTAAAATAAGCTTATTTTGTGAATATCAGATGTTTCTGTAATGTAGTAAATTTTTGGGACTGAAATTGTTAATAATGAAATAGTACCAGGCATTACTTTGAATGTGTATTATTTTGTATTGTCATGGCGATTGTTTTTTTGCAAAAGTGGGAGCTGGGTACGGTTGTGACAACACAGTAAAATGTATTTCTTATTCTTTTAGATGCCTATAAAATGCCAGAATAAGGCAAAAAGGGCACAGTGTGACCTTAGGAAATACGAAGAAGCTTTTATAGAAGTGAAACGCGGGATTTCATTACGAAGAGTTGCGAAAAAAATCATCAAATTAATCGTATGTCTTTGTTACGATACATTGTATCGATACAAGCTTCAAATCTGCAATATTTTTATGACAATATGCAAATTGTTATGTACATACATACCTATGAGGCACAGGATATATACATTGTTGCGAAACCGGTGTAACTCAAAAAGATTTATAAGTGTTATACAAGAACATTTTATATTTTTTTTATGCGGGTAAGTTATTTTGTGCATTTTTTTTAAAAAAAACCCCTTTTTTTTATTTATTTGTTTTGTATTTTGACATGGTTACAGCAATGTATATTTATAAATATTTAGTTAACTTTTTTGATGATAGTGATAATATGAAGAGTTTGTATTAATAATTATAAATTTACTTGTGATTATTAAATTTAATAATTAAATGATGAATTAAATGTAATTATAAATATTGAATTTATAATAACTAAAGATTCTGCAAAAAGATTGATTTTATACCATTTTGGTGTCTTTTTTGAACCTGTCACAACCAACCCCGGGGACAATTTTACACTTGAAAAAAAAAAGACCCGACAAACATAGCGTTGAGAGCGTTACGTCATCAGAAACAACCTCTTTAGAATTTTTTGGTGTTTAACAATTGCACATGGTTCACTTGACGGCGGATGACCCTTAAAACGGAACTAAATGAAGATTACAGGGGAAAAAACAACTTCATTGCATAGGAACATTCCCCTATTCTGGTATTCTTGGTGGCAGGAAAACGGTTTCCCTCTCGGTTCTTCTTTTGCTGCACAAACGCGTGACTCATCTCCAAAGATCTATGCCGTGAACCAGGGTTGCTGCGAGAGAAAAACAATGAGAGTAACCGACTTCCTTACATTGTTTTAGGCGATTACTCGCTACTGATGCCAAAGATTCCTATACAATGAAGTTGTTTTCCCCCTGTACTCTTCAAATGTGAATGAAGGAGACATCTGGTGGAGATATTGGAACTAAAGAGCGCAATGGAAAACCCATTGAATGACAAGGAATCTTCCCCTATTGAGGTCTGCTTGGCGGACATTGGCGACAGTAAACAAGTTTCTCCATTAGTTCTTCCATCGGTACAAGCTTTTCAGGGTTACCGAGATAGAAGAACTAAGTGATAAACCGGTTTCTTTACACCAACTTAGGTGATGTCTAGCTATCGATGCCAAAGAGGTCTGATAGGGACATATATCCTGGGCAAGAAGGGGTCTCCAACCCTGTAATCTTCAACTGTTATAGAGGAAGGTAAAAAAAAAATCCGAGACCAGCAAATCAGCATGATTAGTTCATTGATTGACGTTTTCAGCCCGATTATCTCATCCTTTCATAATTTTAATTGACAAAGGTTGACTTATGTGTCATTGAAAGAATTATGTAATTTAAGTCATAAACAAAGAAAGGTTTTGAAGCCCATTTGTTTGAGTGTTAGTATAACGGCCGAGTAATTGAATTCGCTTTTTATCGATTTAATTACAATAAATGATTGGATTCAACTTGTACAGTATTAATATATTTCGAACACAATAACTCTCACGTTACTCTGAGATTTCGATATATTCTTTTAATTTGGTGTCATAAATAGTTTTAACACACTAAGAAACTTTTTTAAAACAAGGATATAAGTTTTTTTATGTGTGTCTATTAAATTTTGGTTTCAGAACCATTGCTAAAGACACTTACAGGATGAGCGAATTCTTTAGTTGGAATGCATATGAGCATTTTAAGTGGTTGTAATATCTTAATTTATTTTAATATAACAAATTTATCTCTTATAAAACTTTTTGCGCACGATAGTTAGGAAAGAGAATGGAGCGACCCATGTATGTGCGCAGGAACGCACAAAAGAAGCAGGCTCGAGCGTTGCATCTTGGGATACCTCAGTGCCAGTTTCCATAGTTTCGGCTACTATGTTATGCGCAGTAGCTCAAAAAAAAACCTGCTAAAGCGGTGCATCTTGGGATACGTCTGTGCCGGTTTGCTATGAGCAAATTGAATTGATAGACCCCTCTACACCTCTTTCCTAACTCTATGGATATAGTATCCCATTTTACTGGTTATCAAAATATTAAGTAAGATGCCCATTAGATGGTAGCACCAGATAGTTGTTTCAACCATTCTGGTTTACTATTTCGAACATTTGAAATGATTTTAAACACAACAACGTACGCTTCGTAACTTTAATCCAGGATCCAGATAGAGGCCATTGTAAAGAAATAACCAAGATCAGAATGATTCATCCCAATCAAAATTAGTAAGTTATAGAAAAAAAAAACTTTTAAGTTTTTAGTTATTTCACATACGCATATAATTTATAATTTTTTTTAAAAAAATAAATCTTGAACAAATGTATTGTTTTAAACATTATAATATATATTTTTGATATTAAAATGATACTAGTTTAAAACTTCATATCTTCTAATTTCTGATTTACGAAAGTGATGGTTTAATAAAACTCAGAATTAAACATTAAGTATGAATAAATAAACTTAGAAGCATACAATTATGGGCTCATTTTATATTTCTTTGTTGAAAAAACAATTGGAAAAAATTGCCTCGTTACACAATCGCTTCCAACAATTGTGAATTTTGCTATTGGATGTGTGTGCAGCTTAATTATTCAAAATGAAAATATACAAAAAAAAAACACCTGTATTTTTTAAATTCTACGTTTAAGTCTTCAAGTGAACGTAATTTAGTTTCTGCCTACCTACGTCATCAGCCACGAAATATGTAAATATTTTTTTTTTACTTATAATATTATTTTAAACAAGTGGTAGTTTTGTTTCAAAACATTAAAAAAAGGAACATTGCTTGCAATGAGTATAAAAATGGGATCATTTTATAATGGCTTCATATAAATGTATTTGGATCTTCTTTGTAAATGTCCTTGCGACCGAATTGTTAAGGTGTTAGAATTGAGGATAACTTTCGTCTTGCATTTGTGATCGTCTGCTACTGCCAAGTTCAATATTATATTAGCTCAAAGTACTAATTAAACGAATCGATTAAAATAAATTCAAGCGATTTCAATTAACAACTTTCGTCTTGCATTTGTGATCGTCTTCTTCTGCCATGTTCAATATTATATTAGCTCAAAGTACTAATTAAACGAATCGATTAAAATAAATTCAAGCGATTTCAATTAAATCCCATATCTTTACTTTTTAAAATGATTTTACCACACACTACTATTGCAATTGAATATCACGATAGAACATCTTGTGTGAGATGTACTTAAACCATGATAAATTTCATCACATTTAAGGTCGCTTGTCTGAAGTATTACAAATACAAAAAAGTTCGACCAACAACAGGTCAGATGTCCAGTAGTTTAAGTAGGTTAGATAGATAGATGGCTTGATTATACAAGGTAGAGGCTCCGCGCACGTCCACCGTATACGCATTACGTATACGTCCAAGCAACTGCGCATGCTTGAGGCGGGGCTTATTAGAGCCGTGTATGCATTGCGAGTACGGGTAATACACTGGTGGAAAAAAGTTTAAGGACAGTCTATAAAACTAAATATTTCTATAAATTTTTAATTAATCCATAAGTTTTTTTACACTGAATATATAAAATACAATCTACAACAACTCGTGTATTGCAAATAATAAATAAAATAGGAAATTATTTCAAAATATGACATTTCAAAAAAACATGCACAGACTTATGTGGAAAAAAGTATAAGGACAAAGGTAAAAAAAAAGGCATGCAACAATTAATAATTAAGAAAGTTGCCCTTATTTTCAATTATCTTGATCAGCCGTGCTGTCAGGGACTCAGAAAGTGTTTGAAGAGTTTGTTTTGGAAGGTTTTCCCATGCGCATTTAATCGCAGAAATCAAGTCGGATTTGGAGTCGTATTGTTTGCCATATCTGTAAATTTCACGACACAAAATGCCCCACAAATTTTCCATAGGGTTAAGGTCAGGGCTTTTGGATGGCCAGTCCAATAACTTAACAAAATTGGCATCAAACCACGATTTTGAAGCACTTGACACATGAATTGTAGCATTGTCTTGTTGAAATAAATAGTCTCCAGATGTGATAAGGGGAGCAACGGGCAGTAAATTTTCGCCTAACACGTCTTGATAAGCTGGCGAATTAACCTTTTTGTCCAAAAACACAATTGGAGTTGTTCCGTTAGCAGCTAATCCCTGCCCATACCATAACTCTCCCTCCTCCAAATTGGCGTTTCGAGAAAATTTGCGGCTCATGGCGAAGATCATTTTAAAAAAACGCATACCATCGGGCCCATCTAAATTGAACCTTTTTTCATCCGAAAATACAACATCTTGCCATTTAGAACCAAAAGCAAATTGTTTTTTGGCAAAATCGACTCCGTTTATTTTATGTTGCTCTGAGAGAGGAGGCCTTGATTTGAGTTTGGAAAATTGCACGTTTGTATCGTTGCTCAAAACGTTGCGAACAGTGCGACTGGTACATGGCAACTGCAATTCTTCCTTAATACGATTGGAAGTTTGTTTTTTCAAACAAGCTCTTCTTACAACAGCTCTCGTTTAACGAGGAGTTAAAGATGGTGGCCTACCTGAACGCTTCTTCTGGCCGTACTGTTCCGGGTTTTTCAAAAAGTTGTAGACAACGGTCTCTGACCTATTTATCCTGGCAGATATTTCACGTCCACTCAGACCACATTCTCTGAAAGCCAATATTTTACCTTTGTCAGACTCCGAAAGGTGTGCAGACTTTGGCACATTCAAAAGCTCGACAAACTTCAATTCAATAAGGCAAAGGAAAGTGATTATATATTTAAACTGATTCCTTTAACTGAGGAGCAGTCGTACAACGTCAGAAACTAATGCAAATTTTAGTTTAAGTCGTCGAAAAACCTGGGTCCTTATACTTTTTCCCAACCTTTTTGCCATACAAATTTTTCAAGTTCAATATTTTTAATCTTTTTCAAAACTTTTTTGATCTCAACTCATTAAAACTGTATTAGAGTTAGTTTTCATTTACGTATACATTATTAACATAATTAATTACGCAGAATTTCCGCCGAAATAGTGTTTTTCCCTGTGTCCTTAAACTTTTTTCCACCAGTGTACAGCGGGCGGAACTTACAGGAAGCGTGAATGCTTTGCGTGAACGGATGTAGGGTGCATCTCCGATTAGCCGTTTTTTTTTCCTTAAACTGATAAAGAATTTTTTGAATTTTCAAATATTTTTTTCAATAACTTGTTTTGATACACATAGTCATTTTAATACACCATAATAATTTATTTGCGATTTTATTTGATCATTTGAAGGGCCTTTCGATTATGAAGAAGGACGTTTTCGTGCACCAGCACCTTCTATTGTATGCGAACTAGATTTAAAAAATGAATAAAATATGCATCTTCATACTCTTTTATCCATGATGAAAGCTCTGAGTAACTTGAAAACGTTTTACGTTCAACGAAAGCTATGGCGCACGTTTCCCACCTCACGGTCTGCCAAAGTGTAAAATAAATAAGTAAGCTAATAACTCTGCAGGCATGAGCGGCAACAATTCTCTTTCCCCGCCTATCCCATCATACGCAAGTGCAGTACTTGGACGTATAAGTAATGCGTATACGGTGGTTGTACGCGTAGCCACTTCGATTATACAAAGAACTGTATAATTGATTCACATTTTTTTTTACATTCTACGTTCAAGCCTTCAAGCGAACGTATTTTTATTGAAACGAAGAACACAGCAGATTGTACAAAAATTGTCAGATATAATTTTCTTTAAAATCATATTTTATTTAAAACAAGTGGTAGTTTGTTTCAAAACTTTAAAAAAAAAGAACATTGCTTGCAAAGAGTATAAAAATGATTTTTATAAAATGGGATCATTTTATAATTAAATTCTTTTATATTCTTGGACCATTATAATTTTCATCACATTTAAGATCACTTGACTGATGTAGTAGTTAAGGTCAGTTAGATCGATTGCTTGAAATTGGAATATTTTAGTTCTTTTGAAACTTTTTGTCAAAATTGTTAGTATAAAAGATTTAATTTTTGTTGTTTTAATTTCAACGGGGGCATAGTCTATAAAATTTCGGTTTCAGAAATTGCAAGTTCACAAGAAGATTGGACTCTTTGGAAATGGAATGCTCCCCATAGGCATTTTAAGTGGTTATAATTTAATTACTTATTTTTACCAAGCAAATTAATCACTTGCGTAACTTTTTTTTTTCGGATACAGCATGCACCCATCTTTTTTTGGATTTCAAAATATTTAGGGGGCACAGTACCTCAAAAATGGCAAACATTTCTAATTTTCTTTTTAATTTGCTAAAATTAAAGTTTGGAATCTCCTAAATTATTATAAAAAGTTTAAAAAGTGTACCAATATTTTTTAAAATGTTATTTTACTTTTTATGCGAAAATGTAGGATAAAAATGCAACGAATGAAAACTTTAAATGTGTTTATCTCTGTGTTCATTTTTCCTTGATGACAAGTTTTTCAAAACGATAAGGGTTTTCTAATTATTTATCTAAGTCTAAGGAATTTTGAATGCTGTCTGTCAAATATGTTAACGTTAAGAATTTGTATTAAAATTATTTTTAAAGTAGGGTCGACTGACCAGTGAGTGAACAGGCCCCAGTGAATGAACATTTGGTAAATATAATTTTAAAAAAAAGGATTGAAATTCAGTCCACTATATGGATTGGCAACACTGACTTCCTCCCACGTAGTAGGGAGCTATCTGACAATGGTTGGTTGTCCTCTTCATTATATCCTGGTGTTCATTCACTGGCGAACATGACTTCTTAAACGTTCATTCACTGGTTAGTCTACCCTAATACGTTTTTTATTTAAAAAAAAAAAATACTAAAGTCGACATTTTTCAAATATGCTAAAATAATTTTGATTTTCAAGATAACTATTTTTTTTAAACAACTACTGAAAATAAATCAAATTTGGATGCCAATTCTTATGTAAAACAGTTTAAAGTACACGATAAACAAAGTTGGGTTTAAGGTAGGCGAATACCCAAAATTCTAATATTTTTACTATTAATTCCAATTTGTTGGCGAAAAAAGAACGAATCAAAAGATTCTTTATTTCGGACGATTCATTAAAGAGAGCGTAAATGTTTATTTTACTTTAAATTGAATTATCGTCACACTTGAGCTACACGAGGGCTATTGACGACGGGCGTCGCATTTAAGCACCACAGTCAAGTGACTAGTCGACACCTGAGTAGGCGCCCAGCACAGCGACCGTCGAAGGCGCCATCGTACACAGCGTTAGGAATTTGAAAGATATTTAACGTGCACAAACGCCATACACTCTTAAAACAAAGGAGTGAAATCCACTCCTGTGGGAGAAGTGAATTTTCGAGGCTGGATAGGAGCGAATATTAACTCAGACTGAGTTAAAATCACTCGTTTGGAGTGATCTTGTCGCAGATCTAACATACAAAGGATTCACTCCTGTAGGAGAAGTGCATTTTTGACACTGGAGAATTGAAAATTAATTTAGACTGAGTTAAAATCGCTCGTTTGTTTTAAGAGAGTACGGGGTATATTACATTTTACGGGGTATATTATACTTTATTTATACATCAAACAATTTTGGACGGACTACTACGACGGTTTTATATTTATTTAAGGTGAAACCACAGTGATTCTTCTTTCGGTACTCTACAGATAAATTGGATATGATCAATGTAGTGTGAACTTTTCCCTTTATCCCAGTGCTTCATAAATTGCACAGAAATGTCATTAATGAAAGTAAATATGTGTTAAAATGATAAAAAGATATTTGCTAAGAAGAAATTTTCAAAAAAACCTTTACCAAATTGGGTGCATTATTTAATTGAATGTTTATATACTGGACCTTTGAATCCAATTAAAATATATTGTCGCAACACATATCCCCACATAAATCAAATTAATATTATAATAAGGTGACATAGGTTAAAAAACTCATTCTTATTTTAGAGATAATTTTTAAAACATTTTTTTTTTCAATTTAAACTTTTTTTTACAGGAGGGTTCCTGTTCTTTTATGGATTTGTAAATTACTTTTTTTAAAAGAAATCTATCAAACCAGCCTTCCTGCAATTTAATAAAAATTTTATACTTTGGTAAGTTCTTCATCTGCCAACATATCTTTGCCCTAAGTTTTTTTTTAACGTAACGAATATCCGACTCGTAATTTTGAGTTTCAATTACAAAATCAATTGCAACATAAACAGTTTTTAACGGGCATATGCAAGCAATTCGAATTGAAATTGGTAATGATACATATGTGAACAAACCGGATATGAAAAAAAGTTGCGTAAGTGGCAAAGTTATCACTTTAGAATTGTAATTTAAATTTGACACTTTACAACTTACATGACCTTTTTTTTATCATACAAATGTATACGTTATATACACAGCACAAAGTTAGACAGTTCTAATGCAGTATAAATGATCGTGTATTGCATGTGAAGTATTTTTTTTTTAAAGCTCCGACTGCTAAAGTGGTGTAAGGTTTATTGTGCGCTTAACCTATTTTCTAATTTGATCCCATCAAAAGCACTTTTTTTTAAGTCTTCATTACTTATGACTTTCTTGGTGGGGGGCAAGATCTCCAAGCACTGCGACTTTAAGTCTATTGTACTAAGCCCCAGAAATGACACAAGCACAAGAGACACACAAAGAAAGAGACGACCCAAACACATAGACAAATAACAACATTTATTGACAGTCACAAACATCCATGCCTGACCGGGATTCGAACCCGACCCCAGCAGCTCCAAAGGCCAGAATCCTAACGACTGTGCCACCGGGGCGGCTAGTCTTCATTACACTACACGCTCATGCCAGCGTTCTTTAAAAATTAAGCAACAACAAACAATACTGCGATTATGAAATTTTAATTATTATTAATATAAGCTTACATTAAAAACAAACTGACTGATTTTCACTTACCTGTAGTATACAGGGTGGTTATAGAATAACGCTCGCTATTCGGAGTGGTCTGTAGCTTTAATGAATTATCCAAATACAAAAAAACTTTGAGACACTTACTAATCAAGAAAGGGGACAAAGAATGGAATCTTAAAAAAAAAAAAACTCGTCTCTTGACCAGGGTTCTAAATTACGAGGTGTAATTGGATGTGTTGGCCGTAATTTGCCATAATTGGCTATAGCTCGTAATTTAGAACCTTGGTCAAGAGACGAGTTTCTTTTTTATGATTAAATTCTTTTTGAAAAAAAGAAACTCGTCTCTTGACCAGGGTTCTAAATTACGAGGCGTAACTAGCTGTGTTGGCCGTAATTGGCCATAATTGACGACGCCTTTGTAATTTAGATCCCCGGTCAAGAGATCAGTTTGTGTTTATGTTTATTCTTTTTTTATGATTATTTTTTTAGGATTTTGTGAGAAATCACGTAGAACCTAAATTTTCCGTTTTTGACATGCAAAGACGAAAACCAAAACAACAACAACATAGTTAGTTGAGTGATTTCGCTACACTCTTAAAACAAAAGAGTGAAATCCACTCCAGTTGGAGAAGTGCATTTTCGACACCGTAAAGGCATGCATATTAACTCAGACTGAGTTAAAATCACTCGTTTGGAGTGATCCTGTCGGAGGTTTAACACACAAAGGATCCACTCCAAAAGGAGAAGTGCATTTTCCAGTCTGGAGGAGTGAAATCCACTCAGACTGAGTTTAATTAGGAGTGTTTGTTTTAAGAATGTAGGTTTCCAGTTTCATGTCAACGTAACGTTCCGATGAAGCGGTGGCCAGTAGGACGACGTCTTCCACGCATAATAGCGGTCGGATTTTTCTGGCGACAGACTCCGAGGAAACCAAGGCTTTAAAGCGGTGTGTGGGTAATGGATGAATGGAACTAAATGTGAGTAATGGATGAATCCGGTGGAGAAATAGAAACTGAAGAGTCAAGTGGAAAAAAAAACTTCAAATTTAAAAGAATAAATAAATTTACTGAGAAGAAAATAATTTAGGGGCCATTTTATATTTGTTTAAAAAAATTGGAAAATAATTGCCTCGCTACACTACCATTTTGTACAATTGTGACTTTTGAATTTAGATGTGTATTTGTAGCGAAACGTAATTATTTAAAATGTAATCACAACAAATCTGCTTTAAGTGGACCATACGTTTTTTTAAATTCTACTTTCAAGCGAACGTATTTTTTTTAATGTATACCTGCAAAATTTAAAGGCACATTTAGCATTCTGATATATTTTTTTTTAATATGTATTTTTATTCTTTTAAACAAGTGGTAGTTTCAATTTAAAGCATAAGAATACTTTACTTGAAAAGAGGTCATTTTATAATGGCTAACTATAAATGCAGTTTTATTTTGTTGTAAATAGTGTTTTCTTGGAGATAAGGGTTAAGGCATTCGTCTTGAGGGTAACTTTCGTTCTGAATTTTATGATTGCCAGCTTTTTCCAAGTTCCAAATGAACGAGTTATTTGTTAATTAAAATTAATTCCAAAGATTTCAATTATATTCAATTGTTTGAATAGACAATTCTTTCGCAGTAAGAATGGACTATATTAAACATAAAAACCGATACAGCTTGTTGGTCTATTCATATGACATATAAATCTGAGTTTTTACCCATAACCTCAAATTCAATCAAATTGACGTGACCCACACACAGAGCACATATTAAACGGTATTTTTTTCGTAATTTCTTCAAAGCATACTTCTGCATAGGGTAGACTGTGTACGGTTGTGCCAGTCGCCATATTAGCGAAACCGTAAGGAATACCGGGTTAAGTGTAAGGGGTAAGGAGCAGCTTGCCTGCCTGAACATGTGCCACAGTATACCATCAGTCATCGCACGACATTAACCCTACCAGAGGCCTCTATTACTTTTTGACTGTCAAAAGTAAGTATTTTTATTCCATTTATTTTCATAACTGTTATTATATGTGTACAGGTAGAGCAATGAATTTTTTCCTCGTTATAAGTTAGACTTTAATAATAAAATACCATTGATTACTTTGAATGAGTATTATTTTGCATTGTCATGGCGATTGTTTTTTTTTGCAAAAGAGGGAGCTGGGTGTGGTTGTGACAACACAGTAAAATGTATTTCTTTTTCTTTTAGATGCCTATAAAATGCCTGATTAAGGCAGAAAGGGCACAGTGTGACCTTAGGAAATACGAAGAAGCTTATAGAAGTGAAACGCGGGATTTCATTACGAAAAGCTGCGAAAAAAATGTAAAAAATGTTTTTAAAAAATTTAAAAATTGCTGTACAATTGTGTGTACAATTGACTCGTCTCCGAAGATCTCTTATGACTTTCTGGTGGGGGGCAAGATCGCCAAGCACTGCGACTTTTAAGTCTATTGTACTAAGCCCCAGAAATGACACAAGCACAAGAGACACACAAAGAAAGAGACGACACACACGCATAGACAAATAACCACATTTATTGACAGTCACAAACATCCATGCCTGACCGGGATTCGAACCCGACCCCAGCATTCCGATATATTCTTTTAATTTTGTGTCATAAAAAGTTTACCAACACTCTAATATTTTTTTTTTCGATGTAGTATCCAATTTTACTGGTTATCAAAATATCAAGTAAGAGACCCACTAGATGGCAGCACCAAAATCGGGTGTTGTTACAACCCCATTCTGGTTTTCTATTTCAAGCATTTGAAATGATTTAAACACAGCAACGTATGCTTTGTAATTTTAATCCAGGATCAAGATGGAGGCACGATTCAAAATGTTTTTGAACTATAAACTCCATTGTAAAGAAAGAACCATCATGATCAGAACGATTCATCCCAACCAAGATTAGTAAGTAATAAAAAAAAAACCTTATGTTTTTTTAGTTGCGCATATAGTTTATTATTTTTAAATTAAAAAAAAATGAACAAATATATTAAAATGTAATGTTATTAGTTGAAAATTTTATATCTTCCAATTTCTGATTTGTGAAAGTGATGGCTTAATAAAGCTCAGAATAAAGCATAAAGTATAAATAAATTTACTCAGAAGAAAACCATTTTGAACCCATTTTATACACTGCTCAAAGCAATTAGGGGAGCACATGTTTTAAACCCTTTCGCTCCCAATGATTACATTGGGAATCATCAGCTTGTGATTTTTTTCTGACTAAGTTAAATTCGCAACTTATGTGTAGTTAGATACATCATTATATGGAAGAATAACGTATTTTGAAGAATTTAATATTTTTTTTTAATATTAATGAAAATATGAAAAATACGGTAAAATAAATTTCACTTTAAAACAGTTTTAGAAAATAAATTGACCCTAAATTTTTTATGCTAGCATTTTTTAGATGTTTAAAAATATATTTCAACTATTTTTAACAAAAAAAGTTTTGAAAAAATTATTGTTATAATTTATTAAAAAGTTATTATTCCATTTCCCCCCTTTAAATTTAAGTATTAAAATCTTAAGATTTTTTCTCCTGTTTTTTACTATTTCATTTCGAATGCATAGTGAACCTATTTAACAAATTTCAGATTTATAGGATAAAAATTAAAAAGTTGGGAGTGAAGTTAAAGTTGGAATCAAAAAGTGCTCCCCTAATTGTTTTGAGCAGTGTATTTGTTTGTTGAAAAAACGATTGGAAATTAATTGCCTCGTTACACAATCGTTTTCAACAATAGTGACTTTTGATATTAGATGTGTTTGTAGCTTAATTATTAAAAATGAAAATATATTTTAAAAAAAAACTATTTTTTAAATTCTGCGTTCAAGCCTTCAAGCGAACGTAAAGTGTTAAGGTATGTGCAGAAGATCCATCTACCTAAAAACATCTAAATATAATTTTTTATAACATATTTTATTTTAAACAAGTGGTAGTTTTGTTTCAAAACACTAAAAAAAATTGCTCGCAAGAAGTATAAAAATGAGATCATTTTATAATAGCTTCATATAAATGCCTTTAAATTTTATTGTAAATGTCCTTTGGAGCAAATGGTTAAGGTGTTCGAATTGGGGATAACTTTCGTCCTGAATTTAAATGTTGATGCTTGCTTCTTCCAAGTTCAATACTATATTGGCTCAAAGTACTAATTAAACGAAAATGATTTTACCACACACTATTATTGCAATTGAATATTACGATAGAACCTCTTGTGCGAGATGTACTTAGACCATAACAATTTTCATCACATTTAAGGTTACATGACTGAAGTAGTACAAATACAAAAAAGTTCGACCAACAACAGGTCAGAGGCCCAGTAATTAGGGTAGGTTAGCTAGATAAATGGCCTGAATATACAAAGAACTGTATAATTGAGTCTTACATTTTTTACATTCTACGTTCAAACCTTCAAGCGAACGTATTTTCATTAAAAGAAAGCTTGAAATTGTAAGCGATAATAAGAGTCAGATATAATATTATTTAATAACATATTTTATTTAAAACAATTGGTAGTTTGTTTCAAAACATTAAAAAAAGAACGTTGCTTGCATAATAAAAATGTACATTTTTATTTTTTTTTAAAATAAAATTTGATCATTTTATAATTATATTCTTTTATATACATTGACGATAGCAATTTTCATCACATTTAAGGTCACTTGACTGAAGTAGTAGTTGGTCGGTTAGATACATAGATTTGGCCTGAAATTGGAATATTTTCGTTCTTTTGGAACTTTTTGTTAAATTTTTAGTATAAACAATAACTGATTGAGTTTAATTTTTGTGGGTTTAATTTCAACAAAATTCATTTCAGAAATTGCCAAGTTCACAAGATAAGTGAATTTTTGGAATGCCCATAGACATATTAAGTGGTTATAATCTTATTACTGATTATAACCAAGCAAATTAATTACTTGCGTAACTTTTTTTTGTCAGATGCAGCACCCATCCTGTTTGGATTTCAAAATAATAAGGGGACACAGTACCTCAAAAATGGCAAAAATTTCGAAATTTCTTTTATTTGCTAAAATTAAAGTTTGGAATCTCCTAAATTAGTATACCAAGTTTTAAGAGTGTAGCAATATTTTTAAAAAAGTTATTTCAATTTTTACGCGGAAATGCAGGATAAAATCGCAAACAAATGAAACCTTTAAAAGTGTTTTTCTCTGTGTTAATTTTTCCTTGATGACAAGTTTTTCAAAACGATAAGGTTTTTTTAAAATTATTTATCAATGACAAATGACAGTGATTGCGCCCTCTAGAAGGGAGAGTGTAGACTTTAAAGCTCATTACGCAGCTCGCCTGAAGAGACAGTCACAAGAGACGCACAGAGAAGGACGACACAAACACATAGACAAATAACAACATTTAATGACGGGCACAAACTTCCAGGCCTTTACCGGGATTCGAACCCGAGCCCAACAGCTCAAAAGGCTAGTACACTAACCATTGCGCCTACGGGCGGGCTAACTATTTATCAAAGTCTAAGGAATTTTGAATGCTTCATGTCAAATATGTTAACTTTGGCATTAAAATTATTTTTAAAGTAATACGTTTTTTATTAAAAAAATACTCAAGTCAACATTTTTCAAATATGCTAAAATAATTTGTGATTTTCTGGATAAATATTTTTTTTTTATGAAACAATTACTGAAAATAAAACAAATTTAGATGCCAATTCTTATGTAACAGTTTAAAGTACACGATAAACAAATTTGGGTTTCAATATTTGCATTTAAAAAGGCCTTAGCATTTTAAAAAGTTAAAATTTTAATAATAATTGTTTAAAACTTGAAAAAATTAAATTAATTTTTAATTTTTTTTGTCACATACTGTTTTAAATACCAGATAGAATTAATAAAACATCAATTCTATAGGAATTAAGTAAAAATTAAAGATTTTTTTAAAAGTGGTACTGTGTCCCCTTAAGTACCATTACGCTAGCAACGGCAGATTCCTATGCAAAGAAGTTGTTTATCCCCTGTAGTCTTCAAATGTGATTAAAGGAGACATCTAGTGAAGATAAGATATCGGAACTAAAGAGCGTAAGGGGAAAACCCTTGATGACAAGGAATCTTTCTGTATTGAGGTCTGCTTGGAGGACATTGGCGACAGGAAACTGGTTTCTTCCTTGGTTTTCTCTCGGTACAAGCGTTTCAGGGTTGCCGAGATGGAAGAACCAAGTGAGAAACCGGTTCCCTTACATAAGTTTAGGATATGGCAAGCTATCGATTTTAAATTGATATATATGTAATGTGCTAGATGTGGTCTTTACCCAGTATTTTTCAACTGTTATAGAGGGAGGATTTAAAAAAAAAAATCAGAGACGAGCAAATGAGCATGATTAGTTCATTAATTGACGTTTTCAGCCCGATTTTCTTATGCTTTCTTAATTTTAATTTTACAAGGTTGACTTATGTGTCTGTGAAAGAATTATGTAATTTAAGTCATAAACAAAGAAAGCTTTTGAAGCACATTTGTTTAAGGGTTAGTATAACGGCCGACTAATTGAATTCGCTTTTTATCGATTTAATTACAATAAATGATTGGAATCAACTTGTACAGTATTAATAGATTTCGAACACAATAACTCTCATATTACTCTGAGATTTCGATATATTCTTTTAATTTGGTGTCATAAATAGTTTTAACACTCTAAGAAACTTTTTTTAACACAAAGATAAAACTTTTTTTTATGTGTCTATTAAATTTTGGTTTCAGAACCATTGCTAAAGACACTTACAGGATGAGTGAATTCTTTAGTTGGAATGCTTATGAGCATTTAAAGTTATTGAAATATCTTAATTTGTTTTGATAAAACAAATTTATCTCTTATAAAACTTTTTACGCACGATATAGTCAGAGAATTAGGAAAGAGAATGGAGCGGCCCATGTATGTGCGCAGGAACGCACAAAAGAAGCAGGCTAGAGCGGTGCATCTTGGGATACCTCAGTGCCAGTTTCCATAGTTTCGGGTACTGTGTTATGCGCAAGTAGCTAAAAAACCTGCTAAAAGCGGTGCATCTTGTCTGTGACAGGTTTGCTATGAGCAGTTGCTCGAAAAACCTGACAGCCCTGCTTCAAACTATTTGAATTGATAGACCGCTCTACACCTCTTTCCTAACTCTATGGATATAGTATCCAATTTTACTGGTTATCAGAATATTAAGTAAGATGCCCAAAGATGGCAGCACCAAAATCGGGGGCTTTCGAACATTTGAAATGCTTTTAAACTCAGCAACTTGCGCTTTGTAATTTTAATCCAGGATCCAGATGGAGACCATTGTAAAGAAAAAACCATGATCAGAATGATTCATCCCAATCAAAATAAGAAAGTTATAGAAAAAAAAGCCTTGTGGGTTTTTAGTTAATTCACAACGCATTTAGTTTATTATTTTTTAATTAAAAAAATATTGAACAAATGTATTGTTTTGAACATTTTAATATATTTTTGATATTTAAATGTTACTAGTTGAAACTTCATATCATCTCATTTCTGATTTACGAAAGTGATGGTTTAATAAAACTCAGAATTAAACATTAAAGTATAAATAAATTAACTTAGACGCATACAATTATGGGCTCACTTTATATTTGTTGAAAAAACAATTGGGAAATTAATTGCCTCGTTACACAATCGTTTTCAACAATTGTGAATTTTGCTATTGGATGTGTGAGCAGCTTAATTATTCAAAATGAAAATATCCCCCCCCCCAAAAAAAAAAAAAAAAACTGTACATTTTAAATTCTACGTTCAAGCCTTCTGGTGAACGTAATTTTTAAGGTTTCTGCCATTCACGTCATCAGTGTAAATAAATTTTTTTTTGTTAAAATATTATTTTAAACAAGTGGTAGTTTTGTTTTTAAAACTTTAAAAAAAGGAACATTGCTTGCAATGAGTATAAAAATGGGATAATTTTATAATGGCTTCATATAAATGCATTTGGATTTTCTTTGTAAATGTCTTTGGGACCGTACGGTTAAGGTGTTAGAATTGAGGATAACTTTCGTCCTGCATTCGTGATCGCCTGCTGTTTACAAGTTCAATATTATATTGGCTCAAAGTACTAATTAAACAAATAGATTAAAATAAAATCCAAACGATTTTTATTAAATCCCATATCTTTACTTTTCAAAATGATTTTACCACACACTATTATTGCCAATTGAATATCGTTCGAGTGCGAGATGCACTTAAAACATAATAATTTTCATCACATTTGAGGTCACTTGACTGAAGTATTACAAGTACAAAAATGTTCGACCAACAACAGGCCCGGAGGCCCAGCAGTTTAGGTAGGATAGATAGATGGCTTGAGTATACCAAAGAACTGTATACTTGAGCCTTACATTTTTTTACATTCTACGTTCAAGCCTCCAAGCGAACGTATTTTTTTATTAGATTAAAATTTTTAAAATAAGTAACCTAACAAGAGTCAGATATAATTTTCTATAATAAAATATTTTATTTAAAACAAGTGGTAGTTTGATTCAAAACATTAAAAAAAGAACATTGCTTGCAAAGAGTATAAAAATGATTTTTTTTAAATGGGATCATTTTATAATTATATTCTTTTATATATTGGACCATAATAATTTTCATCACATTTAAGATCACTTGACTGATGTAGTAGTTAAGGTCAGTTAGATAGATGGCTGAAATTGGAATGTTTTAGATCTTTTGGAACTTGTTGTCAAAATTGTTAGTATAAAAGATAACCGAGTTTAATTTTTGTTGGTTTAATTTCAACGGGGTTTAACAGTTTCAACATTTTTTCAAAACGCTGGGTATTTAAATTATTGATCAGTTTTTAAGGAATTTTGCATGCAGCCTATTAAATATGCTAATATTAATAATTGGCATTAAAATTGTTTTCAAAAGTAATACTTTTTTTTATAAAAAAAATTTTAAAGTCGAAAATTTTCTATTATGCCAAAATAATTTAAGATTTTCTAGGTAAATATTTTAATCTAAAAAAACTAATGAAAATAAATCAAATTTGGATCCCAATTCTTATGTAAAACAGTTCAAATATATGATAAAAAATTTGTTGAAATATTTGTATTTAAAAAAAGCCTTAGCATTTTAAAAATGTAATTTCTTTTTAAAATTTTATTAAAAAACTTAGAGATAGAGCCAAGGTATCTAGTACTTTTTGCAAACTAGGACAAAAAGAAAAGAAAAAAAAAGAGACTAAAATCAGTGAATTGTTAATTGACTTTCATGAAAATGGTCTTCTATTAATGATGCTTTTCTTTGCCATACCAATTGCAATTCCTCTGCCGTATCCTCCGGGTTTTACTACTATAGTAGGGATACCATTAATCATTTTATCTGTGCAGATGTTAAATTAATTATTATTTTTTTTTGTCATACGTTTTTTTTTTTGTAATATAGATTGAATTAATAAAAAATCGATTTTATAGGAAATAAAACTAATGTTATTTCGTTTTCGTGATTGTCTATTTTCCAAACTGCCATCTACACTTCTTGCCAACCTAAGCTGGGTAAATAGATATATGAATATGATATGTAGAAGATCCTTCCGCGGATGTAAAGAGTTCCATAAATTATTTTTGAATCCATCCAGAAAACATGTTCAAAACATTAATTTCGTTTAAGGTCTACTAGCAGATTTGAATATTGTTTGAGAAATTATGCAATTTTATCAGAATAAAAAGTGTTTTTTGGTTAAATCGTATTCAGATCATTTTGTATGTAAATATTACCTTGCATGAGTTTTTAACTAACTGACCAACTGCGCTTTTCCCTCTTCCTGGGTACGTTATAAATTCGTGAAATATATATATTTTTTTAACATGATGAGTGTATAGCTAGCTTAAATGTCAATAGAATTTCTTCAAACAAAATTTAAACGGTTTGCAGATTAGGGTAAAATATGCAAACCTATAAAAAATATATAATTAAAAAAAAGTTTGTCAGATGCATTTTTTTAATATAAAAACGTCAGAATTTGTTTTAAACATAGCTGGAGAAATTGATTTCGAATTTTTTTTTTTTTTTTTCTAATTAGATTAACACAGAGAGATCCCTTCCATTATGAAAGTAACTATCTCTTTCTCCCTCGAACTGTACTAAAAAACATTCTCACTTAAAAACAAGACATCGCACCTTAAATATGCAACACATATAAGAATATTTAGTTTCGATCTCTTCTGTGTGTTATTAGTTTTAAATACGTATGTTGCATTTTTAAGGAGAGATATTTTCATTAATAATGTGCTGCCATCTATGTTGCATTTTCAAAAATAATACAAAACTTAACGATGTAAATTTTCCTGCTAAATTTTTCGGATAATATTCTCAAAATTGAAACAAATTTGCATTTTTAATGATGTTCTTTCACGGAGAATCTGGCAATAGCCCTGTGGTCCTTGTTATCTTTCGTCAAGTGAGACAGACACTCGATGCAGCCAATGAAATCGCTGACGTGAAACCGAAGCAACCTTCTTTAAGAACAAAAATGTAGTAATCGTTTTAGGTTTTGCAACTTTTATACTTACATATAAAAATATATCTAAAATTTTAGGTATACTGAAAACATAAATTGGACATAATCTGGCATCGTTTCTAACTAAAAAAGCAAAAAATTGGCTGTGTTAAAATAAGTTTAGCTTGAGAAACATAAGATGTCAATAGTTTCTCGTGAGACAAATATTTAGAATTCGTTTTGTTTTAAGTCAGGGCGAATCTCTTAAATTTTACTGGTAAAAATGCTTTTTTAATTTTTATTTCAGTGAATCGTTTCCTTTGCATATGAATAAAGGGTGATATTATATTTTTTTCATTCATTTTTTACATATAGCTTGCTTACTGATGGAAACAACTATGCGACCGAAATTCGATTTTTCTTCCTGAATTCGATTTGTTCCAATCAAAACTATTAAAAGTGTTTTCAGAAACTAGTTTAACTTTTGTCCAAAGCAACTATCATGTGTGATACAGAAAAATTACATGTCTGTGATGTATGCAATAAACAATACAGTACAAAAGGCAACCTCAAAACTCACTATCGCATCCATACTGGTGACGCATATGTGTGTAAGATTTGTAACAAACAGTTTTCTCAGAAAATTCACTTTTCCTCGCATTTACTCTCTCATTCTGGGGAAAAACCATATGCGTGCGAACAATGCAACAAAAGATTTTCTCAAAGGGACAACCTCAACCGTCACGTCCGTGCCCACTCAGGTGAAAAGCTGTTTGTTTGTAACCTCTGCAATAAAAAGTTTTCTCAAAAATGTGACCTTGTCCGTCACTTTACTGTCCATTCGGGGGAGAAACCTTACGTCTGTGAACATTGTAGCCAAAGCTTTGCGGTAAAAGGCGGCCTTGAATGTCACCTTCGAATTCATACCGGAGCCAAACCATACACTTGTGACCATTGCAGCAAAAGTTTTAACGATCGACGCAACCTTAACTCGCACCTGCGCATCCACACTGGACAAAAACCGTACGTGTGCGAATATTGCAACCAAACGTTTACCAAAAAATATACCCTCGAATGTCACATCCGTGTCCACACAGGAGAAAAACCATTTGTTTGTAAACTGTGTGACAAACGCTTTAGTCACCAAAGTAACCTCAACACACACCTGCTTATTCACACCGGTGAAAAACCGCATGTTTGTGTGGTCTGCGACGAGAAGTTTTCTCAGAAAGCATCCCTTGAAAGCCACTTTCTGATCCACACTGGTGAAAAACCTTATAAGTGTGAACTGTGTCACAGAACATTCCGGCTTAAGAGTGGACTAAAAGGCCATAAATGTGAAACCCAACATTTGTGATTGCCCAGGTTTAGGTATTGCCAAAATTAATGCTGATCTATAAACTGTCTGTGCAGCCAAAAATTTACGAAGGATAATACCCCTTGTGTATTATTCATTTTGAGTGCATGTTATGTATCCTTCAAAGGCCTAACGCTGCGTACGATGTGGCCCTTAACGTTTGCGTTGGGTGCCTACTCCAGTGTCCCCTCGTCACTTGACTGGTGTTCTGAAATACGTTGCCAATAGCCCTCGTGTAGCTCTAGTGCTACGACTAAACTAAATATTTGTGAATGCTGGAATAAAGGGCTTACTCAAAGTAATGCCCTGAGAAACATTTGACTCATCTACATTCTACACTTGTGAAAATTCACTTGTATATTAACATTGCAACCAAACATTCAAACATTTACTCAAAATGCCAACTTTAAAAGGTATTCTCTGCAAGGCCATGATATGTTCTTGTAATATTATGCTAATCTTTAAAATGTACCATTGAGAACAAACTACCTTTGTTGGTTGACATATATATAGGGTTACCAGGTCTAAGAATTTAAAAACAGGACACTTACTTTTAAAAAGCAGGACAAAAGCAGGAAAAGCAGGACATTTAAAATTGAGACAAAACCTTATTATTAGCCCATTAAAAAATTTTACATTACATTATTCAAACAGTTTTATTTTCATATTTTTCGACAGAACTAATTTTCCTTAACAAGTCCTTGTCTTTAGATATATAGTCATAAAACTCGATACAGGTCATTGTTAGGTTAACTTTGACTGCAGTCAACATTCTAACGGAATCAATCTGTAGTCTATTTCTTTCTTTTGTCCATTGGGCATTTATAATAGAAAAAACCCGCTCGACATTGGCATTGTGAGCCGGTATTGCAAAAAAGAATTGAGCAACACGTAAAAGCTCTTCTGCACATGATATGTTGCAACTTGAAAAAAACATTACCCATTTTTTATGAATAGGTAGGTCTGTGTTTTCTTTTGTTGTAGTGTATTGGGAAACATATTTTGACAAATTAGCTATTTCATCAAAAAGTTTAATATCATCAATTTGCACACCTTTCTCCCTCAAATATTCAACACTCTTCTCTACTTTTTCCCATTCAGGAGCAGAGTTCAAATGCATCCAATCGAAGACGCTAAATTCAGAGAGTGGTTCAATCCATTTAGTAAGATAATCAATGCAACATGAATAAACATCAAATGCTTCGTTTCTAAATTCTTGGCATTTATCCCCCATTCCCTTTTCCTCTAACTTTTTTAACATATTCTTGACTTTCAATGGAATAAATTTATTGTTCAACCTATGTACAAGGGCTGCTAAAGTTTCTTTCAGAATTTTCATCACTTCAATGATGCTATTGTCTTGCCGTTCGATTGCCTGTATCTTGCTTTGAAATATGGACATCAAAGAATGGCAAAACCATAGGTAAACTTCTGCAAAGTCATTTTTGAAGAACTTCAAAATTGCTGTTGGTGGTTTGTCAATGGACAAGAAATATGATTCTAATGCTGGAAACATTTGGAGAAAACGTTCAATTGCTGGGAAGAGTGAGAGCCATCGAGTGTGGGAATGACGCAACAATGTCTTGTAATTAATATCGACAAAGTCACAAAACTCCTTCAGAGCCTCAGTTCGAACTGCATAAACTGAGAAATAGTTGAAAATCTTCAGTACAAGGCTTTCAACATCTAGTGAAAGCATATCTGTACCATGTTGAATACAATTATGTAAAACATGAGCAGGACATCCAACACCGACCAAGCTTTCATTATGATTCTTTTTTAAATTGGCAAACACATTTGATCCATCTTCTTTCCTATTACTTCCTCCAAAATTTGTGTTGCAATTGTCTCCTCCAAAAGCAATGCACTTATTCAGAATTCCTTTCTTCTCGAGAACATTTGAAATCAATTCAGTAATTGTACTAGCTTTCTCATTTGTTAAACATTGTAAATCAATGATTTTGGTTTGCATCCCAAATTCACACAAAAAATATTGAATCAGTATGGGAAACATTTTTAAGTTATTATGATTTGAACCGTCGGTACATACACCAATGTAAGGAACGTCATTTACTGAACTGATAACAGAATCAATGGCATGAGGACCTAAAACACCATTTAGGGGAGAGTGTTGTACCTTGGGACAATTTTTACATTTTAATTTTTTTCTTCGATAATTATTGTCAAAATAAAAATTTCAAAGCAGCATTTCAACACACCAATATATTCCTCTATAATATATTTTTTAAAATTCTGGCAGCTTGAAATTAAAAAATTGCTACTCGTTTAAAGTAGAGAGGATAAACTGTCCCAAGGTACAACATGATGTTGTACCTTGGGACATGCTTTATTATTCAGTCAATAGTCATACACTTGAACTAATTTGTGTCAGGAAACAAACTTTATTTCAAAATACATCAGAAAATGTGCTCTTTAGAACATTTCATCACACGGAAGGAAAAGGATTTATCAGGTGTTGCCAGAATTATATTTTCAAACTTCAATCATTATAAAATATATCCAAAACAAAGCTGAGTTGTATTTTACATGTTTTGTGGAATTGCTCTTAAAATAAATAATAAAGATATTTTTATTTATCCAAATTATTAAGAATTTAATCAAATTATTAATTCTGTCCCAAGGTACAACACACTACATGGTTTAAATAAAAGCAAGATAGTGGCCAATCCAAATGCATTATCATTATTTTCTCATAACCAAAATATTTTAAAATCTTCTCTTTTATGAAGAAAATAAAATGCAGTTGACTTTTTGTAAGAGTACTAAGGTAAAAAATTATATTAGAATGAGAAAAATATTTACTTTGGGGTAATGAAATATTATTTTTTGCCACCATTTCATCAATTCAATGATGCTAGTGTTAAATTTTATTATGATGATGTCTGTTGGTTAAGGTTACTATTAGAAATTAACAATGTATGAATATTGCCAATAGATTCTTAGAAATTGTCAAGTGTCCCAAGGTACAAGCGTCCCAAGGTACAACACTCTCCCCTATTATTGCTTCGGTTTTTGTTCTTGCACAAGTGACACCTTTGGCTATATCAGAGTCTGGATACAGTTTTGAATTCAATTTCGGGGCACAATCCATCAACTTATAGCTTGAATGGTGGAATACTGTGTGGTACGCTAATGTGGCTTCCGCTGCTAATAATTTTTCGTTATGTGAACGTTTTACAAAAATACCACTCACTTTTGTAGACGTTGAGGCCTGTTGTGCATTTTTTTTATGTTTAACTGTTGATATGTGTGTTTGGAGATCCAAAGCACCACGATTTGCCACGGAAACATATGTCCCGGCTTTGCACACCAAACATTCAGCTTCTTCTTCAGTACGTCCCTTCTTAAAACATTTAAACCTACTTTGCAACTCAGCCGTAAATTTACATTTTCTTTTTCTTACTGCATTAGCATTAGAAGCAGACATACTTAAAATTGAAAAAGAGAATTTTCAACAACCGCAACAACGTGCAACGAAAACAAAATAATGCAGTGTTTGTTTCGACGCACGCAACTGCCTATGTCTAGCTTTCCTTGAGGAGCTTTAACGCAGCTAACTAAATGCTCGTAATTTAGAGAAATGCATAAAACACGTTTTGGAGCAAACTAACAAAAAAGTAAACTATTACATTTTGAAATTTATGCAAACTTCTTTAAAGATCTTCAAAATTACAATTAAAATTTCAAAAATACGGACATTTACGTTTTTTTTAAAAATAAATACGGACGGCAGGACAGCGGCTTTAAATACGGACGTGTCCTGCTAAATACGGACGTCTGGTAACCCTACATATATATATTTAGGTTTGTGTGTGCTTGGTCAGAGACCGGCTTATAAACTTTCGTTAGACGTCAAGTAAGACAATACAACACACACACATAAGTGGATCCATCTAATTTTTAGAGACAGAGTTCAACTAGAGAATCCCCAGAATTGACTTGTTACCCCCAGAGGAATTGATTTGGTATGGGAGCTTGAAGGATTTTGTGACCAAAACAGATTTAACATGCACCAGTTACCATTAGCATACATGGGGGTCTTCGGATGGCAGTAGGGCTTGAACTCGCAAACTTAGGGATGCCAGTCCAAGACCTAACCGACCAGACTATCCCGACCCCCACCTACCTTTTAAATGACAAAGGTAAATAACCATATGTTTGTGAACTTGGCAACCAGATTTTCACCAGGCGAACTTTCTAGTGTCACCTTTATGCCGACCCAGGTGGAAAACCATGTGTGTGAGCATTGCAGTCAAACTTTTACTTGTAAAAGCAGCCTCATCATTCACTTTTTCATTAGTTTTAGAGAGAAACTAGCAATTAAAGAGTTTAGTGGAAAAACATGCTAAGTGACAAAAAGGTGAAAATGAGTTTCAAAGTTTTTTGTTTGAATTTAGACCTGTTTAAAATGGTAGGTACTTGTAAACCATACAAAATATATTAAACTTAAAGTGTACAAAACAGGGAAAAAGTTAAAGGCTTTAGTAATATGTTCATTTGACACAAAAATCTATTTTTTTTTCAATTAAACCTTTAATAATTAAATTAAACCTAATTGTTCTATAGTATGTACTTCTAATAAATCTTATGAATTGAATTACTTTTATATTAAATGCATGTACATTGTTATCTATTACATTATAAAATTAGAATATTTTAAAAATGTTCTTATTTTAAATATTCATTGTTTTAAGGCTGCTCATCAAACCCATGCCCCGTCCTCCTTCGATCGGGCTTGCTAATGGTAAGTCTATGGGGGAAAATGATATTTATTTTAAAAAAAGCAATTAAATTATAGGAATATTTTGATGTAGTTTTTTAAAATTCATAAAACTCCAATAAAATTGTTCTCTTAGAGGATTTTTTTTAAATCATTATTTGCTTTTCTTTAATCGAAAATTTTCTAATAAAAAAGTAAATAACGTTTTCAAAAAAATAACCTCTAAAAGCACAATTTTACTGGAGTTTTATGATTAAAAAAAAAAAACGCATCAAAATATTCCTATAATTTCACTGCTTTTTTTGGAATAAAAACCATGTTTCCCCATAGAATTACCATCAGCAAGCCCCATTGAAGGAGGACCCGGTATGGGGGTGATGAGCAGCCTTAAAGTAAAACAATACCTGACGGTTAACATGAAATATTTGGGTGCTCCCTTTGAGTTCGCGTTAACGAGATTCGACTGTACTTTCTAACTTTTATTTGTTCTAATCAAATACTTTTAAGCAAATAAATTTCTGCAATTTAGTAAGAAGTAAGATCTGTACTTGATATCTTTTCAATAACAGTGCATTAAAATGCAGCCACTCTTGAAAATACAATATATTAGCTGCAAATAAACCCTTGCATTACTATGGAAAATTTTGTAGGCTTCTAAAGCATTTCATGGCAGTTTTTTTTATGACTATGATTATAAGGTATTGAAATCACAAGGTGAATACTATGTAAACCTCTTCTTAATAAAATATAAATGAAGAATACGATATTTGGGGTGACTAGAGAGATTTCTGTTTGGCGAGTGTGGACTGCAACTATATCAATGAAGTAGGACAAGTTTGTAATGTGTGTCGATTGCCATACATTCCTATGTTAAAGTTCACTTTTCTAATATACCAAATACAAATACAAAAATTGTCGACCAACAATAGGCCAGAGGCCCAGTAAGGTTGGTCCAAAATATATCTAATTCCTTACCGGTTTCCAATAGTTATCGAGATTCTTCTTAAAATCTTCCACTTGCTTCCAATACACAACATATTTTGGTAAAGAATTCCACTCCTTGCGGACTTTTATAAAAATAATGTTTTCTTATCTCCCTTCTAAAGCATGATTTATTCAACTTAAGACCATGTCCTCTAGTCCGGCTATTTAAGGTAAAACCTAAGACCTCCATGTCTCCCTGTTTTACGAATTTGAAAACAATACTAACTATACAAAGTGGAAGATTTATGATAAATTAAATTATTGATGTAGTCAAAATGGTATGTTTCACATGTTGAGTGGCAACAGTTCCACAGGAATGAAACTGTCTTTGGTTAATCAATGCGGTGATTGGAATTTTCCATGTCATACTATCAAAACCAGCAATGATTTCCTTTTATGGTTCTATGTTCTGTGAAAGATGTAGTCGAGAAAAAACTAGCCGGGTTGCTACGATTTAAACCATGTTAGGTGTTATCTGTGTGTAACTTGGTTATATCATCATTTACAGAACTGTGATGCTTATGAGTATTAAGAAGGTTATATATTAAGTGTAGTAATTGTGTAGTAGCAAGTGTACAATATTATTTATATATAGTTCAATATAATATTTATTGAATAAATTTTAATCTGTGTGCTATTGGTAGTTTGACTTATCCTTTTTCCAGTCAATAACTTTTTTATATATGGGAAATGAATTTCAAATTAGGCGGACTTATCATCATTTAACAAATAAAATTAAAATTTTGAAAAAGACATTAAAAAAATTAATTAAAAATATATTTTGATGCAAATAAACAAATAAAAAAATATGTGTCATAACTGATGAGTTGATCAAAAATTATTGTTATTTAGTTATTTACAAATTATAACTTTAAGGTCTATGGGAAATTTGAGGGATCAAGAGTTTGACTGTTGCTTCATGTAAATATATATTGAAAATACCACTGTACTTATATATTGATAGTTAGTATCTAATTTTTAAATATACAAAAAATAAAAAAAAATTAAAACTTTTTTTTTGTAGTAAAACCATGTTAGTATTTTATATGTTTCCCTTAAATATATTGTTTTTTTACAAGTGTGGAGTATAATTTCTAAGATTGACGCTATTCATAATGCAAGGTAAATTTACAGGTAAAAAAAATACATACTTATTACAGAAAATACAGCCAAAATGGATTTTCATCTAAAAAATATTTAGGTGCTGTGCACAACTGCACATATAGTCACTGCAATTTTACACATATTTTTGACCAACCGCCTCCCCTACGATATAATTACTCGAATCCCGTTATGCTTAATTAGGATAATTTAATTGCTAATATTTGCATTAATATATTGAAATTTGGGAATTTAAACTTTTCTTTTATTGCTATGTAAACGTAAAATGCTTTTTATCCGAAAAAGGTGTCATATTCGAAATTTATTTTTCAAAGTGAAATTACATTTATAATTAATCGGAGTTTTTTTAATAGTCCATTTTTTATATTTTTGTTTTTTAGTGTATTTGTTTTATAATTTGGACTTATTTATTATGGTGGCTTGGTCATGATGGTTTTGGGCTGTGGGGCGCCTTGTGGTCAGTGTCTTGATCTACGGATCAGAAGGTCCCGCGATCGAGTCCTGGTCGCTGAAAACCCACCGAGTATAAGAGGAGTACGTGCTCGTTAAACCTGTTGGGTCCGAAAGTCCTGTGGGCGGTCATTGCTCAGTTTATAAAAGGTAGAAACCTAAATAAAGGTTAACTAAGCCCTCCATGTCTCCCTGTTTTATGAACTTGAATAACTGAATTAAATAACCCCTTGTTCTTCTATTTTCCATGTTTAGTTCTTAATCTATTATCATAATCGATACCCGATAAACCCTTAATCATTTTTGTAGCCCTATGCTGAACTTTTTCAAGCAACTCTTTATAGTCCATATCTTTTTTGAGGAAGGGGGACCAAAACAGAACAGCATATTCCAGATGTGGCCTTACCAATCCCTTTTACAATGGAAAATGTTATTTATACTTGGATCAAAATTTTTTATTTATAGGTTATAAATTAGATTATTTAAGTATAAAAAATCTTAATCATTCGAATAGACTTCCAATCAGTAAGAGTTTTAAAATGGACTCAAACAAAGGATCCCACAAATTATCGTTGTACTTTTGCCCTTTTCCCAAAGAACTAAATTTAAAGTTTCAACCCGCGTCATCAGTTTCCTGAATTGTCTTTCCTTTTTCTTTACAACTTCTTAGGTTTAAAAAGAACATTTCAAGAAGAAAGTTGGAACTAGGAATAGCTTTTTTTTATTCTGGTGGTTTTCTTGCGTTAGCATGTTTAGTTACCTTAACTGATAAAGACAGTATACTTAAATGGAGGAAGTATTTAAAGAATTAGTTGTGACTGTTTGAGTTAGGTGAAGTCCAGATAATCTTGGACCTCTGACTTTGACCGCTATTTTACAAAGAACTGCAGAATAGCTTAGCTAATACAGTAGTAGACACATTCTTAATGGGCTCAAATGGAGCCTACAGAGCAAATCGGTTAAGCGAAAATCCGATAAAGGTATGTCCGGTATTTCATTGCACATTGGACTTAATACAATTAAATTGATGCCCATTTTTTAGTCCTTGGGAGGGTCTGTGGAACCCAGTCGGTTAGGCACATGCCTTGCATCCAAAAGGTCCTAGGTTCGTGTCCGGCATCGCCAAAATACCTGCCTACCTATAAAACGGCAAGAGTCTTAACGCTGCGTACGATGTCGCCCTTAACGGTTGCGTTGGGTGCCTACTCAGTAGGGTGGGCCGAAAAAAACTTTTTATTTTATTTCGGATCGCTATAGTGCGGAAAAGTTGCCATTGGTAAAGACATGAAAAATGCACAAAAAATTATTTTTTTATTACCATATCTTCCGTTCGCGCAATGCCATCAAAGTTGGCAAAAAATTGTTAAAAACCGTAATTTTTCATAATTTTTTTAAAACACGGTAGATGTTTTTAATTACGTTCCTATATCATGAATTAACTACCAAAAGTATGTAAAATCCATATATTATAGCACTTGTTAATAATAAATACTATATTATTTTTAATAATAAGTTATTATACATTTGTGTCAGATCTTCAGGCCACTCAACGTAGTATAAAATTAAGAAAATTCGTATTTTTCGCTAAATTTCAAAGTTTTAACTTTTTGTAAATTTTAATCATGCAACATGATATAGAAAAGCAATTAAAATCATATATCGTGTGAAAAAAAATTATGAAAAATTACGATTTTTGACAATTTTTGCCAACTTTGATGGCATTGCGCGAACGGAAGATATAGTAATAAAAAAATAATAAATAGTGCATTTTTCATGTCTTTACCAATGGCAACTTTTCCGCACTATAGCGATCCGAAATAAAATAAAAAGGTTTTTTCGGCCCACCCTACTACTCAGGTGTCGGCTCGTCACTTAACTGTGGTTCTAAAATACGACGCCAGTCGCCATTAGCCCTCGTGTAGCAGTAGTGCGACGACAATTTCAACTAAATTGAATTAACTAAGCTCAAGGAAGCGACTTAAAAAGCATTTCTTTACACCAAACAAAAATAATACATTATTCAAATAAAATAATTGAGCAATGCATTTAAACATCCATTCTCAATACAACCACCAGGAGACGCTGCGAAAAATTTAATATTCCCATTCTCCACGATAAAAATGTCCTCCAATAAAATATTCGGTAACCATTGTCTGGGAGGACAATAATCAATTGAAGTCCTATGCAAAGAGGAATCCACTTTAAAAATCAATTGCGGGAACTACCGAAATAGGCCGTATCCATAAAATTTCTCGAATTGAATTACGCTAGGGTTCCAGGACAAATGCAGTATAGGAAACAGTAGTTTATGGTACGTTTCCGGAACGCTTATGGTACTTAAAAAGACAACTGATTTAGAAAATGTAAGATGAAATTCAATTTTTTAAACCAAAGACATATTCGGTTTGGGTGCAGCTGATGGCATATTCCGCGAGTATTACATATTCAAAATTTTTGTCAACCGAAAAAATGTGGCAGTGTGGATGCAGTTTTATAGTATTAGAAACCGAAAATATTGTTTCCAATATACAGGGTGACCGTAAAAGAATGTCCGAGTTTTAATGGTATATTACAAGAGTTTATATACCAAATATAACAAATCATACATGAAATCGAAGGAAAACTAGCCTAGTTTTCTCTATAATTGAATCGGTGAGTGCAGAAACAACGTCAGTCACAAATTTCAAATTTTTCGGGAGGGAGAGAAAACGTAATAAATCCTCCTCTATTTCTGCACTAAACACTCGAACAAACGTCCTGTATATGCAGAACTACTAGACAGACTAACGTAGTTTTTGCACCCAACACGCATCTTGCCTTTCTACGCTTATTTTCATTGAAAAAGAATTTTCAGATTTTTTTCACTGAAGTGGTTTCTGCATGCACTCACCGATTCAATTATTTATTGAACATTTAAAAATATGATAAAAAAGCAATTTCAAAACGTGGGTTTATCGAGACATGTAAGTCAGCTACATTTATTTATAAAGAAACAATTTGCAAAAATATTCAATTCCGCCGGAAAAGTGTGGCTTATTTATTTTTTTTCAATTGAATTAACACAGAGGCACTTTGCTTTGGAAACCCGCGATCACATTCAGGCTCAATCGCCCTTAAGGGCTAAACTGAAACTGATACATAATATATTACTTTCAGAAACTGTAGTCAAGCAGGCCATTAATTCCATCAATTATCTGCTTATTGATTCCGTCAGATATCCCTACATAAAAAGCAGTTTCGGACATGCAAGTTGAATAACTTTTTTTTCTACCTCGTGTGTTTTTCTGTTTGCCTGATTGATGACTATTTTTCTTGTCCGACATGCAAAAAAGTCCAAGAAAAAAAAAAGATTAAATAATCCTACGGATAATAAATTATGTCTTAACGTCCAATGTGGTGAGTGGTAAAAATAATTATAGAATAACGTTACTTATTTTTGTAAATACATGCTTAATTTAATGTCGAGACAATTTTTGTCGTATATTGGGATTGTACATGGCCAAAACCCGACACTTGAAGTAATTTTTTTTTGTCTATTTCTACATTTTATTTGAATATCCGGCTATTTAGGTTTTACCTTAAATAGCCGGACCAGAGGACATGGTCAGAAAATGAATAAATCGGTAAGAAAACATTATTTTTGCAATAGAGTCGTCAATGTGTGGAATGCTATACCAGAATACGTTGTGTATTCGGAGAGAGTGGAAGATTTTAAGAAGAATCTCGATAGCTATTGGAAACTATTGAGGAATTAGATATACTTTGGACCAACCTTGCTGGTCCTCCACCCTGTTGTTATTCGACAATTTTTGTACTTGGATTTAAATGTAATGTCGATGACTGGTAGTTATGCTGTAGTACATAAATAATATCCAACTAGCGTTGATGTTGTTTGAGGTTGCGCGTGAGGTGAATTGTTGTGAACCTATTACTAATTATGTATTTTGCTAATTTTGATCTTATAAGTCAAGACAGAGTTACCTCCAATTTCAAATAATAAAACGTTAGGTAAGAGTATCTAATGAAGAGGTAAGAAAAACTTGGTTTATAAAATCCTCCTAAAGTGCTTAATTTGCTCCAACTGACGGTAGTTGCTTTTGTTTAATTTTAACAGGATTATAATATCATAGAAACTATCCCTTTTCTACTTTTTTTTTTCTTTAAACAGTTGCTAGTTCAAATCTGCAAATTTGACTGGATTTGTTTTCAAGTGTACAACCAACAAAAAAAAACAGTTCTTTACTTAACGAAATATAAAAATATCTTGTTTCAGGAAAATCATCAGAAATTCAATGAAATTCATCAAGAACATTCTTTTTATTCTATTCAGGACTAAAAATGCAAAGAAGAAAATCCTTCTTTCAAGATTCGTAACAATTTTTAACATTCTCCTGCCTTAGGGCACAGTTAAAAAAGCCTAGGAACGGGAAAAAATCCATACTTCAACAGTTGAAAGTGAAATTTTATCCTTTTGTCAACTGTAGCAGAAAAGTTCTCAACTTCGTACCTGCACCAAAAAGGCTTTTTTGAAACGAAGGGAAATTCGGAATAGTTTTTGCGGTATTTTCTGAAATATTTCTATTTAAAGTTTATTCGGTAAGTGTGCATCCTTTGAAAATGAAGAAATTTTTCCAGAATAAAGCTAATTTACTTTTTTATAAACCAAGTTAGTAACGATATTATTGTAGCGTGGTGGAGCGTTTTTCTTAATGATGTGTTTTTATTTAGAATTTATTCTAAATTTTTATTACAACACTTACTGAAAGGGATAAAAATGTTATGAAATATTGTATACGATTGTTTTGGTTCATTTAACTTTGTTCAAGAGCTACATGAAGACTGCTAGGAATAAATTTTGTGATAGGGTAGACTAGCCAGTGAATGAACGCTTAAGCACAATTTGTTTTAAGAAAATTCACACATTTTAAGAAAATATAGCTTGTGGGTTTATGACAATGTGAACACATCTGTCATTATATGTAAATTCTACAAAAGAAAGAGGTGACTTTATTGCATTTCTTTGGGTCTTTTGGTAGTCCTAATACAAAGTGGTACAAAAGCCAAGTGAATGAACAGTACTTTTACCAGTGAATGAACACAAAAATGTCCAGTCAATAAGCATGTTGGATTTTAATTAATGACCAGGACAACCTATCAGATGTCAGATAGCTTCCTACTGGATGAGAGGAAGTCCATGTTACCAATCCATCCAGTGGAATGATTTTTTTATCCTTACTTTTTAAATGTATTTGCCAACTGTTCATTCACTGGGGCCTGTTCATTCTCTGGACAGTCTACCCTGTCTGAACCATGTTCTCTAAATATAAAGGGAATTCGCGCAAAACTTACAGTGTTACTTCGTCGTTAAAAAACACTGAAGGTTTAACCTGCATCAGTCCCGTACGACCCCCCACCTGAATATAATTTCTGTCTCAAGATTTTAACTCTCTACATCACACCAGCTCTATGGTTGGCCTAATTTTCCCTTTTTAATGTGAAAGAATTTTAAACTAGATGTTTGTAACACTACACGACTTTCAATCAACATTCAATAAATCAATTCACTTTAATAGAAATTACATACCCAAAAGGCAAATTTCAATAATTTTTTACAAGGTTCCATGGCATCGATCATTTGCGTATGAGCAATTTTATCGATAAAAGTCGGCAAGTACTTGGAACTCATGTAAGAAGTTTTAAGTCTGTAGCTCTCTTCGTTTTTCGGTATTATCTTTAAAAAGAAAAATACCTGGCAGTTACCATTTGTGCGTGCAATTTCCTCTAAAACGTCATTCTGGCGTTCGATAACTACTTGGAAAATCGGAAAACAAAGTGCGTAACTCTTTTAGTTCGAGCTGTAGAGTTGTTTTTGACAGGCAGGCATGCGAGCAGGCATAATCCTTAATTTCAAAAAAAAAAAAAAAATAGAATAGAATCAGCACAGCACCCTCCGAAACATGATGAAAACAAAAAAATTCTTTTTTAGACTTTCGACCCCATTGCAATGCTTTAATTACCTGCAATTTCAAGTTAAGTAATTGACAGTAAAAAGAAAGTTGAGCTGTTTATGGGTAGTTGGTTGGTTGGTTGACATATATTTTCAGGCTTGTGTGCTTGGTCGCAAGGACCCGCTTATGAACCATCGTCAAGTAGTACAACACAAGACACACACAAACACATATGACAGATGTTGCCATCTGTCGCCACCTCCACAATTTAGACATGTCCCTGAAGGGGAGGGAAATTTTCTCCAGGAACCTGTACCCATGGTGAACTGCACAATGACCGAACACAGGACTTTCGGACCCAACAGATTTTACGAGCACGTACTCCGCATATACTCGGTAAGTCTTCAGTGGCACCGGGTCTCGAACTCTCATCCTTCCGATCTCGAGTCCGAGATCCTGACCACTAGGCTCCTTACAGCCCTGTTTGTGGGTAATACCAATGATATATCAAAAAAGGCAATGCTGTAAAAACGTTATTTCTATCGCCAAAGTGCAGCGAAATAATTTCGCGAATTCTTTTTTACTAATAGAAAATGAAACGAATTCGACATGATTGCAAAGTTCTTAATCCACTCTTCGCTACCTTGTTCAACATCAAAAAGTAAAACTTGAAATAAACTGTAAAAACGTTATTGCTATCACCAAAGTGCAGCGAAATAGTTTTGCGAATTATTTTACACGAAACGAAAATGCAACGAATTCGACATGTTTGCGAAGTTCTTAATCCACTCTTTGCTACCTTGTTCAACATCAAAAAGTAAAACTTGAAATAAACTTAACAATACCGCCAGACAATTCAAAACAAAACTTTAATATAAGGCATCCAAACAAACCCTCAAACTTTCTTTAACTAAAAACCACCCACACAATTCCAAATCAGAATCTGAACCTCAGTTCCTTTAATTGAGATAATGCCGCGTATTAGCTCTTCAAAGAGGAAAATACTCCGATTGAACTTCTTTTCTGCAACGAACTGACTCTTCCAGATTTCCTTTCCTTTAATTGCTAGCTCTTTATAATGGTATGTGTAGGATATCATTAAAATAGCATCGGTAATCTTTTGATAATAAGCTTGGATTTTGGTGTGCCACGAACAGAGAAGGTCGAATGTATTGATATTTGAATGTGTTAGTTTGAGATAGTTTTAACATTTTCAAAAGAAGTCAAAATAATTAAGAGGGAACGGAACCCTCCATTGAAGCTCAGGTTAAAATGACCTTTTTATGTACCTTTTTCTCAGAATCTATTGGATACTTCTAATGGAATTTTTATTAGTTGTTAAATGGATGTTTATCAATATTTTACTGGAGGCATTCTCTAAATTTTTGTTTGGTTTTTAAATTATAATTTTTAAGGACTACTTATTTTTGTTTACCTAAAAGCATCTATAATATTAAAAAGAAAAAAAATAAGATAGTTATACTCAAATCCTTGAAGGGATTTTTAGAAACCAACTTCTTAAATATGTATAAAAAATTCCAGGCTGATAGTTGCAGTAGGTTTTGATAAAAGTTACATAGAAAAAGTAGGTTTTGAGATACAATCCTTTAAAGTAAACAATATGTCTGGAATTTATCTAAACAAAGTTTGTTAAAAAAATATTAAAAATACTTTCAGTACTCGAAACTTCTAATGTAATATATCGTTGAAAAGCTAAGATTTACTATTTTCAGAAACACTAAAAAACATTGAGATGTCATTTTTTGAAAATTTTTGGGGTTATGCTTCCCTTTAAATCTGAGTTTGTTGTATAGTCTAAATGTTTCCATGTAAAGAAATGGCTCAAGTCTGAAACTTAAATGGCTAATGACATGTAACTATAGTGTAAATCACAAGTTAGGAGGAGTTTGCAAGCTCTTTAAATTTGAAAAATAAGCAAAGTTAAATGAAGCGCGTTATATTGTTTAGTTTTAATCTCTTGCAATCTGGTGTGCCCATTTGGGGACATTTAAATAATCCCCACAAACAATTAAAACGTTAATTAGTTCCGAAATTGATCTGGTTTGATAGAAGAGGATCCAAATATAAGTTTTCAGCCTTTGATTACTGGTATCAGTCATTTATTTCTATAAAAAATGGAGTTGAACGAGAGTCAATACTATATTAGAGCTTTTTTAAAAAACTTATTAATTTTTTTTTCAAACTTTTCAAAAAGTGGTTTTAGTAAAGTCATTTTGCATTAAAAACAATGTTAAAATAATCCGTTAGCTACAAATAAGGGATACGACCTCTTTTGTTGCATTTAAGCACAAACATGTGTATTTTTAAAGGATATGCGAGTTTGAAGCTGTGTCCCTAAGTACAGAGTGGTTATAAAATAACGCTCGCTATTCGGAGTGGTCTTAGCTTTAAGGAATAATCCAATTGCATCAAACATAGAGACACTTACTAATTAAGAAGGGGGTTGGGAATAATGCAGTCATAAAAAATCTTCGAAATTATAATTTAATTTTTTTTAAATTACTCTTAAAGGGTTCTAAATTACGAGGCGTAGCCAATTATGGCCAATTACGGCTAACACAGCCAATTACGCTTCGTGATTTAGAACCCTGGTCAAGGGACGAGTTTGTTTTTTATGATTCCATTATTTTCCCCCCTTCTTGATTATTAAGTGTCAAAATTTTTTGTTGCATTCTGATTATTCATTCAAGCTACAGACCACTCCGAAAAGCGAGCGTTATTTTATAACCACTCTGTACTTGTAGGATATATAATTATAGGATTTTGGTCGGGTCTAAAGAGATTATGATACTAGAATAAATTGGACTTAATTTGATTGATATAGTATGTATAGATTGGAGAACTGATAAAAGATGTGTCGAATAATCTTCTATAGCTCCAGTGATATTAATAGAATTCTACAACGCGTTAATGAAAATAGGACTAATTCAAATACTGTTAAGGTAATGAAAAATATACGTTTGGCTGAAATTATATGCTTTTTACTCCCAAAAAAGCGTTCGAATGCGAATTATTTTCAAAGGTAACCAGATTTATTTTCAATTTATGTTTGGAATATATACACTTAGAGAATGGATAAAAGAAATTTAGGTAAAAGCAAATCGCACTTTTCAAGAATCAAAAGGATTATTCAGAATCCATTGCCATATAACGGCGTCAAAGTACAGGAATAAAACAAAAAAGCAATATGAAAATTCCTCACTTACATACAAAATAGTTTTTCAAAATTTGATTGAAAAAAATCATGCATTGTTTCCTTCAGTATAAAAGATCTACTTGAATTTCTTTTATGGAAAGTGCGAAATAATTTATAGAATTCACGGTTGAACAAAGATATTCAATCAAATGCATTTCTCAAAAGTGCATAATTTTGAAACGTCTTTTTATGTTTAAACATATGCTATAAGTAATATAGAATTCAATAATGCCATTTTAATTTATATAATAAAAAAGTATATATTTATAGGAAATTCGATGCAGATAATCAGAGCTCTATGTACAAAATAAACATTAATAGAAACTTTAATTATATTCTAGAAAATTACATCGACATATTTACCCTACAAGTGTTATTACTTGGCCAAGTGGCTTCGTGGTAGTGCTTTGCATTGCCACGCCACAGGTCCGGGTATCGAATCCCGGATTGGGCAAGGTTTGACCCATCCTTTCATTCCTTGAGTGGGTCGATAAAAAGGGTACCCATGCTTGGGAACTAAACACTGGGTGTTTCTCGTGAGGCTGACCATCTTACTGGGATATATGCCTAGCTCCCCAGAGCCCTAAGTCATGAAAGCTGTAATGGGCACGGCCGGCCTTGGCCCAGTAATTGGCTGTTGCTCCGTGGATTGTAGTTAAGTTAAGTTATTACTTTAGTTAAATACATTTCAATCTTCGAAAACAGGTCTGCACTCCTTGCCAACCTAAGTTGGGTAAATAGAAATATGCTATGGCGAAGATCCTTCCGCGTATGTATAGAGCTCCATAAATAATTTGTGAATCCATCAAGAAAACATGTTAAAACATTAATTTCATTTAAAGTGTAACATATTTTAATATTTTTTGTGAAAATGTGCCCATTTTATAGGAATGAAAAGTGTATTTTGGTTAAATTGTATTCAGAGCATTTTGGTATGTAAATATTACTTAACAAGAGTTTCCCGCTGCCTGTTTACTCTTTGTTTTTACCCTAGTTAGGTTGGCAAGGAGTGTAGTGCAAGGTGTCTGACTTAATTTAACACGCGATATGGAAAACTTAAAATTCAGGGAATTAAAATAATGTCTCAAACAAAAAAAATATAAATGTTATTTTTGAAAGCAGCACATACTTTCATCGGCATCTCTCCCTCCAGTTTCTTTCCAATTACTTGTCGAATGTACCGTCGAGTTTTTTCAATAGCATTCCAATTTCTTGTTGTTCTTCGGAAGCGTTTTTATTCGAAAAACTCGTGTTTTTTACTCGAGATTCGTCTTGCGAACTCGTTTTTGCCAAGAAAATCGGAAGTATTTAAAAAAAAAATCGAAGTCATCTTAAGTACATTTCCAGGGATGAGCATATTGCCCTCTTTAGGGTTTGTTTTGAGATTTGACAGCGCTTATTAATCTAAAAGGTTCCAAAAAATATAGCATTCAACTATAAATTTATAATGAACAAAAAACAAAAACATACACATTTCCATTTTATTGATAATTGAAAAGTAAAGATAAATAGGGCTGTGAGGCGCCCTGTGGTCAGTGTCTTGATCTACGGATCGGAAGGTCCCGCGATCGAGTCCTGGTCGCTGAAAACTCACCGAGTATATGCGGAGTACATTCTCGTTAAATGTGTTGGATCCGAAAGTCCTGTGGGCGGTCATTGCGCAGTTTCCCACGGGTACAGGTTCCTGGAGACTATTTCCTTCAGGGACATGTCTAAATTGTGGAAATGGCGCGTGATAGATGGCAGCATCTGTCACGTATATGTGTGCATGCGAGTGTGTGTGTGTGTTGTGACTGTCTTACTTGCCGAGGTTTATAAGCGGCTCTCTGAGCAAGCACGCAAGCCTGAAAATATATGTATTCCAACCAACCAACTAAAGATAAATATGGGTGGCACTACGAAAAAAGGATATCGCCAAGAGTTTTCAACTAAAATGCATCAATAATTTGAAGGTTTAAGTTTCTCTTCACTTAACTTTGATGAATCGTTCTTATACGAAAATATTTAACATGATTAGTGTAAAAGTCTTATGTTTGCATTTATAAAAAATGAATAAGAATTTCCGCTTGATAAAATCTCTAGAACTAAAAATCTGTTTAAATTACTAAGAATGAGATCATAAAAGAATGACAAGAAGTGTTCAACTGATTCTACTCTGTAAAAAATTGATTTAAGACAACATTACTCCGTGAAGCCAGTGGCACATGTGCTGCTTCAATATTTGCAAGTAACCTTACAGTAAACGCAGTAGCTTAAAAAGAAGAGAGGTAACTGTATGCTTCCTCCTTTTTTAGGTTTTAATGGTACATAATATATTTTGTGTAACTTTAGATCGTAAAAGTTGAAACAACCAAGAATTTTAAAATAAAAATATATATTTTTGGTAGTTAATTTGGTCACGTGAACTTGGCAACATTTTCAATAACGAAGAGCGCGTACGGCAAATTTCCCGGTGACTTGACTCTGTTTAGCTTCTACACTGCATTTATAGCGTAAAAAGTGGAAGGTATTATAATCGATCGTTCAGTCCGTCTGCCACCCTTTTTCATAACCCAAACTACAAAAGCCAGAAGGAAGTGTGGTACGAGAAAAAATTAAGCGCATCGAAATTATAAGACATTAAAAATCTCTGAAAAAACGAACTCAAAGTACTTTAATTATTAGAAAAAACTGCAAAATTTAATGCTCATTTAAAAAGCAGAAGTCATTTTTATTAGAATTAAATCACAACTGCCATTCGCAAAAATAGTTCTAGAAACTTTCTTTCTTTTAAATAATAAATAAAAGAAATCTATTTTTTCGGCATTAATCAGTTTAAAGTGACGTCAAATATCGTTCTCACTTAAATTCTTTAATTGTATGTTAATAAGAAATAGTTTAATTCGATTTTTAAGCTAAAAAAAATACGTATTTTTTCTTTGAAATATAAATTAATTTACCAGACTAGGGTAACAATTATTGAATTTTCGGACTAAAATAAATGAAACTAGCCGAATTTAGCATGCAAATGTTTAATACAGATTTAATACTGTGTATGGCGTATCTTTCAATGTTGAACACAGATGTTTTGGTGCGGGATGAGTTATAGATTCTGTTACCTAATTGTTCTCTGGTTGGTTGGTAGACATATGTTTTGAGGCTTGTGTGCTTGGTCAGAAACCCTCTTATGAACCTTCGTCAAGTAAGACAGACACAACACGCACACATACACGACAGATGCTGCCATCTATCGGGCGCCACCTTCACAATTTAGACATGTCCCTGAAGGGGAGGCAAATAGTCTCCAGGGAACTGCACCCGTGGGAAACTGCGCAATGACCGCCCACAGAACTTTCGGACCCAACAGATTTAACGACCACATACTCCGCATAAACTCGGCAAACACAAACATCAATGCCTTATCGTGATTCGAACCCGAACCCAGAAGATCCAAATTAACCATGAAATTAACAACAGTATTGGTCAAAGTAATAGTAAAGGTTTTGACCTGTAGTTCCTTTCAAATTAACAACATCCAAAGGCTACAAACATCAAGTCAACTGAATTAGTTAGCAATACGACTTTTAGAGTCAAAAACTAAACAACTCGTATATTGACTTTTTCATTTTAAACAGATTTTTTGTCGATTTTTTTTTGTGACGTGTTTTTATCATTACCCGTGTTGTTCATGCTTGAGCGCCAGAAAGTTAATTAAACGAATTACAAACGAAATAAAAACGGCATTTTTTCACTCTTTTAATTTTGAAGAAATATTTTTATATTTTTTTGTCGTTGCTTTTATTAATTTGATTTCAATTTTTGTGGTTCTTTTTAGGTTTAATTAGAATTCTCTTAGTTGGTGTTCGTTAGGAGAAAAACAAAATTTATTAATTAAAAGTTTCGCTTGATTCTTTTTATTCAAAGAATGTCATGTGTTCCTAGTATTCTTTGCCCCAAAATTAAACAGGGTTGCTTACATTAAGCAAAAGCTTGGATTCCATAAAAAAATTGAATACCAAAGACATTTTTTAAATTCTTTTTTAATTAAATTTTAAATCGCTTTTAAACAACTTTATTTTTGTCACTGACTTAAAAAAAATTGACTGATAATTTGACTAACTGATAATTTGACTAACTGATAATTTGACTAACTTGATAATTTGACTAACTGATAAAAAAATTGTGAAATTTTTTCATTAAGTGAATTTTTTTTAATATATTGTGATTAATTTCAGTTTTTGATTGATTTTAAAATTTAAATGATTATTTTTTCTTTATCAAATGAAATATTTCTATGTACTATTGTGATTAATTTCAGATTTTGCATGTGATATTAATAAACAACAATGTCATTTCATTTAAATTTTTATAGTTTTAGTATATATATCATTTAGTTTATGGTTAATCTAGATGATAGAAAAATATTAAAGTTTATCTGTAGTGGAAAATATTATTACTCAGAATATACCCATTCAAATGAATTTTTTTTAATACATGCATTAATATTAAAAAGTTTACAAATCAAAGCATACTCCTGTGTCTACTAGCCATATCTAGCTATGTCGACGTTCTCCCTTTATGTTTCAAATCTCTTTAAATTTAAACACACCCCTAACAATACATTGGTTGATATAATGAATTATGAATAAAATTAAAGCTAGAATTTTCGATTAAAGGTCTAATAATAGATGTCCTCCCCAAATTGAATGCTTCTATTCATTGCTATGACTGAGGATTAGGGTATACGTGGAATTGAGAAACGGTCATTGCTTTCGCTAAAGCGATTTCCATTTAAAGATACATATTTCTATAATTTAAATTGCAGGAATGCGAACAGAAAATGTCTCTATAGCTCCTTTTCAGGATGAGACAAATAAAAGTGGTCCCGCACTAGAGATGGGAATACGTTGAATTGCTTGGCGAGAAAAACTCTTGAAACCGCCTGAAACCTGTTCTTGCATTGGATGGATCGGATTAGCTTCACATTAGAGCTACTCATAGACTAATGGCGAGTTCAGATCTTAGTTCGTATTGTATGAAGACGTCCCATAATGCAAAATTTGTGTATTTCAATCAATTTAGAATGTTTTGTATTACCAAAAACAAAAATGTCAGATTCTCTAGGATAAATAACGACCGAAATAATCACTTGTCGGAACTTTTTTTTTGTTCTGCTCTATAACCTCGTTTAGATTTCATTTCAATTTGCTTTTCAAACCTTAGCGTAGTTGCAGGCAAATAATTCGCCAATCATTTATTTGGGCTTGATATTGAAACGATCAATAGCTTCAGTTAGCATGCCTGTTTTGTATTGGTTTTAGACTCGGCAACATTTCTGTCATTTTTTTATCTCCACATTGGGGCCACTTTTATTTGCCTCACCCTGTATTTTGTAATGTTAAAAATAGTCTGCTTGGTTTCTCTATAAGAATGGATCCCACTAGATGCAACAGCTGTGTGGTGAATTGATTCAACCTATTTCCAGAATTAAGTTGAACCGTTATTTAGAATTTGGAAACGAAAATCTGAGAAATGCTTCAACCGAATACTGGAAATAGGATTAAATGTTTCCTCAAACTGTCATTGCTGATACTAGGAGTCATATTTTTGGCAAAAAAAACAATTATTTGTAACAGCTTATGCCTAGAAAAGTCAAGGCAAATAGGTAATCGAAGGATCTTTTACCTGCCACAAAATCATGTGACATGCGTGCCCATGATTTTCTCATCCAGCAAATCAGACGATTCAGCCTCAGCCTTGTGTAAAATCCACAAACGTGGGTTTATGAGGTGGACACGTAACACCTATCAGCCACTGAGCCGCTTCAGTTTCGAACAAAATTTCTTTTCATTCTTTAAACGTAGTAAGTTTTCATAGGGAAGTTAGTGGAATAGTTATAGTATTGGACGATTGGACCCATCTTCTCTAAAGAGTGGAGGTTCGTAAACTACCTATTACCAGTCGTATCATAAATAACATATGTAGCGGAAAATATTTTTTAAAAAATCCACAAGTTACTCAATTTTTTTGAACAAGGATATATTACATTTTGAAACAGGGCATACTCAAAAATACGCACATGAAGGACGATTTCAACTTAATTTTTAAATAACGGGCGTACTCAAAAATAATAACTGATTGTTTAATTCTTGATTGTAAGCATGTTTACAAAAATGAGTACATGTAAGTTTCAAATTTGAGTAATATATTTACCCGGAGCAATTTTGACGACGCTTACTCCGATTTGAGTGATTCTTACTCAATTTGATAATTGTCGCTTTTGGATTCTTATACCTATGTCAAACTTACCCAATCAAATGTCAATATATTCGACTTTCTCTGTTCCTGGATCACCAAAATCCTAGCTTATTATCAAAGATTACCGATGCTATTTTAATGATAACCTAGACATACCTTTATGCTAGCAATTAAAGCAAAGGTTACTGAAAGAGTCAGTTCGTTGTAGAAAAGAAGTTCAATCAAAGTATTTTCCTCTTTAAAAAATTAATACTAGGAATTATCTCAATTAAAGGACCTTAGATTTAGATTTTTAATTGGAATTGTGCGGGCGGTTTTTAGTAACCGAAAGTTTTAAGGTTTGTTTCAATGCATTATATTTAGGCTTAGTTTAGTATTGTTTGTTTATTTTAATATTTACTTTTGGATGTTAAACCAGGTAGCACATGGCGGATTAAAAACTTAGTGAGGGCTGGGAAGCCCAGTCGGTTAAGCACTCGCTTAGCATGCGGAAGGTCCCAAGTTCGGGTCTGGGCATCTCCAAAATAGCTGCCGTCCTATAAACGGCCCGTGCAGCCAAAAATGTCCGTCGAATAATACCCCGTGTAAGGGAGTGCACGTTAAATATCCTTCAAAGTCCTAACGTACGATGTCGCCCTTAACGGTTGCGTTGGGTGCCTATTCAGGTGTTGCCTCGTCACCTGACTGTGGTTCTAAAATACGGCGCCCGTCGCCAATAGCCCTCGTGTAGCTCTAGTGCGACGATAATTCAAACCTAACCTAACCTAAAAACTTAGTAAATTAGTTGAATTCATTGCATTTTCGTTTCGTAAAAATGTATTTTCAAAAATACAATTTTATTGATATTTGACAATTGAGCTATAACGTTTTTGCAGCATGGCCTTTTTGGATATACATAATTGGTAGTGCCATCCCTGTTCTTACATTCTTTTTTAATAGGGATTATTGGATTCCATGGTTGTTGTTTGGCGTTGAATTGAACTAATGTTGCATGAATTGACCTACACCAGGGCTATTGGAGACGGACGTCGAAGAATAGTGCGTCTAGGTCAATAGGTTAGTTACTGCAGTTGGCCTTGAATGCGGAAGGTCCCAGTCTCGGGTCACTCAGGCATCGCCAAAAATGTCCAACGAATAATACCCCGTGAAGAGGGGGTACATGTTAAATTTGATGCAAAGTCCCAAAGGTACGATTTTGTAATCAACAGTTGCGTTGGTTGACAACTCTGGTGTTGGCTCGTTTATTTCTTAATTATGACGCCCGCCGCCAATGCACTCATGTAGCTGCTACGGAAAATCAAGCAAACCTAACCAAAGAGCAAAAAATCACTGGTAGAACTAAAACTAAACACAAATATACCTTCCGATGGTTATTAATTTAATTTGAATTGAAAATAACGTACTCGGTGTATATTCTTCAGTTTACCTGCTCACAACAAAACTATTCTATACAATATGTGGCAAAATTTTTACTTCGTAGTATAACGAGTATCTCAAGAAAAGGAAATCACTAATATAAAATCAAAAATTTATAAAAAGAATACACACATTTCAAACGTTATTAATTCAATTTGTATTGAATGTAACGTTGAAATCAATAGCTGCTTCTTTACTTTCGGGAAGCACAATAAACGAGAGAACTCAAAGAAAATTAATCTAAATTTTCAAAAACATCTTTCAGCGGAATAAAGATTTTATTAGGAAATAAATATTTTATCTTTCAATGAAATCTAGTGATATTCAAAAAGTTGTGTCGAGGAAAAAATCCAATAAAAAACATCGATTTTGTACAACGCTTAGTCCAATCTGATATTGAAAAGGATATTTTTCAGAGTAAAAAAAATATCCTAAATTAAAGTAGCATAAATTCAATATCTTCAAAGATGCATTCTTTAAATTAAGAAAAGTGTATAAGAAGTCTAAGTTTAATTTCTTTAGGGAATAAGTTTCGCTTCGTTTTTATGGAATGATAGTTTTTATTTATGTTTTGGGATATTTTCGAATTTAGAATTAAACCAATGGCTTTAAGCTGCTTAAGTTATTTCAATATCTTATCAAATTAATAAGGTATTTGGTTATGAATAATTTATAAAAGATTTTGATTGAATATTTATTTTTTTAGAGTGGATATCTTTTTCGTTCTAAAATGTAACTAGTTGAGAATGCATAAAAATATTGATAGGTGTGCGAATAAAGCTAACTTCCAAATCTAATGGGCTGCAATATTGGCGGTCAAGAAGTTGCAGACTCGGCACATTCCCCAGAACTGCGAGCTACTTTTTTGTGGCACATCTAGGCGACTGTCGCTACCAATTTTGGCCATCAGATTACAAAGAATCTGAGCTATCTGTGAATGTTAAAGTATGCCGAGAGAAACCAAGCCAAATGGTGGATCTTTACTATAGATCTATACTAACTCTATGGATCTTTTACATGAAACATAATCATATGACCTGCGTGCCCAAAATTTTTCCATTCAGAAAATTCGACGACTCAGCCGGAGCTCGAACCCGCGATCTTGGGCTTATGAGGTGGACACTATGTGGCCAGCTTATTTCAGTTTTGAAACAGCACATGTTATTAAGTAAATTTTATATTTTAACCTACTTAATTAGAGTTTTTTAGTAATTCTATGTTAAACTTTATTTGGCCATTTGATTTACCTTGCGTACTGTTGGCTGTACATACGAATAATTTGTGTCCTAGAGTGTTTGTATTTGTAAACCAAAGGATTCGGCCAAACTATAAAAAAACACAATTATTTGATTGATTTTATATGAAATAATACAGCAATTCCAGGTGATAATTTATGATAGAATTTCAAAGTTTAAGGTGTCGAAAATATTAAATTAATATTGTTTTAAGGTAACCCGGAATCGAAAATTCATTAAAAAATCGATTTTGAGATTTTAAAAGTTTTTAATAGCCCCGTTTCTTCTTTTTAAAATGGTATAAAAAACTTTACAATCAGCGCATTAGAGGTAATATTCTTTTGCGATTTCGCGAAAGTCAGTTTATGTTTAACCCTTTCCTTTCTGAAACGCCCGAGCAACTAAGGATTCGATAATGTTATTCCTATAAAATATTACGAGGGGGCAAAAAAAAGTTTTGTTTTTGTAATTTTTGATGCTTGAAATAGAATTATTTGTCTCAGCAATTAAGTATTACTTTTGCAAATTACCATGTTAAAGTCTTTAAAAGTGTCTAACTTACCGCTGTAAAAAGTTTCACAACAATATGTCTTACAGATTCTCAGAAAAAACATTTTAAAAAGGACTAACTTATCATTACAGTCTATTGGAGCTCTTCGAGATTCCAGGTTGCCTTAAAAATTAGTTTAAGAAATACTATTATATCTTCGATGTATAAAAATAGAGGGAGATAACAAAGCCTTTTTCTCTTTGTATTCCAGTAACTAAATTTATTGGAATATTTAATCTTTAATTGGAAATAGATCTAGCGAACGCAACGACCATTTCTCAATTCCACGTATACGCTAATCTTCTTATCAATGGAAGCTATGAAATCTGGGATGACATCTATTATTAGACCTTCAATTTGAATATCTAGCTCTAGCTTTATTCATAATTCCCTATATCATGTAGTATTATTAGAGGTGTATTCAAATCAAAGGATATTAGAAGAATAAAGGGAAAACCAAAAGAAGATTTAAATATAGAGTGATCTAGAAGATGTGGTTTGATTTGCAAACTAATTACAGATTACACATTCATTTAATTAAACCATACGTTTAATAAACTTAATTTGAATGGGAATATTTTGTATGCCAGATGGTCACGGGGCTTTAAAATAGAAAAACTTTAATATTTTTATAAAACTGAGATTAATCATACTATAACTAAAAAGGGGTCCTGATGGCAGAGTGGTTAGTATCGAAGGCCAGCAGTCTGCGAGCTGTAACGGGTGCGAGTCCGGTTCCCGCCTTCCATATGGGTGTACTTCCTTTTTTTGTGACAGTAAAACTCTTTCTGTGTCTGTCTTATTTGACAAAGGCTTATAATCGGGTCTCTGATCAAGCACACAAGCCGGAATTTAACTGTTAACTACCCTACCCTATGAATAAAAACGATATGTTAACCATAACTATAAAAAATTTAAAGAAATATCATTGTTTGTTAGATGCAAGAATTTAATTTAGGGAATATTATTTATTTTTATTACTAAATCTCCGATGAAATAATTTAAATTTTAAACTTTGTTACATAAAAAAATATTTTTAAAAGCTATTTCATGAATGTTTTTAAAAAATACTTTAAAATATTTTTTTGTACACTTATTTTTTTTTTAAATGTAAGTTAAAAAAAAACACAAGAGTTAAGATTTTTGTAACCCCTGTTTAATTTTGAGGAATCTAACAGGAACACATACCACTCTCTGAATCAAAAAAGAATCATGCGAAACTTTTAATTAATAGTTTTTGTTTTTCTTGTAACGAGCTCCACCTAGGAGAATTCTAATTAAACATAAAACAAAACCACAAAAATTGAAATCAAATTAATAAAACAACGCCAAAGGATGAAAAAATGCACATTTCTTTAAATTTAAAAGAGTGAAAAAAAAAGCTTTTATTTCGTGTGTAATTCGTTTAATTAACTTTCTGGCGCTCAAGCGTGAACAACACGGGTAATGATAAAAACAGGTAATAAAAAATCGACAAAAAAATCTGTTTAAAAATGAAAAAGTCAATATACGAGTTGTTTAGTTTGGGACTCAAAAAGTCGTATTGCTTACTACTTCAGTTAACTTGGCGTTTGTAGCCTTTGGATAGTGTCAATTGGAAAGGAACTACGAGTCAAAATCTTTACTATTACTTTGACAAATACTGTTGTTAACCTTTCAGTCCCAATGACAATTTATCATTATCATTTTAGAATTTTCTTTCTGATCGTCTATAGATATTTATGATATCAAAAAGCACATCATTCGAATCTTAGAACTTTTTCTATTGGAAAATATTTTTATTGATCCCAATAGATATCAGCTCTATTATGTTGGTTGGTTGGTTGATATACATATATTTTCAGGTTTGTGTGCTTGCTCAGAGAGCCGCTTATAAACCTTCGTCATAGCTGTATTATTATTTTTAATTATGATCAGGGAAATGATGATGCCAAATGGCATCACTGGGACTGAAAGGGTTAATTTTATCTCGGCTTATAGTTGAAACTAACATCGTTGATAAGGCCATTGACCGTAACAAGTTAAAGATAAGAATTAGGTTTGTAACAGAATCATCATTAATCCCGCTTCCCTATAACATCAGTGTTCAGCATTGAAAAAGGCGCCAAACATAATTTTAATTCTATATTAACCCTTTCAGTCCCAGTGATGCCATTTGGTATCATCACTTTCAATATTTTTTTCCAAATGTTTATGCCCCGTTATGACATACAAACAAACATCATTCGATTCTTCACACTTTGGTCAACACTTCTTCTATTCGACAGTATTTTACGTTAATCTCAATAAAAGTCCGAACTATTATTTTTTTTTTATTTAGAAAATAGCTAACAAGCGTTTCACCTGATTTTTGAAAAGTTCACTTCAGTTCCACATATTTAAAACACAATTTAAACTATTTCGGTTTAAAAAAATTACGAATTTTTTTTAATAATATGGTCAGATTCCTTAAAATATATAACCCGAAGTGCTTTTAGGTTATATATATATATATATATATATATATATATATATATATATATATATATATATATATATATATATATATATATATATATATATATATATATATATATATATATATATATATATATATATATATATATATATGTCGTGATGCATTAATTGATCGTAACAATAATGCATCGCTCCTTTTTTTAACATTCCTTTCCCACAGTAGCGAAATAATTTACAATGGGATTTGAGACTCGCGGATAAGAAGTTTCAGTGTGTAGGGCCATAAAAAGGCCAATAAATTCATTGACTTAGCAGTCAGAGTGACAGCGAGAGAACTCTTGGCGACAAACTCACTAGGTGGTCTCACTTGGAATTCTACGAAAAATGTCTGGAACGAGCTGGCTTTCCCACTGATTCTATTGGACAGAGGCAATAAAACAGAGGGAGATTTGAACCAATAGTACGAATAGACAACGCCCACAAAAAAGGCGGGCCAGGACGTGGAAGAAAACCGCACTAATATATATATATCTTGCCAAGAAAAGGAGCTAAGAAAAGAATTAAAAAAAAATGAAGCTTTAGAATCCAAAAAAAATCTCTTACATCGCCCATCAGCTCCAGTCCTGAGTACGCTATTTCCAAACACGGTAAAATGGACTCTTGGTGAAACGCCTGCACCCTAATCTGTTGCTCCAGCATCTAAGGAATAACCTCCAGACCTGGCAGTTGAGCTCCCAGCGCACCGCCTGCACCTGGCCGCTGAAATCCGCTGAAATCCAGCGCACCGCCTGCACCTGGCCGCTGAGATCCCAGCCACCCGGCGCTCTCAGACGTCAACTCCCAGCGCTGAGATGTCAACCTCCCGAGACTCTCCGATGGCCTGGCAGCTTCCAGCACTCTGACCCCAGCCTGCTGAATTTCTCCGACGGCCTGGCCTCTCACAGTCCTCTGATCCCAGCCTACCGCCATTCTCCGATGTCAACCTCCAGCACTCCCATACCAATGTTCCCGTCTCGATACATCCACTAGCATAGAAGTCCGAGCATCAATCCGTGAGTCTCATTTTGCATAGTTATTCAATCCCAATTGAAAACGTAATCTAACATGCCGCAATTTTAATTTAAATTATTTTTATTTATATATTTACTTCATCCAACCTCAATCCATTCCTTAAATCCAGATATATTTATCTTTGTTTGTTTAATTTTCATTTTTATCACATTTAATTGGGTTAATAAACTTGCTTTCTTAGACAAAATTTGGGATTCCTTATTTAGAGCATTTTATTGTTTTCATATTATATTATTGATTACATTGCAATTTCATTTCGGAAAATTAATGCAACCTGACAGGGATAGTCGCAGCCCCAGTTATTCAAATCACAACGCTCCCTTTATAAATATTTTGTACTAACCACTATTCGATACTAATGATTGATATATGTATATATTATTTGATATTTATATATGCACATACTATTTGATATCACGACATTGTTTTTGTTCAACTCTTTAATGCACACCGCGACAATGGTGCCAACAGGATTTTTTTTTCTGATTGAAACATTTTAAAAACTCTTGATTTTGTTGATTTGCATTTTAGTATTGTTATTTTTTTTTTTTGCTTTGCATTTTGATTATCCATGCCTCCCAGAAGAAGGCAACCCAACCCCCCAAATTTGGAACAAATAAACGCTTGTCAACCGGAAATGGCGCGTAACAACAATTATATCTCACTCTTAAATTATTTCGAAGGGGAATCTGCAGAAGAATGCACTTTCTTTTTCGAACAATTCGACCAAATTTCAAGACTAGGGAATTTTAACCCAGACGAAAAGATAACGATTTTAAGATCTAAGTTAAAAGGAAGGGCATTACAATTTTTGATTACCGATCCGGGACTACTAAATTTAAGGGATTATGAGCAAGTAAAAACTAAATTCCTTAATTACTTTAATCAAGGAACTGATTTAACCACAAAACAGTTAAAATTCAATAACATAAAACAACGTGATTCCGAATCAGTGCATAATCTAGCACAAAGAATAATAATTGCGTCTAATGATTATCTGGGTGTATCAGAAATAAATATCAATGGAGAAACGCAGCAAATGCTCGATAAATTACGATTGGCGAAATTTATTTCTGCCTTAAACATAGAAATACAAACAGACGTGCTCAAAAACAACCCAAATACATTTGCAGATGCGATTAAAATTGCATCCAATATTCAAAGTGCTCTCAATAGCATAATGGGCTTAAGAATTAATAATTTATTGTCGGAAGACACACAAGACCCTAACACAACTACTAATCAGGACTTACTAAACTTAAAACAAGAAATAAATAACTTAAAAGCATCAGCAAACTATACACAAAGTCAACAAAAAAGTTGCCACCTATGCGGACGTACTAATCATTTCACCGCAGATTGCTTTGTGTACAAAAATTTATACCAAAACCAACAACCCCAATCACAACAAAATTATCAAAATAGATTCCAAAACAGAAATAGGACAAACAGAGGGCATCAAAATCCGTATCAAAACCAGCAGTTCCGCACACCACAAAATCATTTCAATTCTCACAACCGATTTCAGAGTGGCCCCCAACAATCCATACATTTCAACCAAAACGGTTTTCAACAAAACTTTCAACCTCGAACACAACAAATCCCTTACAACGTCAGACCACAAACTTCAAATAACCAGAGACAAAACGGGTATAATACACATGAACAATCTAATCACCAAATTCAACAAAGCGAACAAAATCTAAACCCACATACACATTTTAATACACAGCCAAATTATCCACAAAGCAGACATCTTCTTCCTACACCAGAAAATGATATCAGAGATAATATTACAAATGAACATACTGAGCAGATATTTAATATTCAACAAATCATACCACAAGAAAATTCTTTTTTAGAAACAGATCCCCTCAACACCGATATCACATAGAAATTGATCAAAATCAAACACTTCCTCAAAACACTAATCAGTACCAAAATAAAAATGAACAAAATATTTCAAAAAAATTACAATCACATAAAACTGATCATGTTAGTCAAATGCAAACTTTACAACCTAAATTAAAAGATTCAACGGAGATTAAAACACTGGATAAAAAAATTGATGAAAGCATTATAAACACTCAAAAAATTGACAGAGCAAGAGTAGTGGAAATTTCAATCAACGAGAATAAAAATGCATTAATGCCAAACAAAAAACAAGAAAATGACCCATCACAATTTGCGTTTGAATTGCATGATGAACAAACAATCAAAGCGGAGGATATATGTAAAAATATTAACGCCAAACAAATAATATGTCAAAATTCAAAAGAATATGATATATGTACAGAAATTAATGCTGACATTACAAATGGATTTAAACAAGTTGGCGAAAAATTAAAAGACATAAGTACAAAGGAAGAATTGTCGCAAAATACTTCGCAAAATAAAAATATATGTGACGAATTAAACACGATAAAGACTGAAAATTTCGGTTCACTGCAAAATATTGATAAAGAAATTACGGACGAAAATGATCCGGAAATTAAATGTATTGATAATAAAGCGTATGATGACCAAAAAGACGTTTCGAACGAAAATACGGAACACGCAGAAGATAGTTATTATTATTGTGAAGAGTTAAATTTAACGCGGCAAAATAATCTGTCTAAAATAAATACAGAGTTGCAAACAGATGGAGACAGTCAGGATTTCGAAAAATTATATGAAGCGGTGAATTGTATCAAAAATATTGCTGGGCGAACAATACAAAATAAATTTGAAAATTATAAACAATGTGTTGTAAGAAATATCTCGAAACTTGTATTAAAAATTTGCGATATGATTCTGTTAATTTTATTATTGACAATTATTGCCAGTAAATTATTTGGCAAAATTGTAAATAATGGGAATTTTCGATGTGTATTAAAATATATGTCGAGTTTATGCGTAAATAAATATCAAAAAATTGAAAAACAATGGAAGAATCGCTTAGAGAACGTCTTAAAATGTATGTACGAGTTAAATATTTTGGCGAAAGTAATAATTAAATTAAAATTATTGCAAGAAAAATACAAGAATGAAAATGATATATTACAGAGCAAAAATGCACTAATTAGTGGCTCATTAAGTGATAAAAACTTGAATAAAAAGAATAAGAGCAAAAATAAATACCGTTATGTAAAAATTCGGAATGAACAGTTATGTAATATTGCTGATGATGATAAAGAAGAAATATATTGTTGTGAAAATTATACTAAATTCATTTGCGATAATGATTCAAAAAAATTACAAAGTGTTAACAAATTACTACAAAACAGTGAGTTATTAAATGCCATCACAAATTATTGGTTGCAATGCAACTATGTGTGGGATAACTTTAAGAAGAAAAACCCAATATTTGATTAAAATGTGAAAAACTGTCTTACGAAAATCTATCACTCTATTTTATTATTATGTTGGTTGAGAAACAAAAAAAAAAACAAAACAAAAAATAATAATACGATTGAACACCCCTTAGATAAAAATTATTAGACCAAATAGTCTCATTATATTATGAAAACAAATGTTTACAACTCCTTAAGACTTATGTAGGATTATGCACGCCAGACGCAGACGTAAACAAGTTACGTCATAATATATGTTTGCACAAACCCCACAACAACCCCCCCCCCTTTTTTCCCCTACTCAGCAAGACAGGGTTACTGTTATTTTGCAGATGCAGTTATTTTTGGTTAAAAAGAGTTACTATATATATGTAGGATTTTACAAAAAAACAAAAATGGACAGATATTGATATGATGGTCATACAGAACTTTTCAGATAAATGATTAAATTGGAATATAAGCACATATATATTGGCATAAGAAAGTAAACAAAAATGACACTGGTAATGAGAGATCACGAGAAAGTACGAAATAACGTCTCAAATTTTTCTAACCCATCCTTCACGGACAATGGGGGCGTGAACTTGTTTTCCAAAGCATTCCTATGAGGCGACAAAGTTCTTTCTGATAGGGAGACGTACTGCACGCTTGACTGGTTTGCTTCTTGGCTTGTAAAAAGTGTATTATTTATATTACTTATTTGGCATTTTGATATTTTTTTTGCAATTATTGATAGCCATTTTATTTTTTTTACTAATTATTTCTTTGATTTATGAGATGATTTTTTTTTCTCTAATGTTAATGTTACTTTATATCTGGTTTTTTTCAGCAATTTTTCATTGCACAAATTGCTAAACATACTCATATAGTTTTACTAATTATTGGTCTAATTAACTAATTGGCATTTTTTTTATAAATCAGTTGACATGAGTATGCATTTAAACATTATTGAGCAATTTACATTAATTGAGGCCATTTGGCAGCAAAACAAATTATTAATCAAGAACACATGTGTTTATCACACTAACAATTACTTAAAATACAGTGATTTCATTTTTTTTGTAATTGATTTATTTCTTATTTGTATATTAAATTGTTATTATTGTGTTTATTTACATATTTGGAGCTAAAAGGGAAGGCATTAGTTTAGAACGATACAAACTTTACCCAAATTAGAAGAACGGAAGGCGTGATTTCTTTCCGCGGGGATGGAACTCGTCAACACGGCGTGTAAAAGGAGTTTTCCTGCCTCATAACACCCCCTTCTAGACCCCTGAATGCAAAATCCATTCACTTCACTTTGATCCTATTAACGGCCGACCGGTTTTTGAGTGTTGATAGATTCGACTTTCTTTTCGATGTATGGACAGCACCACAAGAAAACCAGAGGGTGAAACGAAACCCCTGATTTTTTTCCCCCTGTCACCGCGACCGCGTACGGACTCGTAGTTGGTTTCGTTTCCAAATTTCCGTTTCTTGTTTTTAAGCGTTAATTGCACGGTATTCTGGTATTGGATGGATTGAGGAATTATCATTATTTTGTGATTTTATGCACTTATTAATTTTTATTTTTTAATTATGTTACCCATAAATTTGAACAAAAATTTTTTCTTTGGTTGACAAAATTTTATTGTGGTATGTGTGATTGGTTTTTAATATGGTGTGTTGTCTAGCTATTTCAAGTGAACTAAACTATGTCACAAAACTTTGAAGAGACTATAAACAACAAATTACTCAAGATCACTACTTATAAAAATTCAGCTTAAGATGAGACAAAATAAGAACTCAAATGCAGTACAAACTTTCTCACTTGCTCATAATGAAACAAGAACTAGAATGATATGTGGATAAGCGTGTGAATCAATTGTATTATTCAAGTATTTTTTTATAGAAATAATATGTCAAGAGTTCTTTTCAGGTAAAGAAGATATGTGATAATTATGTATTTTTGATTTATACTGTAAATACCAACATGTAATTTCCACTCAAACCTAAACTTTATTTAGGATCTTTACAAACAAAAAAAAAATCAATCATTTGTAATGGGTTTTGAGGAATGGATTCGGTCGATGAAGTATTACATTTTTTTTTTTCTTTCGTGATTTTTTTGCCATTTATTTTATTCGAAATTTCAGACTAATTGTGATTTTCTTTTTAAACAAAATTGGAGAAGGGATATTATGTCGTGATGCATTAATTGATCGTAACAATAATGCATCGCTCCTTTTTTTAACATTCCTTTCCCACAGTAGCGAAATAATTTACAATGGGATTTGAGACTCGCGGATAAGAAGTTTCAGTGTGTAGGGCCATAAAAAGGCCAATAAATTCATTGACTTAGCAGTCAGAGTGACAGCGAGAGAACTCTTGGCGACAAACTCACTAGGTGGTCTCACTTGGAATTCTACGAAAAATGTCTGGAACGAGCTGGCTTTCCCACTGATTCTATTGGACAGAGGCAATAAAACAGAGGGAGATTTGAACCAATAGTACGAATAGACAACGCCCACAAAAAAGGCGGGCCAGGACGTGGAAGAAAACCGCACTAATATATATATATCTTGCCAAGAAAAGGAGCTAAGAAAAGAATTAAAAAAAAATGAAGCTTTAGAATCCAAAAAAAATCTCTTACATCGCCCATCAGCTCCAGTCCTGAGTACGCTATTTCCAAACACGGTAAAATGGACTCTTGGTGAAACGCCTGCACCCTAATCTGTTGCTCCAGCATCTAAGGAATAACCTCCAGACCTGGCAGTTGAGCTCCCAGCGCACCGCCTGCACCTGGCCGCTGAAATCCGCTGAAATCCAGCGCACCGCCTGCACCTGGCCGCTGAGATCCCAGCCACCCGGCGCTCTCAGACGTCAACTCCCAGCGCTGAGATGTCAACCTCCCGAGACTCTCCGATGGCCTGGCAGCTTCCAGCACTCTGACCCCAGCCTGCTGAATTTCTCCGACGGCCTGGCCTCTCACAGTCCTCTGATCCCAGCCTACCGCCATTCTCCGATGTCAACCTCCAGCACTCCCATACCAATGTTCCCGTCTCGATACATCCACTAGCATAGAAGTCCGAGCATCAATCCGTGAGTCTCATTTTGCATAGTTATTCAATCCCAATTGAAAACGTAATCTAACATGCCGCAATTTTAATTTAAATTATTTTTATTTATATATTTACTTCATCCAACCTCAATCCATTCCTTAAATCCAGATATATTTATCTTTGTTTGTTTAATTTTCATTTTTATCACATTTAATTGGGTTAATAAACTTGCTTTCTTAGACAAAATTTGGGATTCCTTATTTAGAGCATTTTATTGTTTTCATATTATATTATTGATTACATTGCAATTTCATTTCGGAAAATTAATGCAACCTGACAGGGATAGTCGCAGCCCCAGTTATTCAAATCACAACGCTCCCTTTATAAATATTTTGTACTAACCACTATTCGATACTAATGATTGATATATGTATATATTATTTGATATTTATATATGCACATACTATTTGATACCACGACATTCTTATTTTGTTAAACTCATAAATGCACACCGCGACAATATATATATATATATATTATTTTGGTGTTTTTCACAATTAAAAAATTTTGGCATTATTTCAAAAACCATATAAAAAATTAAAATGAACTTTTTTTCTTATGGAACTCTTATTTTTGACCTGAAATAAGCTTATTTTGTAAATATCAGATGTTTCTGTAGTGTAGTAAATTTTTTGGACTGAAAGGGTTAAACATTTGCACGCTAAATTTGCCTAGCTTCATTTATTTTATTCCGAAAATTCAATAATTATTTCTTATAGTTTGGTTAATTAGTTTATATTTCAAAGAATAAATATGTATATTTTTTTTCGCTGTGAAATCGAAACAAAATATTTCGTATAAACATACAATCAAAGAATTTCTTTGTTAACAATATTTGACTTCATCTACTTTGTAAAACCTTTACCATTATTTGACAAATACTACTCTTAGCTTGATCTCGACCTGTTGTAGAAGAGAAGAGAAAAGAAAACGCAATTTATATGAATCACGAAATATAAAAATGGGGATTAAGTCTACAGAAAGCTTTTAGCACAAACTTCGCTTTCGTAATAAAAGAAGGAATCTGTTTTTCTGTATGTCTGTGGATTGCAAAGGACCTACTTAAACTGACCCGGCTCGTCACTTGACCAGAAATCTAAATTACGAGATGTTATTGGCTGTGTTAAAGCTCCGAAAGGAGGCTAGAAATAGGCAATCGGAAACTATTACAATACTATTACCATTCTGCCTCGAAAAATTCGCAATTTTTAATATAGATTCCCTATAGGTAGTACCTACGTGTGCACCTGAGGCTAGGGTCCCTGAAACAGGGGCTTGACGTTATCTGTTAAAAAAGCCGCTTAAAAAAATAATAAAAACATTCTGTAAATATTTTGCGAAGAATTTATTATTAAATCTTTTTGCGAAGTTTTATCTTATTTTTTCTTATCTATATTTTTTATTCAAGAAATTCTATAAATATTACTTTAAAAAAAAACATGAAAAATTACAGTCCATCAGTCTGTATGTCCATCTGAAATAACTATAGAGCTCGAACTGAAATAGCTAAAGAGCTGTCAAAAAACGTCAAATTGTGTTAGTTAATGACATCAAATTGCAGTTAACTAAGACACGAATATGCATTTTTTACGGGGTAATAACATGGAGGATATCTCTGCATGATTTGTCCTCATCTTAGATATCGCATAACTTCCCATTTGAGGAAATTTTTTTAAAACCTCCCCACAAACAATTAGCACGTTAATTATTTTCGAAGTTGATCTGGTCGAATGAAAAAGATCCAAATATCAGTATTCAGAATTTTATTACAGGTATTAGTAAATTGTTTCGATAAAAAATGAAGTTGAACGAGGGTCAATACGAAATTAGAGTTCTGAAAAAAATATTTTAATTTTTTTTCAAACTTTTCAAAAAGTATTTTAATAGTTGATTTTAAAGGCATTTTGCATTAAAATAATGTTAAAATAATCTGTTAACTATAAATAAGTGATACAGCCTCTTTTTTACATTTATATCACAACATTCGTGTATTTTTAGAGCTTAAGCCGTGTCTCTCAGTAACTATTAAACATATTTTTTTTAAAATTCCTTGCAAAACTTACTTGTAAGCATATATTTGTATGAAAAGTAGTGTTTAGATTATATAATAATATACGTGTAATATTTAGCTCTAGTCTTAAGAGGTTAAAGTAATCTCGTAAAACTGGTATAAAGTAGTTTTATGGAAATACATGTACTTTTTTAGAATGAGAAAAAATAATTTATAATATATATATATTAAACAGTGGTTTTACAGTAGCTCACGTAACAATTTTAACTATGGAAAATATTGCATTATTATAAGGCTCCTTTTACACACTATAACAATATGGAGGAACGTTTTTCCTATAAATTGGTAGTAGCATGGGTTGTATCAAAATATACGGAGTAACGCTAAACAAAATGTAATTTATAACGTTAAAACATGAAATGAGCGAAAACATTAATTTATAATTATTCATATCTATTAATTTATAATCTCTATTAATTTATAATTATTCATATCAAGCTTTCCCAATTTTTGTCTTAATGTTCTCTTTTTCACAGTTCTTTACGCGTCCACTCTTTTTTACGCGTCCCATATTTACGTTTATTGGTTAACTCTTAAGAGAGACTGTCAGTCCCATAGAGCTATTGCATTAGTTTTGAAATCACAATTTTTGCTAAATAATTGCTTTGCCATGTTATCCCATTAAACAGGTATGGAAATCACCATAACACCAATTAGAAACAAAATTGAAAAGAAAATAACATCTGGTTATTTGTTTATTAATTGATAAAGTTTTTAAATACTGTCGCTATTTGCTGTATATTTTTGGTATTTTAAAATTTCAAAAATATATAATTGAAAACTAGATAACATTTTCGTTTCAAATTTGTTTCATTTCGATGATATGTTGATTCTGGAGAAAAAGGGCTAACATGGCAAAGCAATACTTCTGGGGAATTTGTTATTCCAAAACTAGTGCATTAGCTATATGGGACTAAAAGTCCATCTTTACTATGTGAAATAGTGAATTACTATAAGGTTCCTCTCACACACTGTAACTATATGGAGGAACGTTTTTCCTATAAATTGATAGTAGCGTGGGCTGTATCAAAATTTACGGAGTAACTCTAAAAACATGTTATTTATAACGTTAAAACATGAAATAGACGAACACCTAAAACTTCCCGAATATTGTGTTGTTCTCTTTTTCACAGTTCATTACGCGTCCTATATTGACGTATAACCTCTTGCGACACGGCGTCCCCAATTGGGGACTTTTTTAGAACTTCTCCACAAACAATTGACACTTAAATTAGTTCCGAAATTATCCTGGTATGACAGAACAAAACCCAATTATTAGTTTTCAGCCTTTGATTACAGGCATCAGTCTTTTATTTCTATAAAATGTCTATCAATTTTTAGAGTTAAATGCGTGTCCCTAAGTAACTATTATGTAAACACTTTTTTTTTTATTTCTTTGAAAACAAACTTGTTTAGCATATATTTGTATGAAAAGTAGGTATATATTACGAATATACACTCTTAAAAACAAACGAGCGATTTTAACTCAGTCTGAGTTAATTTTCACTCATCCAGTCTAGAAACTGCACTTCTCCTAGAGGAGTGGATCAATTGTATGTTAAACCTCCGATAGGATCACTCCAAACGAGTTATTTTAACTCAGTCTGAGTTAATATTCACTCCTTTCCAGTGTCGAAAATGCATTTCTCCTACTGGAGTGGATTTCATTCTTTTGTTTTAAGAGTGTATGTGTAGGATTTAGCTCTGGTCTTAAGAGGTTATTGGTTAACTCTTAATAAAATAGAAATATAATATTTTGGTGCTCTATAATTTTAATTCAAGACTTACTTTTAGGACCTTTTTGATTAGCGTTGTCGAATCTCAAAACACTGCCCGAGGAGGGCAATATGCTCATCCCAGGAAATGTACTTAAGATGACTTCAGAATTTTTTTTAAATACTTCCGATTTCCTTTGCAAAAACGGGATCGCGAAACGAATCTCGAGTGAAAAACACGAGTTTTTCGAATAAAAACGCTTCTGAAGAACAACAGGAAATTGGAATGTCATTGAAAAAACTCGACGGTGCATTCGAAAAGTAATTGGAAAGAAACTGGAGGGAGAGACGCTGACATAAGTATGTGTTGCTTTTAAAAATAAAACGTATTGCTTTTTATGTTTGAGACACTCTTTCAATTCTTTACGTTTTTTAAAGTAATTTATGTATCGTGTGTTGGATTAAGTAAGACAACTTGCTCAAGAAATGTAACCTAAGATTGAAACGAATTTAACTAAAGTAATATCACTTGTAGTGTAAATATTTCGATGTAATTTCTTTAGAAATAAATTACGTTTATAGTAAATGTTTATTTTGGGCAATCGAGCTTTGATTATTTGCATCGAATTCTCTACAAAGATGTACATTTTATGTAAATTAAAACGGCATTATTGAGTTTTATATTACTTTTAGTACATTTCAAATATAAAGACGTTTGAAAAGTATGCTATTTTTTGAGAAATGTATTTGATTGAATATATTTGTTCAACCGTGAGTTCTATAAATTATTTCGCACTTTTCCTAAAAGAAGTATAAGAAATGCAGCTAGATCTTTTATACTGAAGAAAACTATGTATGATTTTTTTTGTTCTATGGAAGTTTAAAAAATTCCTTTGTATGTCAGTGAGAAATTTTAATATTGCTTTTTTGTTTTATCTGCACTTTGACGCTGTTATGCGGCAGTGGATTCAGAATGATCCTTTTGATCCTTGTAAAGTGCAATTTGCTTTTTTCGATATATTTTTTCATCCATTCTGTAAGTGAATGTATTCCAACCGGAAATTGAATATATAACTGGTTATATTTTAAGAATGTCGTCAAAGAACTGATTGAATATGAAAAGAATTTGCATTGGAGCACTTTTAGAATGTAAAAAGCACACAATTTAAGGGCATTACTTTGAATTTATAATACACTTTTCTTAGTATGGTTTTCTTAAAGAATTTGTTTAAATATCATTTCATATTATTTAAGGTTATTAATTTAACGCGTAGTTAAAAATCAATTTGACAAATTTCTTCATTTATTGTCATTTTATGAATGCGATTTTATTTATTTCGAATGTAAAAAAAAACATTATGCATAAGAAACTCAAAAACGCATATTTATTTAGGAGTTATTAAAATAGATGATTTAACGATATCATTATTCAATATAGGGGAGACCGGGTCTAGTTGATACAGGGTCAAGTTGATACAGTCAAAATAACTCCGTAATGCGCAGGCGCAATTAACTGGTACTCACTTGACTGGACGACCGGTCCGTCGTCAACAACCACGCGTGAGCACTTAGAGGAGGTTGCTTTGTTTTATGAGTTGTGAATTAAATACTGGTTTTGAGCTTTAAAAGTAAATTTTTACCCCTGTATTTGAAGTGTTATTGAAAGTTTACTTGTTAGTGGATTGTGTTATAAATAATATCACATTGTTACATGCTATAAAGGCAAGAATGTAACCTAGTAGACTTTGTTCTAGCTCTTATTGGTTTTCCGTATTTTGCGGTTTAGTGTAATGGCGACGGTTGGGTCAAGTTGATACGCTTCTTTGGGGTCAAGTTGATACGGTGTATCAACTTCACCCACAAGAATTTTCATATGTTGCATTTATTTATAGATACCAAGAAACTACAAGAGGGGAAATGCCAATTGATATTTTTGGAAGAGCTTATGAAGAGATTAGAAATGGCAGAATGTATATTAGGGAAGCGGCCAAAATCTTTAATATAGACACAATAGCTCTTTACAGGTTCAAGACAAAAAAGGGAAAATAAAACTTGAAATGCCAGAGGCTACTGACGAGGTTGTAAAAATGGGTTAGGCTATACATCGACAAATATTGATTGACGAACTTGAGGAGGAGCTTAGCAGATATATTTTAACAAGAAAATAAAAGTTAAAATTGTTTAAATCATTAGGGGGTAATATTACCAAGAATGGAAGAACAGAAAAGAACATCGAAAACAAAGAACAAAAAACCTGTCAAAAGAAGTTAAAAATAAAAAAAGAGAGAGAAACGAAGAAAAATTGAAAAAGATGAATCAGACTCTGATGAAGGCGAAGAGTCCTTTTGTTTGGTGTGCTTCAAAACATATTCAACGTCAAAGCCTGGCCAGGGCTGGATACAATGCATATCCTGTAAGAAGTGGGCACACACCGCATGTGCTGAAGACAATCCATTTTACACGTGTTTCAATTGTCAATCAGATCCCAATTTCTCAGACTCGGAGTAATCAGTTACAATCAATGTAGGCCCTATCATGTAAAACTTTGTATCATATAAAGTTAAAAACCTATTTATATTGTAAAATGAAACACTTTTCGTAATTACTGCATTTTTATTCGATATATTTAAATATTTCCTAGCACCGTCTCAGCTTACTCATATGCGTATCAACTTGACCCAATGCCGTATCAACTTGACCCAGATCGGGTTAAGTTGATACACATTGCAACATTTTAAAAAAACATTTTTTTTTGTCAGTGAAAATTCAATTCTATTTAGATTTTAAAAATATCAGGCGTTAGCCAAAGAGTTATAGTTACTAACTACACTTAGTTTGTTTCAAAATATTGACAGAAAAAAATAACAAAAATCAGAAAGTAAAAAGTGTATCAACTTGACCCGGTCTCCCCTACTTATTTTATACTTTAGTGAAAATTGTTATTTGTTATTATACAATCAATGAAGGTAGTTTAATACACAAGGGCCTTAATTAATATTATATAATTCAGATTTAAATTTGAAGCTCGAAAATTTCTAACTTGGTGTAAAGATAAATATTAAGTTATTCCTAGAGATATTTTTTAATTTTAATTCTATAATATTTATGCAATTATTTCATTATCAGGATATATAACTGTCTAAAACTACAAAAACTTCATACTTTGCATTGCTGGTTATTTATTCATATACTAAAATATACATAGAAAATATCCTAAATAGTATCAAGATAACATTGAACGATGTTTTTGAATTAAACGTTGTTGACTAAATCGGTGAACTTCTTTTGAAACTCGCTAAATGATTTCGATGATTTTTTCGCTCTTTTGTATCGCATTCCATCCGAAGTTTTGATGCAGTCTTCGTAATTCCACAACATTTTGGCAACTTCGACGTCTTCAAGGAGGTCTTTCCTGGACGAGAGGATGTCCATTATCTCTTCTGTAATCGTCGATTCTGGTGGAAGAAAAGTAAAATAAAAAAATAATTAATGTAGAATAAAACAAGATAAACAAATGAGAAATAAACAAAAATAATATCGATGTGAAGGAATAAGTAATTATGCCATAAACTCTATAGAATGGCTGATCACGTAGGCAAAAAATATTATTCTATTTAAGGTAGGCGAGTACCCAAAATTCAAAAATTTTTACTATTGCTTTAATCTTTTCCAAATTTGGCATAGTGATTTCAAATATAATGGACAATGCTTTTTGAGCAATTTTTTTTATTTAAATATAATTGATTTATTTTAAACGGTGTTTTTCAACTAAAAAAAGGGGTTTTACGCTAACACTTCTAGCATAAAAAGTTTTACATTAATTTACCTGAAATTTTTTTACAGATGCTATTTCAGTATATATCTGTGCTATGAACCTATAACATCTGGTGTAAATATAGTATTTTTTTTTAAATTTTCAAGTGTAAGTTAATCGAAAAGAAAAATCTTTTTTTAGTTAAATTCATGACAATTTTCTTAATTACTTCTTTTCTTATAAATTTGTATGTAACTCTAGAGGGTCGTTGCATGTATCTGTTCAAAACGGAGAAATTAACATATACTTAATGTTTATAGGAGGAAAATTCAATGTGGTAGTCTTGTTAGCGTAAACCTCTTTTTTTAGTAGAAAAACACCGTTTAAAATAAATAAATTACATTTAAATGAAAAAAATGCCTAAATAGTAGTATTCATTATATTTGAAATCACTATGCCAAATTTGGAAAAGATTAAAGCAAGAGTAAAAATTTTAGAATGTTTGGTAATTTTGGTTATTCGCCTACCTTAAAGGGAGAATGGAAGCGGTATCCAGGTTTCCAAACCTAATTATTCCCTTTATGGTTATCCAATTGAATATTTTTCAGAGCCAAATTGCTCCGGCTTCATGGAATATTCTTTAAAAAAAAACGGATTTTTTTTTATACGATGTATATAGCCGTTTTACAGTTCTCTATAATTCCACCTTCTAGATTTGGTACGAATATTTTGTTTTAAAATTATTTCAAAGAATATTCGAATATTCGAACGAATTTCAAAAAGAGTTATCATATAGACTTGTAAGAATTTTGAAAATATTTATTATAGAGACCCTTAAGAATTTTAAAAAGAGTGATTATAGGAGCCTTGTAAGAATTTTGAAGAGTTATTATAGAGTCCTTTAAGAATTTTAAAAAGAGTGATTATAGAGCCTTGTAAGAATTTATAAGAATTATAGAGCATTGTAAGAATTTTTAACATAGTATAGATCCTTGTAAGCCATACAATTATCGTACAAAAAAAAACTCCGTTGGCAAAAATATTCAATTCAGCCAGCGTAATTTGCCGGCGTTTTGAAAATTGTTATTTCTATTCGATTAACACAGAGAGAAGACTTCGGTTTAAAGACAAGGTTACAGCTTCCATTTCCTCTTAAGTCACGGTTTTGTTTTTACCGGTAAAAACTAGTTTTTACCAAGACATGGTAAAAACTTGGTATTAACCGGGAAAAACCAATTTACTTCCTGTGCCTTGAAAACACATATTTCACAATCTGTATGTAGTTTACACTTATATGTAGAGACACATGTGTGTATAATTGGGCGGGTGTTGTTCTTGATGTTTATAATTTTTCTTTCTATTGTAGGATGAATATTTTTGAAAAATATATATATATAGTAATTTGTATGGAATATTTGTTTTTCAAACACATCAATATCAACGCCATAATAAAAAGAAAAGTAGAATTCATCATCATAAATGAGAACATAAATTATTGATTTATCTGTTTTATTTGGTAATAAATATAATGTTATTTCAGAAGAGGGTGGGAAAAACGCTTTTTTACCAAGAGTGGTAAAAACCATGGGAAAACATGTTTTTACCAAGGCGGTAAAAAGTATGGTAAATACCGGTAAAAACCTTTTATGGTAAATACCGTGCCAACCCTGCCTTAAGTATTATACATTTGAAACAACTATATTAATAATACTATAAAACGAGCATTATATACTCTGCCTAGGTGATTTAGACTTTCTATGTAACCTTTGGTTCGCTATTTTGCGGGTTCCATACATATAATTTCATAGTTGAATTAATTTAAGCCGTGTTAATTTAGTAATGGATATCCAGTGGCTGAATGGTAGCGCTTCGCATTGCCACGATGAAATGGGGACCAAGCATGCCTGGGAACTAAACACTGGGGATTCCGCGTGAGGCTGACCACCTTACCGTTACATATGCCTGGCTACCCCGCTGCCCCAGGTTAAGAAAGCTGAAATGGACACACCAGGCCTTTGCCCACTAATGGGATGTTACGCTGAGGAGTTCAATTTTTTCAGTTAAATTTAATAATAATAAGTTTTGAGTTGTAAGTATTTATTATAGTTTTATTGGTCTTATGCATGATATTTGAATGAGTTGAAGTTTCGCTTTAAATCACTTTGTCAAAGTATCACAATTTTTCACCTGGTTTTTTTTAAATAGTAGTAGATAGGGTCATATGGGGGAATTATGGGACAAAATACAGAAACATCCCTTTTTTTCCTAAAGTATGAAAGATAAAAAGTTTTAAATTGGTATGGAGTAGGCTAAAATAATTAATATTTTTTTTGAAATAATAACTCTACCTAAAATTTCATTATTATTAATTTTATTTCAATTATTGAGTGACCTGGATTTGGACAATTATGGGTCACACATGGGGTAAATATGGGTCACTCTCTTTTTTAAAGTAATGCATGTCAAAATTTTTGGTTGCAGTTAAAATATAATTTAAAGCAAACTTTTAAACGCCTAAATTAAATTTATTAATCTTCTTTCTCAGAAAACAATTATACTTTATCGTTTGCTAAATTTGTTTTAAGCTTGAAGAATAGTGATGTAATCTTTTTAAATAAATAATGCCACAATTTCCCATTTTACATTCTTTCGAAAATTCAGTTATTTACTGTTTGTTAAATTAATTTACAGTTCGAAGTATCTCGAAAGTTCATCGTAAGTTTAACGAAATGGCAACAGTCAAAATATTGAATAAAAATGGAATTAGCATGTCATTTCAATGTAGATATTAATTTTTTTATTTACATTTTAAATAAACTTTTAATTCGAATTTTTCAATGAAATTCGGAATGCAGCCTAATCTGATTTTTTGCTTCAAAATGACGTATACCACTTAGCTAAAAACACATGAAAAATCATAAAATATAACTGACCCAGAATTACCCCAGTGACCAAGAATTACCCCAGTAAACTGGGGGATAAATCGATATACCATTTAAATCATTACAAAAAATAATTATGAAAAAATTTATATCGGAATGAAAAGCTTAGACCTTTTCCTATTGAAAAATAGCACCAACAAAATAGTTACTTCAAATATGTTTCTCCGGTATGGATCTTAAAAAAATCATGTTTTTCGAAGACAATCTTTTTGAAGATGTTTTTATAGTAGTGTAAAAAGTTTTTTTTTTTTTTTCATTTTTTTGCTGCAGAGTTACATTGTTTTTGAACTTAATATAAGAAAATAGAATGTATAAGGATGACTTGGCAAAATTTATTTGTTTTGTAAAAAAACATTTTTAATTCCTAAAACTTAGTGACCATCATTTACCCCGGAAAGAGAGTGACCCATAATTCCCCCATGTGACCCAAATACAAAGCTATATATTTAAGGGAACATTTCATTTAGATATTTGATTAATATTTTTAACTATTTTTATAATAATCAAATATTTGTAACTATTTTAAACTATTTCATATTTTTTAATTGATTAAGAACTGAATAAACTTTCCCCTCATTTTTTACTTTGAGTATAAAATAATTTAATATGAAACGAAAGGTAATCAAAGTATTCCAATAAGGTCATAAATTCGAAATAGATATTTTGGGTTTTCTACCAGTTTTGGGAGGTGCCGATTCTGAAAAAGAAGTTTTCGAATTGGTCCGTCTGTGTGTCTGAATCCACTCTACTGAACTAAACTTCAGATTTGGTACGCTTGTTCTTAAAACAAGTCGAACATGATAATGCTGTTTTCGTAAAAATCGATCATGCGCAAATTGTAGGAGGGCTCGGATGGCCGAGTGGTTTGGACCATAACGCTAGCAGTCTGTGCGCTGTGACGAGTGAGGGTTCTATTCCCGTCTTCGCCCTGGGTGTATTTCAATTTCTCTATGAAAGTAAAAATTATTTCTGTGTCTGTCTTACTTGACGAAAGCTTATATAATTGGGTCTCTGATCAAGCACACAAACCGGAATATATATGTATTTACCCTCTACCCTGAAAATTGTATCTGTCCTGTAACTTTTCATTCAAGCATTTTTCATTCGGACATTCAAACATTTTTGAAATTTCATTAACTATTTCAAAGTTAACCGATTGTTACTAATTAATAAGTAATGGTATGAAATTAGTTTTAGAATTCCAGACATTCCTTCCTGAAGTCTTCACATTTATTTTATTTTGTCTCTGTTATGAAAAGGATAATAGAACGATACAAGATTTTAACTTACGATTACTAGTAACTTTTCATTTTTAAATTCATATAGTTAATATTTTCATTTTAAAATCCGGAAAATAAATTTCTTTAAAATATTTCAAGAAAAATATTGTATGCGAACTAAAAATTTTGTAATTTTTTAGTAATTTATTTAATTTGATTTTTTTTTATAACTTTTGAGTTAACAAGTTTAATGTATGATCGCTGCACCATTAGTTTTAAAACAAATTGTTAATTTATTAACAAAAGTAGCACACATACTAATGTATTTTAAAGCATATGTCACAAAAAGTATAATAAACTAATATTTTGTCTGATATACTTTCCTTTTTTCGTTTTTTAAGTAATTATTTATTGTTTGGGTAAAAAGTGACATTACAAGTCTTAAAGTAACAAATCACACATAAATTAAATTAAAGTTTCGGTAATATTTTTAATAAAATATTGAGCATTTAGAACACTAGCTACTTTCTAAATTATACAAAGGCATTAAACTGTTTATTTCAACATTTAATTTCTATTACTATTTAATAACATATTTAACATGAAATTCTGAAGGAACAGCCAACTTTCCTGTTAATTAAACCATATAAATTCTTCTAGAGACATACAAACCACGAAAGATTAGTATCTGATGCCATAGCTTTGTAACAAGAAAATAATTTTAAAAAAAAGTAGTTTTGTAACATAACCTGTCACTTAACCCGCTTCCGCACAACAGTTGAGTTTAACAGGTAAAAAGTTGCCAAACACAGCATTAGTTCTATATTAAACACTTACATGCTAAAATTGGCTAGTTTCTTTTATTTTATTTCGAAAATTTAATAATTATTACTTATCGCTGAATTGCAAAAATTATTTTATAATTCAAAGAATAAATATCAAATATGTCTCATGAAAATCTCCATTTTTTCAAAAATGTCATATATCACGTTCTTCCACTAAGATCTTCAATTGTACTACTACATATAAATCCGGCTTGTGTGCTTGATCAGAGACCCGCTTATTAAGCATTCGTCAAGTAAGACAGACACAGAAAGAATATTTATTAACAGGAACAAAGAAAGGAATATCACACAGACAAATAACGACATATATTGACAAACACAAACGTCTATGCCTAGCCGGGATTTGAACCCGAACTCAGCAGCTCCAAAGGCTAGCACACTAACCTTTCAGCTGCCGGATGTCGGCTCTTCAATTGTAATCATACCTTTGATAGCGCCCTCAAGAAGCTTCAGGAGCGGGTTACTACCACATCCATGCGATCTCGTATTTAGCAGGCGGAAAAGCCCACTTGCGTCCAGATCTTCGCCGGATACCAAAACAGCACAAAGCTGAATAACTAACATTAACTTGAAGCAGGACATAGTCGCTCTGAGATTCAGATTGCAATGTTGAACTCTATGCAGGCTGGTTTCAACGTATGTTTGATGGATTTCTTAGCCTACGTATATATATATTCTTGGGGAATCCTTAAATGTGTTTTATGAAGCAATTAGACGTTATTGGTCAGTAAATTGGAATTTAATTAATTAGATTTAGTATTTTCAATTAAATCTGTAAAAATGGGTTAAGTATTTCGGACAATTACCATCTACAATTCTTTCTCTCAATATCTTAATTGAATGAGAAGTGTGTGCGGGAATCTTTCTGTTGTACTAGACTGCTTTTTGCGTTGGGGTATCCAATTGTTTATGAAGTTTCGTTTAAGGGAGAAAGTTGGTAGTAATATTATTAATATTTGGAAATGAGTCTATTGTATTTGCGAAATTAGGATGTATTGTGTAGTATGGTATAGATAATGAAGTCATGTAAGTGCATTGTTTAAGCTTATTATTTAAAATTAAGTTCTAAGGAAGTATTGAAGTTAAATTTGAAATTAATTTCTAGAAAGTATAGTTAACTTATATTTGATTAGTTCTTACAATCCATACAGTCTTCACAAATTCAAAAGAATAATAAATTTCATTAAAATGCTAAATTCGTATTATTTAAGTTCGTTAAAGAGAAAAAAAAAGAAAAATATTCATTGCAAAAAAATACTTTATTTTCTTTTGGTATTAATACAAAAAAATATAAAAAGGAAAAAAAGGCATTGACATCTTCAAAAATTCCATCAGTCTGTATTTCCCTTCTGAATTTCGTGATAACATTCCTTTTTTTATTTATTTTTTTATATTGATGTGACATCATATATCCATATTCAATATTCTCAGTCCGGCTATCAGTATAATTTTTTGTCTGTCCCTTAATATGTCTCTTAACTTACTATTTCTATTTCTGTTTCAACCGTCCGAAGTTGAAAATAGTTTGTTTAATGCGAAAGATATGTCATTAGACATCAAAATTGGGACTGGGGAGCCCAGTCGGTTAGGCATCTGCCTAGCATGCGGAAGGTTCGGGTCCGGCCGTCGCCAACATAACTGCCGACCTATAAACGGCCCGTGCAGCCAAAATGTCCGACGAATAATACCCCTTGTGGTGGAAGTACACGTCAAATATCCTTCAAAGTCCTAACGCTGCGTACGATGCCGCCCTAAACGGTTGCATTGGGTGCCTACTCAGGTGTAGGCTCGTCACTTGACTGTGGTTCTAAAATACGACGTCCGTTGCCAATAGCCCTCGTAAAGCTGCAGTTTGACGATAATTCAAACTAAACTAAACTAAACTAGACATCAAACTTTTGAATTCTTTCTCTGTCTGTCTGAAAGAATTTCTGTGAGTAATTAAAGTAACAGAAAATATGCTATGCTAGTTCTATCAGAACTTTAATTTCTACTTTTAAACAGAAATGAAAGAAATATTTCGGTGATTTCTAAGATTTTTGTTTAATAAACATGCACATATTGTTAAATTTCAGTATCGTGGGGTCAGCATGTTTTAATCATAGCCTTTAATCGGCTGTGTTTTATTGCTTGGGAATTAAATAATGGGAGTTTTACGTTAATCTAACCTAAATATCTGCTATAACTCATATCCATCGGTCTCATAAACTAAAATGGGCACTGAAGGCCTTGTCGCAGTGTAGACGGTCGTCACTGGGTTAATTTTTTAAGTATATTTTAATATGATTTAATAGAATATTCAAACAAAACAATCTTGATATTTCCTGAATAGCCTTAAGCCCCATCAAATACCATCTATACACTTATCAATGGGTTAGATTTTTTAAATAAGTGTATATTCTGTTTTGTTTTCAACAAGAATAACCGCAAAATCACATAATTAATTGAATTTCTCATTACGTATACATTAGTGTGTTCTCAAATTCAACAGCAAGTGTTTATTTGCGTGGATATTCCAAACGCAAAATAATCGTTAATTTTTGGGGTTCAAGTGCTTATTTGTTGAAAGTTATGTGAGGAGTACTTCATTATTTTAATGAGGAGCATATGAATTAGGTTATTTGTTGGCTTAAGATTCATTCAAAATAGAAGGATGTGCTTTTAATTTAGCTATATCTTAATTAAAATATATTATAGTTTACTAAGAGTAGGTAAGAGGTAAATAATTCTTGTATTACATTTTCTTTTAGTTTAAACTGTATAGTGGTTTCAGTAGGAAAGACAGGCTGATAAATATTCATTAAAATACATTTTTACTCCCCCCCCCCCTCCTTCCAAAGCTTGTAGAGGGAAGAGTAGGTACATATATATTCCGGCATGTGTGCTTGATCAAAGATCCTCTTATAGGCCTTCGTCAAGTAAGACACACACACAAAGAATTTTTACTGTCACAGGTTAGGTTTGGATTATCGTCGCACTAGAGCTACACGGGGGCTATTGGCGACGGGCGTCGTATTTTAGAACCGCAGTCAGGTGACGAGCCAACACCTGAATAGGCACCCAACGCAACCGTTAAGGGCGACATCGTACGCAGCGTTAGGACTTTGAAGGATATTTAGCGTGCACTCCCTTACACGGGGTATTATTCGTCGGACATTTTTGGCTGCACGGGCCGTTTATAGGTCGGCAGCTATTTTGGCGATGCCCGGACCCGAACCTGGGACCTTCCGCATGCTAAGCGAGTGCTCAACCGACTGGGCTCCCCAGCCCTCCTTCAAAGAGGAAAATACTCCGATTGAACTTCTTTTCTGCAACGAACTGACTCTTTCATATTTCCTTTCCTTTAATTGCTAGCTCTTTATAATGGTATGTGTAGGATATCATTAAAATAGCATCGGTAATCTTTTGATAATAAGCTTGGATTTTGGTGTGCCACGAACAGAGAAGGTCGAATGTATTGATATTTGAATGTGTTAGTTTGACATAGTTTTAACATTTTCAAGGGAAGCAAAAATAATGAAGTCTGATTTTGTCATAGTCTAAATGTCTCTCTGTAAAGAAATGACTCAAGTCTGAAACTTAAGGGGGAATGGGCGTTCTGGTCCGGGGGTCTCTAAATTCAAGTGCCTCAATGTTAATCCAAGTGGGGAAAAAACTATTTTATTTGTCACATTTCTCCGGCTGTATTGAATATTTTTACAAAATTTTGTTTCAGATAATAAATGTAGATAGCTTACAGGTATCTACATTCCCGCTTTTTAAAATTGATTCGAATACTTTTTGTAAAATTATTTATTCAAAATATTAAATAAAACTTAAACCAATTTCAAAAAGTGGGACTGTCGGGACCTGTAAGTCAGCTACATTTATCACATAAAATATCTGCTTGTGAAAATATTCAACACAGCAGGAGAAATGTGGATATTTTTTTCCCCACTGGATTAACACTGATGCACTTTGCTTTGCAGTCCCTCGGGTTCACAGCACCTATTACCCGTTTAACCCTTTGAGTCCCAAAAATTTACTACACAACAGAAACATCGGATATTCACACAATAAGCTTATTTTAGGTCAAAAATAAGAGTTCCATAAGAAATTTTTTTATATGGTTTTTGAAATAATGCCAACTTTTTTGAACTGTGAAAAACAACAAAATAAAAAAAAATATATCTTACCTAAAACCACTTGGTGTTATGTATTTCAAGGTACCTGACCATATTATTAAAAAAATTATTATTTTTTTTAACCGAAATAGTTTAAATTGTGTTTTAAATATCTGGAACAGAAGTGAACTTTTCAAAAATCAGGTGAAACGCTTGTTAGCTACTTTCTAAATAAAAAAAAAATAGTAGTTCTGACTTCTCTTGAGATTTATGTAAACTATTATCTGATAGAACACAGTGTGAAGAATCGAATGATGTGTGTTTGGATGTCATAAGGGGACTTAAACATTTTGAAAAAAAATATTGAAAGTGATGATGCCAAATGGCATCACTGACACTGAAAGGGTTAAATGGTTAATGTCAATGTAACTGTAGTGTAAATCATAATAGGGTACTTGACTGTATCGGTAAAATATCGTCCAATGTTATTTAAATTATAGTTGGAAGTAAAAAATAGCAAATGCATATATAATTTTCGCGAAATAAATCTTTAAATCACTAAAAAAATCGTTTTGAAAAAAGCATTGTTTTCATGTTATCATCACGTGATCACAAGCACGTCGGTTTGGCTGATGTCACTATGAACTATAAACAAACCGGCGTGTTTTTTTTTTTGTTTTTGTTTTCTGATTAAACTTGATTATGCTAATTACTATTGAAATAATAAATATTGAGAAAATGTAGGGCCATTTTACAGAAGCGTATATTTCAAATTTGCCTAAAATCGCTTCCAATGTGGTGTTTCAAAGTTTGTTCATAGTGACATCACAGATACCACGTGACAGCTAGAAAGCGTTTTCAGGAGTGATTTTTCGGCCTACTTTTTAAATTCATTTTTCTGCCTTTTCATGGGGCATTTGAAAAAAGAAAAATACGGGTCTAATATTATTGGCATAAGAAGTACCTTTTACGTTAATTTTAAAAAATTAGTTAAGTACTCTATTTAAGAGGAAATTACATAATCTTTAAATTTGAAAAATAAATCAAATTAAATAAAGTAAGTTACATTGTTTAGTTTTAATAAGTGTAGATTAGCTATTCCGCCATTTTCTCTCATTTAACGTTAACATTTGTAGTGATAATCACTTTTTACATATGTGACTTACATTACGGAAAGGACAATTTTTCATGGTGAAGCGAAATAGTTTTGCGAATTCATTTTCACAGATCGAAAATGCAACGAATTCAACATGCTTGCAAAGTTCTTAATCCACTCTCTGTTACCTTGCTTAACATTAAAAAGTAAAACTTGAAATAAACTGAAAAAACTTTATTGCCATTGCCAAAGTGCAGCGAAATAGTTTTGCAAATTCATTTTCACAGATCGAAAATGCAACGAATTCAACATGCTTGCAAAGCTCTTAATCCACTCTCTGTTACCTTGCTTAACATTAAAAAGTAAAACTTGCAATAAACTGAAAAAACTTTATTGCTATCGCCAAAGTGAAGCGAAATAGTTTTGCGAATTCATTTTCACAGATCGAAAATGCAACAAATTCGACATGCTTGTTAAGTTCTTAATAACCTCTCTGTTACCTTGTTTAACATCAAAAAGTAAAACTTGAAATAAGCTTAACAATACCGCCAAACAATTCAAAACGAAACTTTAATATAATTCATCCAAACAAACTCTCGAACTTTCTTTAACTAAAAACCACCCACACAATTCCAAATCAAAATCTGAACTTCAGTTCCTTTAATTGAGATAATGCCGAGTATTAACTCTTCAAAGAGGAAAATACTCCGATTGAACCTCTTTTCTACAACGAACTGACTCTTTCAGATTTCCGTTGCTTTAATTGCTAGCTCTTTATAATGGTATGTGTAGGATATCATTAAAATAGCATCGGTAATCTTTTGATAATAAGCTTGGATTTTGGTGTGCCACGAACAGAGAAGGTCGAATATATTGATATTTGAATGTGTTAGTTTGAGATAGTTTTAACATTTTCAAAAGAAGTCAAAAGAATTAAGTTAGGTTAGGTTTGAATTATCGTCGCACTAGAGCTACACGAGGGCTATTGGCGACGGGCGTCGTATTTTAGAACCGCAGTCAGGTGACGAGCCAACACCTGAATAGGCACCCAACGCAACCGTTAAGGGCGACATCGTACGCAGCGTTAGGACTTTGAAGGATATTTAACGTGCACTTCCTTACACGGGGTATCATTCGTCGGACATTTTTGGCTGCACGGGCCGTTTATAGGTCGGCAGCTATTTTGGCGATGCCCGGACCCGAACCTGGGACCTTCCGCATGCTAAGCGAGTGCTTAACCGACTGGGCTCCCCAGCCCCTCAAAAGAATTAAGAGGGAACGGAACCCTCCATTAAAGACCATGTTAAAATGACCTTTTTATGTACCTTTTTCTCAGAATCTATTAATTGACTCGATCCCAATACTTATAATACATTTAGTTTAGATCGCATCGTGCACGGAAAAGTGACTTATCTGCTAAATGCTAGTTTTTCAGATAAAATATTTCAAGTTTTAATTTTTCATTGCATTTCATCATTAAAAAAAATTAGTATTTGCTTTCTGTATTCCAACTATTCTACCAATTGATTTCATCTTTTCTGTAATCTTACTTACACTCTTAAAACGAACGAGCGATTTTAACTCAGTCTGAGTTAATTTTCACTCCTCCAGTATAGAAAATGCACTTCTCCTACTGGAGTGGATTTCACTCTTTTGTTTTTAAAGTGTGTACTTACTTTCTTACCTATACCTCTTTCACTTCAACATGGAACATAAGGCCTCCGTCATGGTCCGCCTCCTCAGTCCTCAACTTGTTGGCAGCATCTGTCTTAATCTCTCCCCATGACTTGTTAATTTCTTTTACTTCCTTGTTGATTGTTCTACGCCACGTAATCGCTTGAAATTTGAATTTTGAATATTATAGCACTTTTATCTGTAAAAGTCATATTTGTCCTATAGGTCACTTTTCCGCGCACTACACTCTTAAAACGAACGAGCGATTTTAACTCAGTCTGAGTAACTTTCACTCCTCCAGTCTGGAAAATGCACTTCTCCTCTAGGAGGGGATCCTTTGTGTGTTAAACCTCCGACTGGATCACTCCAAACGAGTGATTTTAACTCAGTCTGATTTAATATTCACTTCTTTCCAGTGTCGAAAATGCACTTCTCCTATTGGAGTGGATTTCACTCGTTTGTTTTAAGAGTGTATGCAATATTATTTAATTGAAAGTTAATCAAAACATTGAGTTCAATTGTTATCATCTAGCAATCGACATCAGCTTACATTTCAACTCAATTTCCAACCATTACTACTGGAAACCCCAAACCACAGGCCATAACGCTTTCAGATACATGTATTTGCGAATCCAGGATAGCTCTGAAATAGCACCTCTTGTGTAATTGGAAAGGCCACAGTATGAGAACAGAGTTTAGGAGAGGGTGGAGGTGCTTGGCGCGAAACAAAGTGAAGTCGAAACAAGCAACCCTAGAAAGCCCAAACAGAAAGCTTACTTAGCGTTAGTTCAATGCAAAACGCAACATTTTATTCGTTAAAAAGCGTTGATTAAAATTGAATTTATGCGCAGTTCTGCCGTGGGCAGGTAAACTGCAGTATTTTCCATTATAACTTGGACCATTGTTGCAAGTACTTAATTACAATAACTTGGAAGAAAGCATACAGGAAAAAAATTGTTTCAGAGAAAAAATAGTACAGCTCATTGTTGCGATTGCTGCAGTTACCTGCCCACGGCGGTGTTGTAGGCAGTAGCAAGATATCTGAATTTGTAGAGGATGTTAGTAATTTCTTCCACAAGTAAGTAAATTGCGTTGTAATTTAAAGTTTTTATTAGAGATTCAGAAATCGCCAAGTCAATGAAGTAAGCCATACAAACTCGACTGTAGATAGGTTGGTTGGTACATGTATTGTCCTGCATGTGTATTTGATCAGAGACTCGCTTTTAAACCTTCGTCAAGTAAGACAAACATAGAAACAAACATAATTTTAACTGGCCTAGAGATAGAAAGAACACCTATGGCGAAAGCAGGAGTCAAACCCGCACCCGGTGAGTGCGCAGACTGTTACCCTAATGGGCTGCTATCAATCCCACAAGGCTACCCGGGCCCCAAACTCTACTGTGTAATAGCGCCAAATGGTTCGCCTACTGCGTTTGTTTGGGCCTACTACACTCTTAAAAGAAACGAGTGAATTTAACTCGGTCTGAGTAAATTTTCACTCTTTTCAGTGTCGAAAATGCACTTATCCTATTGAAATGGATTTCACTCTTTTGTTTAGATAAAACTCCGACAGAATCACTCCATATGAGTGATTTTAACTCAGTTTGAGTTAATTTTCACTCCTTTCCAGTGTCGACAATGCACTTCTCCTATATGAGTGGATTTCACAATTTTGGTTTAAGAGTGTACAAAGCATTCGGTGGCTTCAATTTTCAAACCTGTTTTTGCTTTGGCAACATCGCCAGCTTATTCTTACCTCTGTGAGTACGAGCCCTGGGTGTATCGCTTCTGATATTGCCCAAACAGATATCGGATTATTATGGGAGCGCATGTCAACGGCAACATCTAATAGGAGGTGCCACAGTTTGCATATGGGATAGCGCCCTAAATATTGCTGGGATGATCTGGGTCTATTATGGAAATGTTGGTAGGGATTCAGCGTTTATATCTGTGTGGTTAATCTTGGGGTTTGGATAGGGAACGTAAATGGGGTGGGATTTGCAATTGAAAGTAGGTTTTTACAATATTGTTTCAACTCCTTTTTACTCAGTTCATATTAATGTGGCATATTTTGAAAGTCATATACTTCAAATTTATGCAAAATAACCCACTTAGGGATACATATGTATAAACCCTACACCTAGCGTAAGATTTTCCAACAACAGATTTTTAAAAAAATATATACATTTTAAAAATTAAAAAAAATACAGTATATAACATTCATTAATAATCGTCAGCTACAGAAATCAATTGAAAGATGTTAATTTATCAATAAAAATTTTAAACTTTGAACACATGTTGCGAACTTTATTAAAATGAATAACCAACTTTAACCAAATTGTGTATTCTTCTAACATTGCGTATTCTTCAAACAACCAAATTGCAGATCCCTCAAAGGGTTTAAGTTTCAAAAAGGTTACCTGATTGTGTAAAAGGTTTGTTCTTCTATTACGCAATAATTTGAAGTGTAAAGTTATTTTTTACTGACAATATATTTCATAATATGAAATTGATTTTAAGCTTGATTCAAATAAATAATTAGGGTTCGATAAATTACAATTCGTTAAAACTAATAAAGGAGACGTTGGTTGAAAAGTTCAACTGGCTTGTTTCACGTGATGTAAATGAGTTCTGGTTTTATTTCTGGATCTCATTTCTGGTTTCAGTGATAGCTGGTTTGAAACAGTATGCTCCTCTCACACTACATTGAATTACCAATTGAGTATTTAGTTGGTTGGTTGACATTTATTTTCTGGCTTGTGTGCTTGGTCGCAAGGACCCGCTTATAAACCATTGTCAAGTAGGACAACACAAGACGCACACATACACAAATGACAGATGATGCCATCTGTCGCCACCTCCACAATTTACACATGTCCCTGAAGGGGAGGGAAATTTTCTCCAGGAACCTGTACTCATGGTCAACAATGACCGACCACAGGACTTTCGGACCCAACAGATTTAACGAGCACGTACTCCGCATATACGGTCTTCAGTGGCACCCTGTCTCGATTTCTCAACCTTCCGATCTCGAGACCGAGATCTTGACCACAAGGCTCCCTACAGCCCAATTAAGTATTTATTTTCATTAGTATGGAACTATTGACACTCATGAGATGAAACTTTCCCTGTAACTTTATCAATGAAACTATCATATGCAAGTAATATTAATACTAAAGGCATATTAATTTTACCTCTTTTGGTCTATACATACGTATAATATCAAACAACTGTTCAAGGAAAATTGTTTGCTTAGAAACTTTCAAACAGACAATACCGAAACAACAATTGCCATCATTCCGATATCGAAACATATACAATAATTTTACTATTCAGCAAACAATGCATGAGGGAATGACTCCAGTTTAATACCCCAATCCTCGTTTTGACGTTCTACTGGGGGATTAACTATGATGCTGTAATTAATCGATAATGGTTTTGTCAAGCCGGGTCGTGTAAGGTTTAGTTTGGATATATCATTAGCGAGCGATACATCGACAATGTGTGTAGGTATTAAGGTTAATTTGACTACTATAACAAGGGCGTGATTTGCCGGATGAGGGTTGTGTGAAGGGAAAGACCGATTCTGGATTTAGGTTTGGGTGTAAAATGCCATTTTGGAATAGGAAACTTTCCAAATATTTAAGCATAGATTGAAAGTTTGATCGATTTTGGTATAAGACAGACCTAGCTTAGCCCATTAATAACGACTTTATAAACACTACTAAACTTTCAGATTCGAATAAAAAATTTCTGTTGAAATTTTAGTTGAAAACCTTTAAATTCGGTTTTCGTGAAACTTAATTTGTTCTATATAAATTGTCCAGTACATTTCTTTTACCTTTTATTTTATATACTTAACAAAAACTGTCGAGGGGGCTTGGAGTCCAATCGGTTAGACATTCGCATGTCATGCGAAAGGAATGGTTTTGTGAAGCCGGGTCGTGTAAGGTCTAGTTTAGATATATCATTAGTGAGCGATACATCGACAATGTGTGTAGAGTGGGTATTAGGTTAATTTGACTACTATAACAATGGGGTGATTATCAGGGCTGATGGTCGTGTGACGGGAACACCGATTATGGTTTCAGATTTTGTGTACAAAAGGCTGGGAGGAATAGGATTTAAGTATAGGTTGAAAATTTGGCCTCTTTTGATAGAAGACAGTTATAGCTTAACCTATTAATAACGAATTTGTAAACAACACTAAACTCTCATTTCCGAATAAACACGTTAAGTTAAAGATCTTTAAGAGCAAATCCTACACTTATATTCTTATTCTAAACATACTTTTCATACAAATATATGCTAAAAAGTATGTTTTGCAAAGAATGAATCTATAACGGCTTTGTGAAGCCGGGTCGCGTAAGGTTTAGTTTGGATATATCATTAGTGAGACATACATCGACAATGTGTGTAGTGAGGTAGTAGGTTAATTTGACTACTATAACAATAGAGTGATTTGCCGAATGAGGGTTGTGTGAAGGGAAGACCTATTCTGGATTTAGGTTTGGGTGTAAAATGCCATTTTGGAATACGATTTAAGTGTAGGTTGGAAATTTGATCTCTTTTGATAGAAGATAGTTATAGCTTAACCCATTCTTTGTAAAACACCTTTAAACTTTCATTTCCGATTAAAAACGTTAAGTTGAAGTTATTTTTCCTCTCAAGAGCAAATCCTACACGTATATTCTTAATCTACACTCTCAGAAATGAATACTTAAAAACGACGAAATTTTCCTTAATTTTGACGATGCCGTTTACTGGCAAATGCTACGAGTTTTCTTTCCTCAAAGTGAGGAAATTTGATTCGCCATTTTTATGAGGATTCGAATTCGTCTAATCTAAAGAAATATGTCGTCATTTTTGAGCATTTGAGTACAGCAATGAGATTGTTTCCTCAAAATAAAGGTGCAGAATTGTCAAATCAAGATCGTTTAAGTGAGGATTAGCGTTTACTCAAAAGTCACGTGATAGTTTGACGAAATAATCCTCAAAATTAACGAAATGAGGCTTGAGGATTCATGAATCGTCAAAAGTGAGCGTGTTATTTTAGAGAGTGTAAATATACTTTTCATACTACTATATATGTTGAAAAGTATGTTTTGCAAAGAATTAACCGATATCTGTTTTGTGAAGCCGGGTCGTGTAAGGTTTAGTTTGGATATATCATTAGCGAGCGATACATCGACAATGTGTGTAGGTATTAAGGTTAATTTGACTACTATAACAAGGGCGTGATTTGCCGGGATGATGGTTGTGTGAAGGGAAGACCGATTCTGGATTTAGGTTTGGGTGTAAAATGCCGTTTTGGAATAGGATTTAAGTATAGGTTGAAAATTTGGCCTCTTTTGATAGAAGACAGTTATAGCTTAACCTATTAATAACGAATTTGTAAACAACACTAAACTCTCATTTCCGAATAAACACGTTAAGTTAAAGTTCTTTAAGAGCAAATCCTACACTTATATTCTTAATCTAAACATGCTTTTCATACAAATATATGCTAAAAAGTATGTTTTGCAAAGAATGAATCTATAACGGCTTTGTGAAGCCGGGTCGCGTAAGGTTTAGTTTGGATATATCATTAGTGAGAGATACATCGACAATGTGTGTAGTGAGGTAGTAGGTTAATTTGACTACTATAACAATAGAGTGATTTGCCGGATGAGGGTTGTGTGAAGGGAAGACCTATTCTGGATTTAGGTTTGGGTGTAAAATGCCATTTTGGAATACGATTTAAGTGTAGGTTGGAAATTTGGCCTCTTTTGATAGAAGACAGTTATAGCTTAACCTATTAATAACGAATTTGTAAACAACACTAAACTCTCATTTCCGAATAAACACGTTAAGTTAAAGTTCTTTAAGAGCAAATCCTACACTTATATTCTTAATCTAAACATACTTTTCATACAAATATATGCTAAAAAGTATGTTTTGAAAATAATTAATCGATAATGGTTTTGAAAACTTGTCTTTTTTTGCACGGAACAGTTGAGCAAAGGCGCTTTGCGCCTATGCTCATCTGTTCAGCTTAGATTTCCGATTGTTGTGCCGATAAAATTCCATTGGAAATAAAACCACTGAATTTTTAGTGTGTTATGGCCCCAATAAAATTTTGCAAACCAATAGAATTTTACGGGTCAGTAAACTTTTATTGGAGCTATATATAACACTCTAATTTTTTATTGGTTTTTTTATGAGAATTTCTAATTGGGAAATTATTGAACTGGAGGACATAAATCAAAATTTAACATAAAAAACGCTTCAAAGAAGAATACACTGGAATTTTCAGTGAGTGGAACGTTTTTCCAGATTATGTAGTATATTCGAAGAGAGTAGAGGATTTCAAGAAGTTATATAACAGATAGAAAAAAAATATACTGAATATTTTTAGAAACTTTGCTCAGCCCCTGACCAGTTGTTGATCGACAATTTTTGCGTTTGTATTTGAAATTAATCAAAATATTCCAAAGATTGTTTGATTGGAAATCTTAAACTATAAAACGTATGCTTTTTTCCTATTATGTCCCTAAGTATCGATATATGTTTGTAATATATTTGTGTTTTATTAATTCCTACTAGTTTGCAAGTGTTTTACTGAAAATATAGTTTAAACTTGATACCAAACTTATAGTCAGTTTTTTGGAATTACGCAAGTTGTTTTATGTACACTATAATAACGAGGATTCTCTTATCACTCGTGTGTTTTAAGCAAACATATTCTATATCTCCACCGTACAATAAAATCGATTTTTTTTTATTTATAAAGATTTATTTTTCAAATAAACTGGTATCTACTACACTTGATAAAAAATTATGGTCTTTCTTTAAGGGGATGCGGTACCCAAAAAATTTAATCCTGTATTTTTATCGTTTGCTTGAAAATTAAACTGTTTTTACAAAGAACCACCATTTAATAAACATATGTTTCAATTTTTATTAATTTGTCGTATAAGTTTTTTTAAATACATTTTTTTTTCAAATGCTACTCTCCTTACAATTTAAATAATTTTTTAATGATTTTTTTTGCAAAATGTTCCGACAACATATAAAAGTTGTATGGATTTTGAACTATCAGTTGAACAAGAGTAGTTAAGTAGATTTATATATAAAAATGGTTAAAATTGATTTTTTTTTTTGTAAATTTTCAACTTCATCATTTAAAAAAACTTTTTACACTGGACTTTTTTCTATACCAACTTTTGTTGATCGTATGTGTTTCAACACAGAAAATATATTTTGGAGCTTCACGATTAATTTACCAAAAAGCTTTAGGGTTATAACCTTTTACAAAGTGAAAAAAAATTAAAAAATTAAAAAATAAACATACAATTTCTAAACTCATTTTACCTAGTCACTAAAATTTTTTTCTATATACCTCCCCAATAATAAAGGATTTTTTTTTTGCAATATCTTTAGTTCACAACATTCGAGCATGTTTATGTTTAATTATTTTCTGTTCAGCTCTCAATTTTGGGCACCGCTTTTCCTTAAGGGGACCGGGGAGGCAAAATATGTCAAGAATATCGATTTTGGTATTTAAAAAAAAAAGATATAGTTTGAACTTTTATCTTTAAGAACCTATCTTACTTTTAACGATCCGAAAAGAATTCGAAAGTTGGAGTTTTCGTAAACACCGAAATCCGAAAATCGTCTGTTAAGTGGAAGTTATTATTTTCTTTACTTGCCTTTTTCTCCATAAGTGTTTTTAGTGGTTTGTCGTACATTCGAATTGTTCCTTGCAATTCAAAAATCTGTGTATTGCTTTGAAATTGTAGAAAATTGTTATTGATAATCTTTTAAACATAATTGTGCATGGATTTTGAAATCTGATAAAAAAAATTTAATATTTTACTCAGTTTTACTTTTAGCATATCATGAAAAAAATCAAAAATTCCAAGCAACATAAATTTTAATTTTAATTAATTAACCAATAGGACAAATAAAAAATCCATGCACAGGTTTGTTAACATATATTTAAATATTTTATAAAATAAATTAGACATTTTAGAAAAAATTGAATCGCAAGGAGCATTTTTAAAAAACGTTTAAAATTTTTTTTTTTATTAAAAAAACTATTGCACATTTTTCTTTTATTATTTTGTTTTTTCATTAAATTTTATGTCCCTGAGCTATAAAAAAATATCATCCATTTAGGTCTGTAACTTAAAAAAAAATTTGCCTCCGCGGTCCCCTTAAGTAAATTCCAAAACTTCGTAGTTTAGAAAAATGTTACTTAATGTTTTTTTTATTTAACCAGATTTTCCAGTGGATAACAATTGATGCCTTCGTGCAAATTGACTCGAATTTTTTTTAAAAAAAAGTATTAGAAAAATAGTTTATTTTTTCTTATATAGAGGGACATTAAATAATTTCTCAATAAATATATATAATATTTTTCTCTAAAATTATCAGATTTTTTACATTGTACAAACGGTGCTAAAAGTGTGGGCAATAGCAACAGTCTGCCCAATAAAAATTTTTGGGCATTAACACTCAAAATTTTTTTTTGATTTTTTATGGGAATTTCCAACAGGGAAATTGTTGAACCAGAGGACATAGTTCGAAATTATAGATAAAAAACTCTTAGGACTATACTGGAATTTTCAGTGAGTGGAACGTTTTTCCTGATTATGTTGTATATTCGAAGGGAGATAAAGATTTCAAGAAGTTAGATAGGAAAATAACAGATTGAAAAAAAAAAGAATATTTTTACAATATTTGCTTAGCCTGACCTGTTGTTGATCGACAATTTTTTATATTTGTATGTATTTGAAATTAATCAAAATATTCCAATTATTGTTTGATTGGAAATCTTATACTATAAAATTAATGTTTTTTACATAACGTCCCTAAATATCGATATATGATTGTAATATATTAGTGTTTTATTTATTCCTGCTTGTTTGCAAGGGTTAAACTGAAAATATAGTTTAAACTTGATACCAAACTTAGGGTCAGCCTTTGGAATTACGCAAGTTGTTTTATTTACACTACACTGTAAATAATTTTGGAGTATCTTCACACCAAATATGGTGGCAACAAAGTAGCCACCAAAAGTGGCGTAAGGAAATACCACCAGTAAATCGGTGTAGTGAAACACCGCCAGTAAATCGGTGTAATGAAACACCGATAATTGACTGGTGTGTAGAAACACCACATTTGGTGGCTACTCTGTTGCCACCATTTTTGGTGTAATAAAACGCCACCAGTGATTTGGTGTACTTAAACACCTAACAACCTCACTGGGTGTTCTGGCAACTAATTTCAGAATCAAAAGGATAAAATGGTTAATTTTTAAAAACACTTTTTGGTGTAAAATGATTTCTTACAAAACCTGAACAACAAACATTGTAATGTTAAAAATAACTATTTTGTAATGTGAGTTGATTTGCTACTTTAGTTGAACTCAAAGATGATACATTTATCCATACTACAAGAGATGAAATGAAAATGTACACATATTATACAAAAACATAACGCAAACAAAATTAATGTTTAGGAATATTTAACGTGAATGAAAGATATCAATAGGTTGGCCAGACATAGTTTAATTTGTTACTCAACTATCTACAGAGCTATAAAATTGTGCAATTAACCTCAGTTTAACTATTTTATAGTTTTTGCAAACAAACGTAAATAAAATATCATTTATGAAAGTGTAATGATGATTTCATAATCGAAAACTTAATCACTGAAACAATTCCGATATCAATGAGCTAAATGACTTATGGGAAAATACTGTTATTATACTTATCATTTCAATATCTTTTAATCATATATACTCGCACAAAAATATAAACACAACCCTAATTTACTCGTTCCTACCAGAATTGCTAATATTGAAGTTTTAATTAAATTATTTAGTAGTATTTCATTTATCTTTATAAAGAATAAATATAATTGTTCTGCTTACTTTGAATTTTCAGCAAATACAACACGATTTATCACCATCAAAATCAAACTCATGCTGTTATTTAGGGCTAACTGAGTGTAAACACACAGACTATCATTTAAAAGTAATAAATGCACGCTGAAATAAGTTTTCTATCTAGCTATTTTAAAACTAAGACTCAAACCATGCACATCACGAATAAATTATCAAAACACAGCTCTAATTTTCCCGTTACAACCATAGAATTGCTAGATTGGCTCGATCGGTAACACCGAATTTGATGCTTCGTTTTCAAAATGTCGTCGAAAGTCAATTATCAATTAATCAATTCTTGGTGGATGTTAACACCAATTTTTGTTTAAGTTTAAATAACCATTTTGAGTAAATGAAATCGATTTATTTATGAAAATTAATTTTTCAAATAAACTGGTAGCTACTACACATCAAAAAAGTTATGGCCATTCTTTAAGAGGACGCGGTACCCCCAAAAAATTTATCCCGTATTTTTATCGTTTGCATGCAAATTAAACTGTTTGTACAAAGAACTACCATTCAATAAACATATACGACAAAATAATAAATATTGAAACATATTTTTTTATTCAAAAATTTAATTTTTTTCCAAATGCTACTGGGGGCTGGGGAGCCCAGTCGGTTAGGCACTCGCCTATTATGCGAAAGGTCCCAGGTTCGGGTCCGGGCACCGCCAAACTAACTGCCGACTTATAAACGACTCGTACAGCCAAATATGTCAGACGAATACCCCGTGTAAGGGAGTGCACGTCAAATGCCCTTCAAAGTCCTAAAGCTGCGTACGATGTCGCCCTTAACAGTTTCGTTGGGTGGCTATTCAGGTGCTGGCTCGTCATTTGACTGTGAACGTTTTTCCAGATTATGTTGTATATTCGAAGGAAGATGAAGATTTCAAGGAGTTAGAAAGTTATATAACATATTGAAAAAAATTATTGAATGTTTTTACAAACTTTGCTTAGCCCCTGACCTGTTGTTGATCGACAATTTTTGTGTTTGTATTTGAAATTAATCAAAATATTCCAATTATTGTTTGATGGGAAATCTTATACTATAAAATGTATGCTTTTTTTTCATATTTTGTCCCTAAGTATCGATATATGTTTGCGATATATTTGTGTTTATTAATTCCTGCTAGTTTGCAACGGTTAAACTGAAAATACAGTTTAAACTTGATACGAAACTTATAGTCAGTTATATGGAATTACGCAAGTTGTTTTATTTAACGAGGATTATTTTATCACCCGTGTGTTTTAAGCTATCATATTTTTCATCACCTTACAATAAAATCGATTTTTTTTATTAATGAAAATTTATTTTTCAAATAAACTGGTACATACTACACTTGAATAAAAGTTATGGTCTTTCTTTAAGGGAACGTGGTACCCCCAAAAAATTAAATCCCGTATTTTTATCGTTTGCATGCAAATTAAACTGTTTGTACAAAGAACTACCATTCAATAAACATATGCGACAAAATTATAAATATTGAAACATAATTTTTTTTAATTCACAATTTTTTTTTCCAAATGCTACTGGGGGCTGGGGAGCCCAGTCAGTTAGGCACTCGCCTAGCATGCGAAAGGTCCCAGGTTCGGGTCCAGGCATCGCCAAAGTAACTGCCGACCTATAAACGACTCGTGCAGCCAAATATGTCAGACGAATAATACCCCATGTAAGGGAGTGCACGTTAAATGTCCTTCAAAGTCCTAACGCTGCGTACGATGTCGCCCTTAACAGTTGCGTTGGGTGCTGGCTCGTCATTTGACTGTGGTTCAAAAATACGACGCCCGTCGCCAATAGCCCTCGTGTAGCTCTAGTTCGACGATAATTCAAACCTAACTTAGCCAAATGCTACTCCTTCTACAATTAAATTTTTTTTAAAGGTTTTTTTTTTCTTTTTTTTTTTTTGCAAGATGTTCCCGCTACACATAAAAGTTGGCATGGATTTTAATCTGTCAGTTAAATCGGAGTAGTTATGTAGATTTGTATATAAAAATTGTCAATAAATTCGAATTTTTTGTACATTTTTAACTTCATCATTTAAAAAACTATTCACACTGGACCTTATCACATACCAACTTTTGTTGATCGTATATGTTTCAACACTGGAAATATATTTTGGAGCTCTACATTAATTTACCAAAAAGCTTTAGGGTTTTAACCATTCACAAGGTGAACAAAATTAAAAATTGAAAAAGTAAACATACAATTTCTGAACTCATTTTACTAAGTCACTAAATCATTTCCCATAAAACACCCCCCATTATAAAGGATTCCCTTTTTTTTTGCAATATTCTTAGTTCACAGCATTCGAGCATGTTTAACCCTTTCAAACCCAATGGCAATTTGGCATCATTTTAGATTTTTTTTTTGTGATCGTCTTTAGCCATGTACACTCTTAAATCAAAATAGTGAAATCCTCTCCAGTTGGAGAAGTGCATTTTCGACACTGGAAAGGAGTGAATATTAACTCAGACTGAGTTAAAATCATTCATTTGGAGTGATCCTGTTGGAGGTTTAACACACTAAGGATCCACTCCTTTCGGAGAAGTGCATTTTTCAGGAGTGAAAATTACTCAGATCGAGTTAAATTCGCTCGTTCGTTTTAAGAGTGTATATCGAAAAGCATATCATTCGATTCTTAAAATTTTTTCTATTAGAAAGTAGTTTTTATTAGTCCCAATGGATGTCATCTCAATGATTTTTTAAAATTATGATCAAAAACATGGTGATGTCAAATGGCATCACATTGACTGAAAGGGTTAATTAATTTCTGTTCAGCTTTAAATTTTGGGCACCGCGTTTCCTAAAGTAAAGGCCAAAAATTCGTAATTTAGATAAAATGTTACTTTATGTTCTTTTTATTCAACCAAATTTTCCAGTGGATAACAATTGATGGCTTCGTGCGAATTGACTCGATTTAACCCTCTAGTGCAATAATTTTTATTTTCATCCCAAAAAAATATATATGTATCTTTAATACTCACACATTATGGGGAAAATACAAAAAAAAAATTAATAACTGCATTAGAATTTAAATAATTTAAATTTTTAAAATTTTTTCCGTATGACAAAAACCAACTGCGAAATTCCAATTTTGATAATAATATGACTAGAAAACTACTAAACATATTTCAAAATAACCCTTTTTAACTATGATTAATTTTCAAAACAATGTATTAGTATTTAGTACTAATATTATCATTCTTTGAATACTGCCAAAAACGTAATTTCACAAAAGTTAATAACCTCACTCTTTAATTTTGAATAGACTTTTACTGCTGTCATCTATGAGGATTATTAGTAACTAAAACTTCAAAATGGAATGTAATAGATGAAAAAAAAAACACAAATTTGTCTAGGAGGAGCTCTAATTTAATATAATAAAGTGGATTATGTTGCTTGTTACCAAACGGCAACAGTATGCATTAGAGGGTTAAAAAAAGAATTAGAAAAAAGGTATTTTTTCATTCTATAGAAGGTCATTAAATACGAATAAGACTAAATATATGATCATGGTTTGTAAGGGAACCGAAGCAGATACTGAGTTAAAAGTAAATGAAGAAATAAAATTTGAAAGAGTCAATGAATTCAAGTACTTAGATTCAATTATCACTGAAAATAATGAATTATGCCAGAAATTAAACAATGGCTGAACACATTAAATCACAGTTTATTTTCACTTAAAAAGTTTAATATCTAAGGTAAGAATTGGAAAACTAAACAACGTATGTATAAAACTGTAATAAGACCGATAGTTAGATATGGGTCGAAGAGACCTAGACCTTGAATCAAAAGTAAGAGAAGTTGTTAAATATTCTTGGACGAACAGATTGAAATATGGAGGTAAAGATCCATGACCAAAAACTACAAATGAAATACTTTTTAAGTATTTTTTTTAATTAGAATACTACAGTGGAAGTAATAAAGCGATCTATTAAAACAGATGGATAAAACCTTCACCAATGCAATAATTACGAGCATATATTATAATCATTTCAAATTTAAAAGAAAACGCTAAAAGTAATACAAGAAAAAATTAAGGGTTTTAACCCTTTCAGTCTCAATGACAATTTGGCACCATCATTTTAGAATTTTTTTTTTCTGATCGTCCATAGCCATTTATGATATCAAAGAGCACATCATTCGATTCTTAATTTTTTTTTTCTATTAGAGAAGAATTTTTATTAATCCCAATAGGTGTCTGCCCGATTATTTCTTTTAAAATTAGGATCAGTCACATGATGGTGCCAAATTGCATCATTGGGACTGAAAGGGTTAATTCGGTAGGGTAAGGAGTAATTTGTTTGTTTGAAGGTAACTTTACAAACTTTAGCCAAATATTGGGTTTGTTGAAAACATGAGAGCACAAGAACTTACTGTCATTTTAAAATGGATCATGCATGCATACTCTTAAAAAAACCTCGAGTACCTTATGTTTAGTGATTGGCTCTTTGCAATAAAAGAATCTGCGCAGTTTTAATTCCAAACTTTTCCAAAGACGCACCGCCACCGGCGGCGCTGCGATCGCTTGTTCCCCAAGAACACTAAAAGACCATTTCAAACGCATATGGATCCATTCTACCACGAGACTCTAAAGAGTGAGCTTCAGTCTCCTGTTAAACCATTGATAGACGCACGAGATCGGGCAATCGGAAAAACGCTTGGGAAAAAGTTGTTGATAGAATTATTAGCATGATAAAGTTGATTCGTGAATTTTGTCAATAGGTGGTGTTGTTGAGGCAGTTTTGTGTAAATATGTGTTGCTGTAAAAGGAGGAATTATTTTAGTGGTATTAAAGTGTTTGAAATTCTTACGAAGTTACTAAAAAAATAAAAGTTTAAAGTTTATTGGGGAAATAGCAATTAAAACAAACTTTAGAAACACTGATTTTTTATTAAATACAAATTACTGAACCTGTAGTTTTATCAAACTTTGAACATTGCATTTGTCTAGTTGAAGATTCAAAAACTTTTATTTTTTCAAATAAGTTGAATGCCGTTTCAAATGAAAATAAAAAGTGACAAAACTGAAAAATATTTTGAATGAGAAGGACTTTGTTTAAAAATGACGAAGTTCGTACTAATCAGCGTCATCTTGATCTTTGCTGTAAAATCCATTGGTAAGTTTTTTTTTAACTTTTAAAATTGTGTTTTAACTTTTGCATTAGCTAGCTTACTATCAGAAAAATACTTTTACTTTTTTTTTAAGTCTTCTGTACTTTTGATGGTTTAAAACGCATAATTTCCTGACTTTTGACGTCCAGAAAAGCATTATCGGTCTTTGAGTAGATCTTGTTTTGACAAATTTAATCAATTAGCGGATCATCTTCACGGATTTTCCATTGTTACCATTTTTAACATATATTTTGAAATACCTTGCTCATTAGTGTAATTAGGTTTTTTTTGCATTTAAAATACGCTAGTCAGACAAGTGTACTAATGCACTAATGCAATACATTATAGTTACATTATGATGGACTTACACTACCAGTTTTTTGAAAATTAAATTTAGTATTTAAACTTTTTTGTGAGAAAGTGTTTTTGTCATTTATACATATTAACTAACTTCTTTGATAAGTCAGTCAGAAACGATTGACGTGTATTTAAAATAAGAAACAATTTAATTTCTTTAAAAAGTCAATAAGAGATGATGGTGGTCCGTGTGCTTCCGGACTTAAATCGTCCAAGTTTATAATCGTTTTCTCCAAAACTTGTTGTAAATTACATCATTTTTAGGGCTTATAAAATTAGATTGCTTCTTTTACCTACGATTTGTAGTGAGATTTGGTATTAAGATTTTGCTTGCAATTTGACAGTTCCATGTGTGAGTTGCGCCTAAAACACAAAACATTTTTTTTAATTATTCAAAAATATACAAACAGTACTTTATCTGTATCAACTATTTTACCAGGGATTTACCGTATTTAATGCAGAAACAGTTACAGTATTTTTTCGTATTTTATTACAGTATATTTTGTATCTAATTTACAGACAACTTAATTGCCAGTTAAAATCCGTAAATTTGAAGGGATTTTATTTAAAAAAAACTTGAGAGAATGATTTTTTAAAAATTTTAATAAAATTAACGATGTATTAATATTTTAATTATTTAAATGAAAATTCTCGTATTTAAAAAAAAATTCTGTTCAAATGCTACTTTGGGAGAAATTTATATCCAAATCATTTTTTTATTAATTTGAAATTTATAATATTATATTCTGTATTCTTTCGGCATTACATAATGTAAATTTAATTTAAATTAATTTAATTGGAATAATCCTCTACTTAAATTAAAAATAAAACATATAATAAGAAAAACTTAAATGAGTAAACAAATCTGCTCTATTTATCACAAATATTTATTATTCAAAATGTTTACCGATTGCGTCAAAATTGTCGAGAATATTCTAGAAGCATAAACAAATGTCTTCTTGTATTCATATAAATAATATTTTGTGATGGTTTTTGAACAAGGATTTGCTTTCAAGTGACATCCTTTATGAACCTTTAACAAACATAAGTTAGTTGGAGTATTAGTTGCAAAACTCCCATTCTCCGAAGCATATCTATTACATATTTATTATTTAAATGTCAGCCAGGTTAGGTTAGGTTAGGCCTGAATTATCGTCACACGAGGGCTTTTGGGGACAGGCGTCGTATTTTAGTACACAGTCAAGTGACGAGGAACACCTGAATAGGCACCCAACGCAACCATTAAGGGTGACATCGTACGCAGCTTTAGGAGTTTGAAGGATATTTAACGTGCGCTCCCTTACACGGGGTATTATTCGTCGGACATTTTTGGCTGCACGGGCTCCCCAGCCCCTAAATGCCAGCCAGGTCTTTAGCCACTTGGCCATTTGGCTTCGATATTTAATATTTTTCAGCAGTGGAACCAAAAACAGACATCTGATATATATGGTAAGGTCCATTTATTGGCAACTTTTGATAGTCGTAAATTCAATTGGACGAAAATGCCGTTGAACGTGCCGGACCCCATATATTAATTACACATTGGGGATATGAATTTCGCAATTGCACCCTTCAGTCATATGATGGTTGTGTCAAAACTATAAACTAACTTTCATTGCAGAAAAAAAAAATCCAATATATTAATACAGAAAAAAAATATTTCAAAAATTAAATTACTCATATATATGTCTATAAAACCCTCTTAAATGCCTTATTTTACATATTAACTGCATTCCATGTACTACATTTATTTTGCAATACCATTTTGATTTGCAATTTTAAATTTTTTTGGATACCTGTCGGACGTCATTAAAACAAATTCTTGAGAAAAACGTACTCGTGCCTATTGTAGGTGCCATAGAATGCAATGAGTTATACGGTTATTGAAATTTATTTATTTGCTTCAAAATTAACTTTAAATGTGGTGATTTATTGAGCGTTAAATGAACGTCTACACTCTAACAAAAGAGTGAAAAAAAGAACAGTTGGAACCAGTGGAGAAGTGCATTTTCGAACGGACTGGAAAGGAGTGAATAGCTGAGTTTAAATAAAAAAAACACCGTTTGGAGTGATCCTGTCGGAGGTTTAACACACAAAGGATCCACTCCAAAAGGAGAAGTGCATTTTTCATTCTGGAGGAGTGAAATTCACTCAGACTGAGTTAAATTAGGAGTGTTTGTTTTAAGAGTGTAGAATAACATTACACCCACTAGTTTTATTTTAATTTTTTTTATCTATAATTAAATTGTATCAGTTTTTATTTATTGTTAAAATTAAAAATCTCATGTATTTCATTTAAAAATTATACCCTCATCTCGTTTATAAATGCCTGTATCCTTTAGATACTTTAAAAGCACCGTTTCCATTTAAACAGACACGGGAATACCAAGCAATTAACAATGGGCATAACAGTAAACGAGGCCGCGTTCAGATTATTTGAATGGCACTGCCCAACGAGCTACGTGAAATCGAGCCGCTTTAATGTCGGGCGCTTGTGCAGAGGCTCTTAATAATGGTTGATCACCATCAGTAGAGCTATTCAAATGGGCTCCTTGTTGTAGTGCTCAATGGTGAATGGTCACTGGTCTTAACAATTTAAGCGTAGAGTATCTTGAAAAGCGTTTGAATTTAAAATGATTTAGAATTGGAAATGAATGTGAGTTTTGATTCAACAGCACTATTTAACGGTTATGGTAGTTAATATGTTACAAAATTGTATTTCTTTTATGTGGAATCATGAATAGTGTTAAATTTTGTATGTGTTTGCAAGGTAAAGGAGATTTGTCCAAAAATACTATTTTGTGCTACCGAGAATTTATTACTTTCAATAATCTAATATAAAATATAGAGAAATAAATTACTGCGATGACACACTCTTAAAACAAAAGAGTGAAATCCACTCCTTTCGGAGAAGTGCATTTTCAAGACTGGGGGAGTGAAAATTACTCAGATTGAGTTGAATTCGCTCGTTTGCTTTAAGAGTGCAGCTCAAACTAAAAAAAGATACGCAATTCAAACTTTGTTACACGCGTTTCCACTATCTATCGGACGTCAGTAAAAACAAATTCTTGAAAATAAAAAACTTATTTGTGCAAATGGTAGGTACCACAGAATGTATTGAGTTATAAAGTTATTTAAATTTCTTTATTTATTTTAAAATTAACTTTAAATGTGCAGATTTATTCAGCGTTAATTGAAAGTCGAGAATAACATTACAACCCTAGTTTTATTTTAATTTCATATGGATAATTAAATAGTATAAAATTTCATATATTGTATAAATCACATGCATGACATTTAATAATTACACCCCCTACTAGTTTATAAACGCATGTATCCTTTAGATACTTTAAAAGCACCGTTTCCATTTAAACAGGCACGGGGAATACCAAGCAATTAACAATGGGCATAATAGTAAACGAGGCCGCATTTAGATTATTTGAATGGCACTGCCCAACGAGCTACGTGAAATCGAGCCGCTTGAATGTCGGGCGCTTGTGCAGGGGCCCTTTATAATGGTTGATCACCATCAGTAGAGCTATTCAAATGGGCTCCTTGTTGTAGTGTTCAATGGTGAATGGTCACTGGTCTTTACAATTAAAGCGTGGAGTATCTCGAAAAGCGTTTGAATTTAAAATGATTTATATTTGGAAATGAATTCTAGTTTTGATTTGAAACTATTTAACGCATATAGCAGTTAACATGTTATAAAATTGATTTGCTTTATAGGGAATTAAGAAACGTGTACATTAAAGGGTACTGTATTTTGAAAAGCGTTTGCATTTTGAAATGCATTTAATATTTGGAAATGAATGCGAGTTTTGATTCAAAACAATTTAACGCTTAAAGCAGTTAATTGGGATTAGATATGTAATTCTTTCATGTCGAATTACGAATAGTGTTGCATTTTGTATATGTTTCCAAGACAAAGGAAATTCGTATAAGAGTATTATTTTGTACAACGAGTTGAGAGTTTTGAACATAAACTATTTAACGAGCTCATAGTACTTAGCTTAACTAAACTCGGCGGTGCTACTGTCCATTAGTGTGCCAATTCCTGCCGTGCTCAATTCAGCTTTTGTGACCAAGGGCTCTGATGTGCTATGCATCTGCCCCGGTTAGGTAATCAACGTCACAGTGTTTAGTTCTCAAGCATGCTTGGTCAAAAATTTAATAGACTCACTTAAGGGATGAAAGATTGAGTGAACCCCCCAAATCCGGGATTCAAAACCCGGACCCGGGATGATGGGGACCAACCTCAACTAGTGCATTGTCTTGTGGAAGGTTCCTCACATAATTTGAGTTGAGTCAGCGTACTTTAATACTTATGTAGCGTTACTCCTAAAACATATGGTAAAAAAAAATGTTGCATTGTTGAAAATTTCACGCCAAGTTTCACCTACAAAAGAATGGTTCCCTTTGTATACAACTCTATTAAGCAAGATATTTCACAATAGGTTTTTTTATTTGGTTAAATATTTTTTAAGGATTTCGAAAAGCAAAGCCTGATAAATGGTTCAACCAAAATATGGTGAAACATTTCACCATACAGCACTTTGGTGAATGAACCACTTTGGTTAAATCTTTGTTCGGATTTCGAAAAACAAATCTTGAAAAATGGTTCAACCAAAATCTGGTGAAACATTTCACCACACAACTGTAGCTACTATGAACCACTTTGGTTAAATCTTTGTTCGGATTTCGGAAAACAAAACCTGAAAAATGGTTCAACACAAATATGGTAAAACATTGCACCCCATAGCCGTAGCAACTATGAACCCAGTTTATAATGAAATCAAGTACGAATTTATTTTATCAGGGTTCAGTCTAGTTAAAGCTAATCATTACTATAAAATTACCTTCCTAATCTTTGATTTCAAAAAATATCATCAACTAAAAGATCCTCTAAGTCCCAAAACTGAGTTCTAGCAGAAATTCTATAGAATTGGTCTAATGAAGAAAAATTCTATCCTTAGTTGTTTGAAGTAACAAACCGAATTAAATTAACCCAACCAGAATGAGACAGATAACCCAAAAAGACCTTTAAGAACATCAAATCAGTTCTTATTAGTTGAAAAACTTCTGAAGATTTTTGTAGGAAATGAAAGAACGTACCTTGTTCTTTGTAACATAGAATCTTTATTATGTCCCATTGAAGTATTTGAAAGACCGGGTTTTCTTGGAATACTTTAATTCAAGTCTTAGGAAAATAGTCGTTTGATCTTTAAGGGACGGGAAATAATTTGTCTTTTGAGTTTGTTTCTTGTAGTTTTGGTTCCGCTGGGTTGAGTTGAAATCTTTCTTTAAATACAGTTTGGAAAAGCTATTTAAAGGCGAAATTGATTAAAAAATCTTTTCAAAAATAAAATTAAAAACATTTAACAACATTTTAATTAATAATAAAAATTGAAACTATTTGAGTAAAAATTAGAGCTGTATCAGCATTTTAGAAATGGATAAGAAGAAAAATTTGCGCTCTTGACGAATGGCTCAAAATGATCGCCGTTAATAAACTTTATATATTTCTTATGTTTGCACCCTCCATTATAGTAAAAAAGTTTATTATAATAACTAACTTTTTTTACTTTCCATACAAAACAGTACATAAGTTTCCAAAGGCCTGTTGAACTTCATAATAAGGGTTTTGTGAAAATCGCGTTTGCGCTTAAGGGAGATGCCATACACATTTTTAGTTAAAAGTAATTGAAATTGAGTTATAGGGTACGCGATTTCCTTTAAATACATTGATTTAATTGTTGGTAATTGAAAGTTATGTATTGTTTTACACCAATAGGTTAATAACAAATCTGAAAATTTCTTTCATTTCAATTACCAGACCATACATGAAGTGTTTCTTCATGACGAATTCAATTTAGTCTCCAATACATCAGCCCTCCTCACAATCCAACCCACGTTTCTGGGCGTCTTAACACCAGGACCGCTACTAAAGTTTTTTTTTTTTTTTTTGCTTCTACTTCTGTTTAATACCTGACCAAATGCTTAACGGTTGCGTTGGGTGCCTATTTAGGTGTGGCTCGTCACTTGACTGTGGTTCTAAAATACGACGCCCGTCGCCAATAGCCCTCGTGTAGCTCTAGTGCGACGATAATTCAAACCTTACCCAACCTTACCTGACCAAATGACAAATGACAGTGATCGCGTCCTCTAGAAGGGGCTTTATAGCCTATTACCCAGCTCGCCAGAAGATACAGTCCCAAGAGACACTCAAAGAAGGACGACGCAAACACATAAGCAAATAACAACATTTATTGACAAGCACAAACATCCATGCCTTTACCGGGATTCGACCCCGAGCATAGCAGCTCCAAAGGCTAGAACACTAATAATTGCGCCGACGGGTCGGCTACCTGACCAAAGACAGAGAAGGAAACAGACATGCTCTGTGTGCTGTGTATAGGCATTTCTAAAAAAATTCGCTTCTTAAATAAAGCTCTCAGAAAAGCTCTTAAAAGTTCTAATATCTCCTAAATTTCCTAAATAAGCTCCTAACATTTCGTGTTGCAACTCCAATTGTTTTGGCTGGCCTTTGATACGCGAGTCAGTCAGGTCTTCTTCCGTTACAGACCTAGATTTTACATTCGAATATATACTTATTCAAAATGAAATCTTTGGTTCTCTAATTGTATTAGAGCTGCATAATATTTTTTTAAAACTATAAACACTCTATTTTTTTTATTTGATTCGAATTACCAGACCGTACATCTCTACGAAGTGTTTCTTCATGACGAATTCAATTTAGTCTCCAATACATCAGCCCTCCTCACCAACCAGCCCACGTTTCTGGGCGTCTTAACACCAGGATCGCTACTAAAAATTATTTTTTGTTTCTATTTCTGTTTAATACCTGACCAAAGACAAAGAAGGAAGCAGACGTGTGCTGTGTATAGGCATTTCTAAGAAAACGCTTCGTAATAAAGCTCTCAGAACAGCTTCTAAAAGTTATAATATCTCCTAAATTCCCTAAATAAGCTACTAAAATTTCGTGTTATAACTCCAATTGTTTAGGATGGCCTTTGATACGCGAGTCAGTCAGGACTTCTTCCGTTACAGACCTAGATTTTACATTTGAATATATACTTATCAAAAATGACATCTTTGGTCCTCTAATTGTATTAGAGCTACATAATAATGTTCTTAAAACTATAAACACTATATATTTTTCATTTGATTGGAATTACCAGACCGTACATCTCTGCGAAGTGTTTCTTCATGACGAATTCAATTTAGTCTCCAATACATCAGCCCTCCTCACAAACCAGCCCACGTTTCTGGGCGTCTTAACACCCGGACCGCTACTAAAGTTTTTTTTTTTTTTGCTTCTACTTCTACTTCTATTTTTTTTGCTTCTTACTTCCCACTGAAGTGACTATCCTAAAGAGGAGGAACGTGAAGATACTGTCAAGAGGAAGGTGATCCACTGATCCAATCTATTTCTTAAGTTTCACTTACTTCCATTGAGACGTCAGAAAAATTAGTAGATAAAAATATCCTGGCTGGCTAGAGGGATTTATATTGGATTGGAGATGTCATTCTAGTTATGGAGATTGAGTCATTTATCAAATGGTTTTCGTTGTGAGATTCTACTAATTATAAGTTTTTTTTTTATGGTACTTGAAAGTATCGGGGTAGTTTTACATACCAAATTATTTAAGCGAAATAAATCACACTTCTAAAGATATTCTCAGTCGCAAAACATATTACTGTTATTTAAATAAGAGATTATTCTACTAATAGGGTTTCAATTATTTTAAAACCGCTTGAACTATTGATATTCTAATTTTTTTAAATTATTTAAGTTCTTAAGTTTTCACTCATTTCTATTGAGACGTCAGAAAAATTAGTGCATAAAAATATCTGGCTGGCTGGATAGAGGGATTTATATTGGATTGGAGATGTCATCCTAGTTATGTAGGTTGAGTCATTTATCAAATGTTTTTCGTGGTGAGATTCTACTTTATATATTTTTTATGGTACTTGAAAGTATCGGGGTAGTTTTACTTACCGAATTATTTAACTGAGTTAAATCACACTTCAAAAGATGTTCTTAGTCATTTAACAAAATACGGTTATTTAAATGAGAGGTAATTCTAGTTATATAGTTTAATTTATTTAACAACCGCTTTAACTGTTGAGATTCTATTTTTTAACATTATTTGTTGTACTTGAAAGTATTGGTAGCTTTACTTACCAAACGATTTTACTAGGTGAAATTCAATCGTAAAGGTATTCTTAATCATTTTAACAAAATACTGTTATTTTAAAGAAGATGTCATCTGAGTTTTTAAATATTTTACGAACGCTTTAATTGTTGATATTTTAAATTTTAATTATTATTTACTGCTATCAAAAGTAATTGTACTTTCCTTACAAACTAATTAAAGAAATACACACTTTTGTAGACTTTCTTGATTGAAATTTCTAACTTTTTATGTATAATTCTACAGAATATAATATGTAATATTATGTATAATTCTACTGAAAAATAAATAAATGCAAAGCCTTATTCAATGTTTGCCAACAACTGACAAAAAAACTTGTCAATCAAATGCTTCATCCAATATCTTTCCGATACAAAAATGACTTGGCTATATTGGAAGCTGAAAGTACGGCACTTACGATATTGTTTTCTAGTAAGTTTACATACAGAAATTTTCGTTCTGGCTAAAAACCTTGAAAATATCATAACTTGTACTAAAATACGATTTCGAAGTTTAGGACTGATTTAAATCAGATAAAATATATTTTTTAGCTATGCTTGTCTGCAATGCAGAATGGAGAAATTTGAGTTCTTTTATAAGAGTTTTAGTAGAAGTTTCCGATTTTTGTACTCGTGTCTTCGTGCGTAAATAAAAAATATACAACATTCAGAAACCTTTCAAAGCACTAAGGATTCCGTAAACGTTTTCACTGCGGGGTTGCAGGGCTTCATATTTTGTGACTTTATTGCATATTAAAAAAAGATAACGTTTTCGGGATTTTAATGTAAAGCACATTATAAATATTGATAAAAGATGCCTTTAGTGCACTAAATGCTTTGAAATTTCCCTGCTGCCAGTTTTTTCGAAATTTAAATTAAGAATTTAAACAGATGACGGAAATAATGTTCCCGATTAATACTGCATAAATTAAAATATTCAATATTAAAAAAGTTATAAAAATCGTACAATTTATTACAAAAATATATTTTTTAAAAGGTTTTTTTTTCCTATATATTAAAAAAAATTATCTTTACTAAATAAATGAAAGAGGCCCAGTGGCGTAGTTTGCCAGTGGTAGTGCTTTGCTTTGCAACGCCACAGGTCCGTGGATCGTATCCCGGATTGGGCGAGGTTGACCCACCTTTTCATCCCTTAGTGAGTCCATAAAATGAGTACCAAGCATGCTTGGGAACTAAAAACTGAGGTTCCGCGTGGGGCTGACCACCTTACTGGGACATATGCCTTGCACCCCAGAGCCCGAAAGCTGAAATTGGCATGGCAGGCTTTGACCCAGTAATGGGCTGTTTCGCCGAGGAGTAAAGTTACGAATGAAAAAATGACACATTTTATTTCATTGATAGAAAATGTCAAAAAATAAACATTAAGTTCAATTTATTGGCCAGTAATATCATTTATTTTTATGATTAAAACTGAATAAATTAATATGTTTAGAGTCAATTGAATCGTAAAAATAACATAATATATTCCGGAAATAATTTTTTTTAAATATACTTAAATAACCTAAAAAAATTAATAAAACCAATAAAAAACTCAATTTATTTGCCTGGTTAAATACAATCATACAGCAAATCATTCTTGGGTATATTTTTAATCAACTATTTGCAATAACATCTCAATCCCAATTCCCTACACATTCAATATAACAATCCCAAAATAAATTTCACTAAGTCAAGCATGCAAATCTAATTACAAAAAACATTCATTCCATATCAACTCACAACAAAAAGAACCAAAACAAATAATCCAATCTTACCCCATACCAAAATTCCATTGTCCCAACAGCGCATAAAACAGCCATTCTAATATCGCAACTATTTTGCAATATCGCTACATTTTTCGCATAAAAGACGTTAATCGATATGAAGCAAAATCAATCACACATAAATCGTAATCGCTCAATCGAATCCAATACTAGTAGTACAAGCGTTCTTTTTTATTATTATCGGACTAATGGCTTCCTATTGTTTCCTACCTGTCAAATAATCTGGCAGTTCTATTGTAGGTAAATTCTTTTCCGATACCCCTGGAACGTAAGCTTTGGTTCGATATTGCGGGTGTTTTGGGAACTATCATGTTACTCTCTTTCCAGAATCTTTTTTTTTTTTTGTGTGTGTGTGATGTCAAAAGGTAGTTCAACTTCGATTGGAAGAAAATCGGACAAGTTAGATGCGACATAAACTTCAGATAAATAAATTACATTCTTGTAATAAACAAATGTGGGCCGCCCCGGTGGCGCAATCGTTAGGACTCTAGCCTTGGAGCTGATGGGGTCGGGTTCGAATCCCGGTCAGGCATGGATGTTTGTGAACGTCAATAAATGTTGTTATTTGTCTATGTGTTATTCATTTCTTTGTGACTGTAAAAATTCTTTCTGTGTCTGCCCCACTTGACGAAAGCTTATAAGCGGTTCTTTGAACAAGCACACAAGCTGGAGTATATATGTACAAGACCAAGACTAAGCAAATGTGGGGGCCGTGGGTAGCCTAGTGGTCAACTCCTCGTTTACGGAATTGGAAGATCCTGCGATCGAGTCCCCATGCCACTGAAGACGCACCAAGTATATGCGGTACATGCTCGTTGAAGATGTGGGTCCGAAAGTCCTGTGGGCGGTCGTAGCGCAGTTTCCCATTAGTACAGGTCCCAGAGGAAACTATTTCCCTTCCATTCAGGCAAATGAATGAATTGTTGAGATGATGATAGACGTCAGCATCTGTCACGTATGTGTATGTTGTGTCTGTCTTACTTGACGAAGTCTTATAGCGGGTCTCTTACCAAGCACGCAAACCAGAAAATATATATCTAACAAACAACCAATCAACAAATGTGGTTTTGGAGCATTGAAATAATCTTAGATGGGTCTATTTCAACTTAATAAAAAGACAGAAATTGATCTGTTTTTGAATGTTTTGCACATGTATTAGGTGTATGATTAAGTTTTTCAATAAACGTTTAGGTGATTTTATCATAAAATAATAAAAAACTACATAGTAGTTTAAAGTTGCTTCGCAATAATATAATTTTTGCTTACTCTAAACGCATAATAATAAAGTTCTACTGAGGTAAATTTCCCAAGTGTTCAACTGCTTTCTATTGTTTTGGCCAACAAAACAATAAAAAACTTTTTTCAAAAAATTATCTCCTTATTAATGTTTTGCAGATGTTTTAGGTGTACGATTAAATGTTTTGAAAAACTTTTAGGTTATTTGATAATAAAATAAAATAAACCTATGTAGTATTTTACTTTAAAGTTATACCGCGATTATATAATAACTGTTTTGCTTACTCTAAACGCATATTAACGAAGTTCTACTGGGTTAAGTTTTCCTAATATTTAACTGTTTGCCATTGTTTTGGTCTAGCCATCCGATTTTGCATTTTAAATTATTTTCCTCTATACTGTTTCCTATATTCTGAAACGCAACCTTTGGTTCGATATTCTGGGTGCTTTGGGACATTTCATGTTTCGGTTCTTTTTATAGTTTTGTGACAATCTCTTTCTTGGTTATTATACTTCAATTGGACACAATAGGAGAAGTTCTATGTGACATAAAACTCGGATCAATAAATTCAATTGTTGCGTTAAAGCATATATTGTTTTGGAGTATTGAAATAACTTCAGATAGATCAATTTCAACTTAAAAGTAACAAAACTGGATATATTTACTATTTTGGTTATTAGGGATAAGCATCTGGTATTTATTTAAGTGTTTCAATAACAAAAACAAGGAAAAAAACTATAAAATATAACAATACAGTAATGCCGTAGTATTGTAGGATAATTATATAGGGTTTTACTATTTTTCAATTGTTATAAATTGTTTTAGTCCAGTAAGCTATAATTGAAACGTTAAATTTTTTCCCGATGCAGCCAAAACGAATTTCTTGCAATGTTATTTTTTTCAGGGTGTTTATCTTGCTTTTTGTATGTAATACAAATTCGTGGCTATCTTATGGAAAGCCATGTAAAAAGTTTATCTCCAATTGAAAAAAATTGAACAGCTTTAAAATCAGTGATTTTCAGTTTTCAAAAAAGTAATTAAACTTCAATTGGAAAAAAAAATTAAAGTTTTATGTGACATGAACTCTAGTCAAATAAACTTAATTGTGTGTGTGTTTTTTGATGAAACAAACGTTGTTTTGAGGCATATTTTAGAAATATTTATTTTAACTTAATAAAAAACCCAATAATTGACTTCCTTGATTATTTTGTAAAGTTTTAGACTTTTATTATTATACTTATAAGTGTTTTGGTTATAAAATAATAAAACCACATGTATAGTATAATTTGAAACTAATTTCGTAATACAAGTCCGAGATAATGTCCGAGTATTAAAAAATTGAATGAAAACTAACCTAGTTTTTCCTAAAAAAGGTTTAATGTGTGCTCCTGTAGTGATACGGCACACTCCCAAGCGAAAATGCAATTCTTCCCATACTGCCTGCATCAAGTCCTTAGTAATGGAAGCAACAACGCAAATGTGAAAATGGTGTAGTGATACAAGCACATGCGCTTATCTTAAACTGATGGAGTTATTCTTCGTTCCACCCCAACTGTCGAACTATTGCAGTTGATATTTTTAATATTTGAAATCCTGACATTCTTTTACGGACGCTCTGTATAGTAATATTATTTTAACTTTTAGAAAAGAATTGAAAAGAAAAACAATTTAAACGGGCAAATGCTTTACAAATATTCAAAAGCTTTCTATTGTTTGGGCCTAGGCAGTTTAATTTGCATGTAACATTATTTTCCAATAATCCCGAAACGTGAGCTTTGGTTCGATATTGCGAGTGTTTTGGGAAATATCATGTTACGGGGTTTTTCCCAGAATTTCGATTTTTTTCCCCAAAGTCGAAACGCGATTCAAGTTAAATTGAAAGAAAATTGGACAAGTTGGAAGCGACTTAACTTCAGATAAATAAATAGAACAAAGCGGTTATTATGAAACAGTATATTGTTTTGAGCATTGAAATAATTTAAGTTGAATATAAATGAGATGCGGTATCCAAAACATTATTTCTAGAAATATAATAACATAAACTTGTATATTATGGTGGTTTTATATAAGGTTCACTCTAAAAAAACATTTTCTAGCAATAAAAACAAATATTTGCAAGTAGTTTTTCATTTATTTAATAAAAAGTCAAAATTTTTAGCCTTTTTTAAAACGCCACTCCTCTTTCAATTTTGAGAATAGCCACACCATTCTTTTAGAGTTTGTTTTTTGTACTAGTTGTTCAAGAACTGTGGATGGATTTTAAAACGTGAGCCACAGTTAAAAAGTAACATGCGTTTATACTGAAAATCACAAAAATTAGAAATTATTAAATTCAAGTTCTTTTAAAACAAAACTTTACATTAACTAGACCTTATCTGATGCACAATTTTGTGCACCATATATGTAAGAACACAGGTTAAAATTTCACAATTCTGACTTAATTAGCGAAATAGCCTGAGAGATTTATTAAACACAAGAATTGTAAAAAGGGGAAACCGAGAAAAAAGCCTGAAAGCAGACAAAAACCGTATTCAAACTTATAGGAATGACTCAAAAAATATATAATATTTTTTTTTCTACGGAATATATCATTAAAAAATTCCAGTAAGATATTGTGAATAATGAGAAGTAAAAACTGAAAAATCGTTATTTTGACCAATTTTTGGGTACATGCGTCCCCTTAATAAACATCGCAAAAACGGGTAATTTATTATTTTGTTTGTTTGAGGCATGTATCAGGAATAGTTTTGATAATGAAAACAAGGAAAAAAGATTAAAACAAGACAGTACTACTGTAATATTGTATAATCAGTTTTACAACTGGAAAAGAATAAAAAAAATAAGCGAAAATCCATTCCAACAGAGTTGCGTTTTGCAAATTTTCAATTGTTTTGGTCTAGTAAGCATAATTTGAAAGTTTCTTTTTTCACGATGCACCTAAAACATAAATTTTCGTTCAATATTACGGTTGTTTCGCTGACGAAATGGGGATGTCGCGTTATGAGTGTTCTAAAGTATCGTGGTTATCTTTCGGGAAACGATGTCAAAAGATTAACTGCAATTTAAAGAAAATTGTACAGTTTTTAAATGGCGTGCTGAAATAAATGAAATGATCGCTATTACATAGATTTTTTTGTGTGGGAATGGGTCGTTATATAATAGTTTCTGTTATTTGAATGTCAGCTTAGTAAAATGATAAAACATGGGTATGGCTCATTTAAAAAATATTTTCTTGTTCGACTTGTTTAAGCAGTTTACGTATTATTAATTTTGCTATAAAAGTTTTTGAAAAAAACAGTAATATTTTATCTACAAGATGATATTTAAAATAGTTCTAATAAAAATTACTTTTTATGGACACTCAAAGTCATGGCAACCACTGAAAGAGAAAAACAAATTTTAGAGGATTTCATTTTTTGCACACTCTACGACATTGTTTTGTTGTCTACGACATTGTTTTCCTTTCTTCTGGACATGAATGTGAAAACAATTTTAACAGGATTGTTTTATGCACACTCTACGGCATTGTACTGTTTGTTTTTCTTCTGAAAATGAACGTCAAAGGAAAAACAACTTCTACAGGATTGCTTTTAAGCACACTCTACGGCATTGTACGGTTTGCTTTGCTTTTGAAAATGAACATCCAAGGAAAAACAACTTCTACAGGATAGCTTTTATGGACACTCTTCGACATTGTACGGTTTGCTTTTTTTTTTTAAATGAACATCCAAGGAAAAACAACTTATACAGGATAGCTTTTATGGACACTCTTCGACATTGTACTGTTTGCTTTTCTTTTGAAAATGAACGTCAAAGGAAAAACAACTTCTACAGGATTGCTTTTATGCACACTCAACGACATTGTGCTGTTTGCTTTTCTTCTGAAAATGAACATCTAAGGAAAAACATTTTCTACAGGATTGCTTTAATGTACTATTTGCTATTTTTTTTTTTACCGAAAATGAATATCAAAGGAAAAACAACTTCTACAGGATCAGATATTATAAACACTCTACGGCATTTTAGTGTTTGTTTTTGAATCCGATCATTTCCAAAGAAATTACATTCTACTTCTTTCAATTCGGTCGTTCTGGTTTGGCTGTGGAAAATAAATTAGAAAAAAATAATTGATTTTTAATTTTTTGTTAAGTTAAATCGCTACGCAATCATAAAAAGAATCCAAATTATTACCAATAAATATAATATTTTAAATTGTATCACACAACTCTAATTCAAATAAGATTAGTTGTTTTAACTTTTGCCGAATGTCTTTCGAATCCAACAATGTATGAATTGAAAATGCACAATGGCATGTATTTATTTCTAACTCAAAAGTTTAACGCAGCAAATTGTATGTATTTATTTTACAAATTCTAGCTATTCGATCATAGAAATAAAAATCTTGTTCCATTTCGAAATGGTCACGGAATGTGTAGCTTCCCTTCACAACTAACCGCGTTTGTTTAACATAGTTTTAACAGGCTGTTTTTAAATATTGTCGAATTATTCAATTTTCGAGGCCGGGATTACCTGGTCTGTGAGGTCTTGAACTGGCATCCCTAAGGTTGCGAGTTCGAGCTTCGCTGCGTTCCGAAGACCTCCGTGTACGCTAATGGTGACTGGTGCACGTTAAATCCGTCGTTTCCATAGTGATCAGTAATCTAAGTTCCCATACCAAATCAATACCTCTGGGGTTGACACGTCAATTCTGGGGATCCTCTAGTTGTCCTCTGTCTCTAAAAAAATATATGGATCCACTTATGTGTGTGTTTTGTGTCTGTCTTACTTAACGAAGGTTTATAATCGGATCTCTAACCAAACACACAAACCTGAATATATAAGTCTACCAATCAATCTACCAATTTAACTTTCAACATGGCTTTTACAAAGAAGACAACGTTGGGTAACTTTTGCTCAAGCGTAAAAACCAAGAAATTGCTCATTCGTGAATGTTTTTTTTTATTTACCCATAGGTTAAGACGGAGTCACCACTAATTAAAGGGGCAAGTGTGTTTTGAAAGAGTATGTTTAATAAGAAAATATTAGTTAATAAGTGATGAAACCAAAGTTAATAAGTGCGATATGACCAAACTTTAAAGTAAATTATTTTTTATAAATAAACGTTGGTATACTTGTTTCGTTTAGTTTCATTGTCTCAAAGGCTATAAATTGGATATTAAACAGTATTACTACTAACATCTTCCTTGGCAGGCGCAATCTGTATATGGGTTTCAGATTCAATCTACTCCGTATGTAAAAAAAAAACAACCTTATTTGGTAAATTTTATATAGTTTTAGTAATGTGCTGTAGTTTTAATAACTAGAAAATATCTATAGTTTAAATAAAAAGAAAACTTCTATAGTTTTAATAAACAAAATGTTCTGTAATTTCAACAAACAGAAACTTTCCGCAGCCTTAATGAGCAGAAAATTTCCTTTTCAATAAGCAGACAATTTTTTATCAAAAATGGCATATACATTACGTTTTATAAAAGAACATTTCTACAGTGCATTTACACTTTTATCACACCAACCCCAGAGTAAGGAGTTTCTTAATCTTTCCTGAGCTGTCACTTGATCTTTTATTTATTTTCCCTCCTCCAATATCGTCTCCCCTGATCTGTGTTTCTGGATTGAGCCCTTCCCTGCCTTTTAGGGGAACACAATATCAATTTGCATACATCATATGGTTAGCTTATTTCAAAAGTGGTTTAACTATGCGTTTAGCCCAGAGAAAAATGTTATTTTTTAAATTGATAACGATCTTTTGTATTTTAATAATTTTTTTCGATTTATTTGATTCTAAAGAATAAAAAAGGAAAGTAGGCATTGATATTGTGTTGATTTCCGTCCAACCATTTGTACTTTCCAACCTAATTATGTATTATATACGTATATGATTAAAAATTTAAAAAAATGTGACATCATGCACTTTTTTTTTACTTTTTGTAAGTCTGCCTGGGAGCTTTCACGTTCGTCTTTTCATTTGTCTTTCAACGGTATGTATTTTAATCAGGTCTAACAGCAGAATTAAAAAAAAATCGCTTGTTTGTTTAAAAAATATTACGTCAGAAATCGATATTTTATACATTTTGTCTGTCTGAACACATTTTATCATCCTTCTGTCGTGTGATTTGTTGTTTTAACTTTAGTTTTAAACGTGGATTTTAAAAATTCTGATTTTGTAAAATGACAGGGTATAAGATACATATATTTTATACCTTCTAATCGCATGTTTATCTTTCCACACTATGATAACTTTTATTAAAGTAGGAGGAAAGTAGCCTAAGCTATTTTTTTAATATATTGTTTTTAAAGTTTTGGTGCTTCATTAAATACATCATACGCAATGCATGATTGTAAATGCTTACTATCTCAATTGAAGAAATGAAAACTTATACACAATAAATTAGACTGCTGCAAATTCATTACCTACATTGCACAAAATATAGTATATACTAGTACAACCAAAACAACAACAAAAAATAGCTCTTCTAAACACAAGGTAAGAACACAATGTCTTCTTTCCCAAATAGATTCAACACGACAAACATTCAAAAAAAGAATGTATACCACTCTTTACCACAAACAGTTAGACTGAGAGTCCCTTTAAAATGCAGGTAATTTTAAAATACAAACCTCTCTGTGATAGACAATCCTTTTCCGTGATCCCTTTCTAACTGTGTCTGATAAAGCGACATTTTTTTGCGCGTATGGAGACCAGATTTAAAATTACATTACGAGTGACGTATCGCTTTTCGTGAAGTGGCACCAAGTTGTGGAGGTTATGTAAGATGAAGATGTTGGCTGGAAAAAAAGTGAAGCAGTGTAAAGTAGTCAAGTGCCGATCCACTGCTGCAATGGTTAGTGTACTAGCCTTTGGAGCTGCTGGGCTCGGGTGTGAATCCCGGTTCAGGCATGGATGTTTGTGTTTGTCAATTAATGTTTTTATTTGTCTATGTGTTTGTGGCGTCCTTTTTTATGTGTCTCTTGTGACTGTCTCTTCTGGCGAGCAGCTATATAGCCTACGCTATTCCCTTCTAGAGAACGCAATCACTGTCATTTGTCAAAGTCGTCAAGTAATGTTTATGCAGCCCAACAATGTGATGCTAGTGTATTTTTGGATGTAAGCAACGTAAAACTTTTGATGAAAATTTTTTTCGAAAATGGGAAAAAATAAATGATCCCTTATGATTTTGAAATGAAAATTTCAAGAAATATATTTGCTTTGTTTGAGGGGATGAGCTTAAAACCATTCAAATTTTTCATCAATTGCATCGATTTTTCATTTAGGGAGACAATTTCTATTTTCTTCAGCCCAACCATTTAAAAAAAAGTAGAATATAAATTTCTTATTTAAATTTATTTTTAAATTTATGGTTAATTCTAGAAAGACAGGTGTATTTTTTCGAATCTAACTCCTCTCATTTTAAAAGGTGATTATATTTCATAAGCTAAAGCATTATGTTTAGTAGGGAAATTATTAAATTTTTCGCCACATTATATTTTTTTAATAAAAAAAAATGAAGAGTAGGCATTGACATGCTGGAAATGTCCGTTCGTTCACCCTTTCAAACTCGGTTCTAAGAGCCTGTCCTTTAAAAAATCCTTTTTTGTTAGAAAGACATGGCGTCAGATACCTATCTTTATACTTTTAGCCCATTGTCTGTACGTCCGGACAGACAATAGGCAAACCCGAGTCAAACGATCAGTACGTTAAGGGTTATCTCTTAAAAAACTCAAATAATAAATTTGCGCATTTGTTATTGACGGTAGTACAAGATATTGTTTACATTAAGGTTCCAATATTTTTAAATTAAAATTGCAATTATTATTATTATTTTTTTTAATTTTTATTAACTGCAACGTAGCGCCAAATTATTCGCCATGTGTTGTGTTTGGGTGCATAAAAGTAGAGATCATTGCTTCACTTAATACAGCGATTTTCGCATTTATTTTTTCGCGCCAGCACCCGAATCCTGTTCAACCTCCATTCATACAATGCATTTTAAAATTAGATTATATCATGGCAAAAGTGATAGTAGCTTATGTATTTGGGAATACAGATGGCTTCATACGTAAGAGCATGTTTCGAAAGTGTTTTACGGGTAGTGCTACATAGAGTATAGTAAGGTATAGTATACGGTGTACATAAAGGTATAGTTTTGAAACTATAAATGCCTAGTGTGCGCGTTTGTATTTTTATACTGCAAAGGTTTATTAAATTGAAGTTATCAGTTTGTAAGAATTTGGATTGGTAATTTCTTGTTTACGTGATTTTTTTGTGTGTTCCGATAACTGCTGAAAGTTTGTGTTGATAAAAATCAACGAACAATTTTTTACGTGATTTTTTGAGTGCTCCGATAACTGTTGAAAGTTAATGTTTATGAAAAGTAACTAACAAGTTATTTATGTGAATTTTGTATGGGTTTAAGTTTGTTTCAACAAGAAAATGCCAACTTTAAAGACATTTATATTTCCTTAATTTTATATCTTACTATATAGAATTAAATTTTGTTTGTATGATGAATTGTCTGAAATAACTTCAGTAAATACTTTGATTTGTTCACAATTTTTTTTTTAATTGACGTGTTTTTGACTAATTCAACAATATTTTACTTGTCATGGCAAACCGATTAGTTTTACCTCAACAAAGCGCGTTTAATAGAATGAAGCTATGAACAAAATCGTTTGATAGAAACGACTAATATGATGTTGAACCAAAGACTTTTGACCCAACCTTACTAAATTTTTCAATGAACCAACAAAATCATTTCAGTTAAAGCAAATTTGGTTTTACAAAATAAGTATGTACTGACAAAAATTGTTTTGGCGCTACATTTAAGAAAAAAAAATGTCGAATCAATAAAAATGTTGTTATTTCAACAAAATATATTTTCTGTATTCGCTGAATAATAAAAGTGCCACTTTTATAATGATATATTTATTATTTCTTTACTTATGTAAAATCAGTTTCATAACTTTGAGAAAAACATTTTTTTAAGAAATACAAATATAAAGTATATGTTGAAAAGTCTAACAAAGAGTAACTGCTTCGTTCGCAACATCCTTCCAACTTCCGATACATCCTCTTTACAGGTATTTAATGATCTCATTGTGAAACCTGGCCCGGCTATTATACCTAAACGATTTTACATGTTACCATCCTTTTAATGTTTCGACTAGAACATTAAAGATATTAAGTATCATAATAAAGCTCGTTTCAACTTGTTTAGTAGACTCAGTTTATTAACACTGTATATTATTAGTTACAAGGAAGCCCTTAGATTAATTAAAAGTAACGCAACACCACTAATTTAATATGAGTTTTGAAAAGGCGAAAATCTGGCCGTTAGTTTTTATAGTTAATGTCAATAACACTGGGTGTATTAGTTACTACGGACAGCATAATTAATTTATGAGGTGATTGGATTTGGGGTAATTATTTATTCTTTTAGAAGTTAAAAAAAATATTGTATAATACTGTTGTTGGATTAGGTTTGCATTAGATTGGATACACTAGTTTTTTTGTGATACATTCTAACCTTGTTAGCATTTAGCTTAAGATGAACTAAGAGATTTCCTTGCTGCTCGTCTAATTGAATATTTGGCGAAAAATGTTTGAAGACAAAACATAGTATGCGCAGTAAAAGGACCACAATATACAATTCATATATTAGCTTTGGAATATATGTGTTCCGAAAGCTTCACTCTAAAAAAAAAATCTGTAAGGTTACTAAGAATTCTCTAGGAAACACAGCTTCCATAAGTTTTTTTAGTAATGTTACATAAGAAATATGTGTATATATTACTAATTAAAGCTTAGTATCCAATACAATCATTTAAATTGCAAGCATACTATAAAAATTTCAGTAAACGTTACAAGATATATTCTAGTAATCAATACATCCACTTATGTAGTATCTTTACTAGGAAAACCTTAGTAACTAGCAGTTTCAAAAATGTTATACAAGAGGGCGCCACTAATTTTCTTTTAGTCAAGTATTATTTCGACTTTTCCGGAGCAAGTCGCAAGACAGAACTAGCAACCTCAAGATTAGCTCGCGCATCCTTCAACGAGAAGTAGCACGTTTGTCCACTCGGTCATCGGGACATGCAGATCCTTTGCGTGTAAATAATGAGGTTAAAATCTTGATCGATATAAAGCTTTCGGATATGAAGTTTTAGAAATAATTTAACGCAATTTGTATGTATGTACTAAAATAAAAAAAACACGTTTTTCGGTTTCTCATCGTTGGATTATCGATTCGTTATAATTTTTCGATGAAACGTACATTGATTGAATTTTCACCTTTGACCGATATCGAATCAGACTTTTATCTCTTAGTCTCGTACACTTTCAATTTACGGACGCGATCACCGGTTAGTTTTTGCTAAATCCGATGGCCGATCGAACAAATTTCGAGAAACAAAACAATGCAACAAGGGAAACTACGCATCTCCCAAAAAGATAACCAGGTGGCGCTGTAAGCGTTACATCAATTTACTTAGTTTTGCTTAGTATTACTACAGTAGTTCCTTTAGGTTACAGATGATTTTCTAGTAAATGGTGAAAACCTGTAAAGTTACTAAGTAATCGTTAGTAAATTCAAGCCAAATTTTTTACAGTGTTCCGACACATTCTAGTTTAGTTTACTAAAGTTCCGACAAAATAATTTAGAATTTAGATACGGTTTCAATAATCAAACAAAACAAAAATATTCCTTACGAATGTTTATATTTTATTTGTACATTTAAACAATAATCTCTTATATTTATAAAAATATCTCAACTAATGAAAATTATTTCCCCCACATTTCAAAGTTTTGCTGAAATTTCAAAGAATACCCTATCATTAAACAGTAAGCACACATAAACCTTAGTTGTAAACAAATGCCTAATGGACGATTAAATACTAAAGCACATTACTAAAAAAACTGTAAACAATTGGGCCATCGTTGAAAGGTAATTTTAAAGCACATTTAGAAGAAATTAAAAATAACGACCCCAGTTATTTCTCAGTTTATAATGATCTGCAGAGTATTTAGGGTCTTTATTATGTCCCCGTTATTGTATTATTTTTCGTTTGATGGTGTCATTGGGTCATTTTAAGATGATGTTTGTCGATTCCTTTTAAAATAAATTGAAAAGAAAATGCTATTTTAGAGAAGTAAATATACTTAATCATGCAAAGGTTATTTTGAAGTTATATTTAATTCATTTGCTATTATTACGTTATAAAAATAAATTATGGGACTGTGTTGAAGGTGGTTATATTTAAACAGTTAAATTCATTATATATAGACCTTAATAAATATGTTTTCCGCCTGTTTTTCTTTTTGTTTAATGCATAAGAATTAAATTTTTGAATCGCAGAAGTCTGCTGATTTCAGTATCGTCAGTGATTCGTCACTTTAGAATTACCTTAGATTTCTGAGGCAGTTTTTTGTTTTTTTGTGGACAATGGAGAATAAAATTATTTCAGATTTTTTTTTTATGTTTTTCTTTAGAGCTTAGAGACGGCCGGTTATCAGAGAATTCTGGGTAAAAGAGGGGCGGATGATCGAGGTTAGATAAAAATTAACAAATTATAATATTTCTAACAACATTACTATATATTCAAATCTCCACTCCCAAATTCCTTTCTCGCGAAATTTCGATAAAACAAAATACGCTTCGTACTCCTGTCCCTGTAATGGAGTCCCGTAAAATTTTTTGTTCTGATTAGGTTTGTCAACAGAATCGGGTTAAGCACATATAGGAGAGTAAAAAAAAACTTGGGTAGACATCACCATATGGTGAAAAAAGTTTTTTAGACGCCATTTTCCAAAATGGCGGACGTCGATTTCGTTTTGCATACATTTCTGCTTCTGAGACCGTTATACTCATCATTTAGGTGTCTAATTATATGTTTTTATGGACAAGGAATCGACTAAGATTATTTTTAAAGTTACATGACTAATATTTATTAAACAAAATGAGTTATTTGCTATTTTAAACAAAATGTCGGAACAAAAGTAGTAAACAATAAATGCTTTATTTGGAAAGTAATATTCACACTTCACAGCACTGTAGGTGAAAGATATTACCTGCCCGCCTTATAAGTCCATCAAGACCCTGATGGGTAGGCAGATTTTCAGGATGGGAAAGTCTTTGGCACACATGTCATAGGATTATGTGGCATGCATAAGATACCTTGAGTACATATTTGGCATAGAGGTTCTCTGAGCAAAAGCATATCTCGACATGCTTTAACATCCATAAAATTATTGTAATCTGAGAGCAAAAATTAATAGCGAGAGCCACCTCTGTATGATGCTACAGAAAAATGACTCTCAGTTCATGATGGGAGTCTGCATTGGGCTTGTTAAAGCACAAATGAAGCTTTAGCACACCATTTGCGTCTTTGCTCCATCTATGTTTTGTTAGCATTAGTCTTCTATAATTAAAATAGTTCTGCTATAGGTTTAACCCTTTTGCTACGAAGTATTTTTGCTTTCTCATAATATTTGATAGGAATAACATTGTCGAATCCTTAGTTGTTCGGGCGTTTCAGTAATGAAAGGGTTAAGCATATATTCCACGAATCATAGTTCCTAGTAGTTCCTTAATACTTTTAGTGCAGAAAATTTCGTTCCAATTGTACACAGGACATCACAACCTTTAAGTATGTGCTCCTAGATTAAATTATTGTAACTTGCAACATCGAGTTGTTCCCCAAGTATGGCAACAAGACACAAAGACAAAGCATTTCATCGCCGACTCATTTCATCTCATTTTTAATCAAAATTCTTACAGTACATTACTGAATAGTTTAAATGAACATCAGAAGATGAGAACAACAACATTGGTGACCATTGATATCTTAGTGATCAGTGTCAGTTTACACGGTATTTTATCCCAAACTCAAAAATATGGCAGAGATAATTATAGTTCTGCTGTCTGCTTCTTCAACAAAGGCTTAAAGATCCGAGCTTCTTAACCTTTCTTTAGCTTTGAGTTGTCAAACTTTTGACCTGAATTAAACTATTTAAGCAGTACCCGTGACATCATGCACGGTACTGCATCTGATCAAGGTTTCCTCTAGTTCAGTCAAAAGTAGATGCTATAGAAAATTACTTCAGCAGTCGATTCCTTGTCCCTCCGATCCCACACAGTCCCACACTACTGATTCCTTGTCCCTCCGATCCCACACAGTCCCACACTACTGATTCCTTGTCCCTCAGATCCCACACAGTCCCACACTACTGATTCCTTGTCCCTCCGACTAATAATCAGTAGTGTCGAAGAACATGCTTCTAATAAAAGTAGATCATATGCAAAAATGTTCTTCATAGTTTAACCTCTAGCTTTGCTGTACAGCAGTACTATTTTTTGAGAATTCGGTGTTGCCTTAACTATTATTTTCCCTTTTTCAGTTTGGGAATCTTGTCATGTTTCTGATGTTTTATTTACTCAACGATAAATTCTAATTTTTTCATATCCGTCGCTTCCATACACTTTGGCATTAATCATACGGAATGCATCTTATCTACAAATACATATCTGTACCGATAAATTTAGGAAAATGAGTTTGGATTTATGTTTCATATGAATTATTACCCCTTAGTGCTTATAAATATATGCAGAACATTAATTCCTTCCTTTGAATTTACTAAAAAAATTCCATTAAAATTGTGAAAGTCTTTGCCCAAAACTTAACTTAGAATTGAGAATTGAAGTGTAACGCAACAGTTTCCTAATTAAATTTCTAAAATGCCCATCTTAATTATAGCATCTTAAAAATTATCCATCAGTAAGTCTGACTAGATCTAAGATCTTGGCATAGTGGAATCTATTCTTAACTGATTTAGCTGTTTTTTACATCAAATAAATAGCATTCAATTTGTGCTTCCATCATACTATTTCCTAGAAGAAACTTTCTAAACTAAATTACCTATCATGTTAATATAGTCTGGGAATTCAGATGGCTTGTTTATTACATGGCAATGATATGGATATATATTGCTAGTCTGAAAATACCGGATAATCTTGTCATTTCAGCTGCGAAAAAAATATTCTGAAAAATTGTAAATACAAAAAATTTTATACACTTTATTAATGGCTTGAGAATTAATGAAAAAAATCCCACAAGCATGAGAGTGGAAGTCGCAGTTAATACCAGCTAACAATATCTAGCTCATGTTGGAACAATTATACTGTCATCGCATTCTAAAGGTATATTCAACGTTTAGTTAACGCGATTGTCGCAAACTGTGTTTTACTATATATCTTTTAGGCAGTCTCGTTATAAAGTAGATCGTTCGTAACTTTGAAATTTTACGAAAACCTTACTTTTTGGCTGGACCTGAATAACCATTATGAAGCACAAGAAAATGGTGAAAATCATTTATGAAGAAGGATAGTGAACCAACGTGTGATGACAACAGGAGTCACGTTAAAAATTAATTTTGCCCAGAGAACCCAAGAAAAATAGGAACTCAATGTATCTTTTACTTGTCACAAAATCATGCAACAGGCTTGTCGACGATTTTTCCGCCCTGAAAATAAACCGACTCATCCAGGGCATGAAAATCCACAATCTTGTGCTTCTGAGGCGGGCACGCTATTCCTCCCAGCCACTGAGCCTTGAAGCATGAATATTACTCTCCAAATAACATTTGACAAGTATTAGTCAGGTAACTTTAAAACCCCTCTTGGTCGATCCCTTGACTTCAAAAACATATAATTAGTCACCTGAATGATAAGTATAACTGTCATAGAAGCAGAATTACATACAAAGCGAAATCACCAGTTGCTGACTCCCATGAACTGAGAGCCATTTTTCTGTAACACCGTATACAGAGGTGGCTCTCGCTATTAATTTTTGCTCTCAGATTACAATAATTTTATGGGTGTTAAAGCATGCCGAGATATGTTTTTGCCCAGAGAGCCTCTATGCCAAATATGTACTCAAGGTATCTTATGCATGCCACATAATCATATGACATGTGGGCCAATGACTTTCCCATCCTGAAAATCTGCCTACCCATCAGGGTCTTGATGGACTTATAAGGCGGGCACTTAATATCTTCATCCGCAGTCCCGTGAAGTGTGAATATTACTTTCCAAATAAAGCATTGATTGTTTACTACTTTTGTTCCGATATTTTGTGTAAAATGGCATATAACTTATTTTGCTTGATAAATATTAGTCATGTAACTTTAAAAACCATCTTAGTCGATTCCTTGCTTATAAAAACATAATTAGCCACCTAAATGATAAGTATAAAGGTCACAGAAGCAGAAATGCATGCAAAATGAATTTGGCGTCCGCCATTTTGGAAAATGGCGTCTAAAAAACTTTTTTCACCATATGGTGATGTCTACCCAAGTTTTTTTACTCTCCTATATGTGCTTAACTCGATTCTGTCGATAAACCTAATCAGAACAAAAAAATTTACGGGACTCCATTACAGGGACTGTATTATCGGGACTACTTCATTCTTCGATATATAACTCCTTCTAATGATTCATGCAGAACAGATAACCACATATTTATATAGAACATTCTTGTCTTTCTATTAATCGCATACACTCTTAAAACAAACAAGTGATTTTAACTCAGTCTGAGTTAATTTTCACTCATCCAAAGTCGAAAATGCACTTTCCTTATAGGAGTGGATCATTTGTGTGTTAAACCTCCGACAGGATCACTCCAAACGAGTGATTTTAACTCAATCTGGGTTATTTTTTCTCCTTTCCAGTGTCGAGAATGCACTTATCCTACAGTAGTGCCTTTCACTCTTTTGTTTTAAGAGTGTAAATATATGCCTGCGCTTTGTACGGAATCCCAAACATTCCCTATTTCAAATTATAAAATTAAGTGAAATTATGAAATTTATGTATTTTTTAATTATTTGTGCTGCAGAAAACTGACAGTCTAGAGACGGAATCACACGTCTGTATTTCTCAAATGTTTAAAAAAAAATTCGGGCATATTTACTGTAACGTTAGCCGTAGAATTCAGGCTTCATGTGAAAAAAACACGAATGCATCGTAATGAATTTTAGAAAAAAAAAATATTAAATGCATTAAATAATATTGTAAGTTATATTATTTTCAACAACAGTATGTCGTGCTTATATATCCATTCCCAAAATCCCTTTCCATTTCTGCGAAATTTCGATAAAACAACAATCATACGTTCCGGGACCACTTCATTCTTCGATACACAACTCCAACTAATGATTTATCTAGCACGGATATATATATATATGCAGCACAGAAATACCACCGATTTCCTTAAAATATTCGTCTCTTGCTATTTTCTCCTATTCGCATAAATCTATGCCCGTGTCTTGTACAGAATCCCAAATGACGGATATTTCAGGGCCTTGATATAATGCACTGCACTTGTGAAAGACTGATATGGCAAACTTTGACTAGAAGTGTGAGTTTTCTGGGCCCTAAAGATTCTGGAATGTGAACATAACGCCGGGGTTCGTAAACTAAGCTATTTTCGGTGTTAAAGATCAGCGGTGGGGTTAAATTAACGGCCTTGTTTTATGAGGCATATTTTAACTGCCTTGAGGATGTTTTAGTAGTGGAACTAGGGGTTGAATTTTAAGTAAGAAGAATTGTGTCATTGTTTATAGGGTGATAGATGACATTATGTACATGCTACGTTAAGTTTTTACTTCGAGTTACCTAATATGAAAAGGGGACTGAGGAGCCCAGTCGGTTAGGCGCACGATTTCCAAGCGAACGGTCCCAGGTTCGGGAACGGGTATCGCCAAAATAACTGCTGACCTATAAACGGCCCGTGCAGATAAAAATGTCCGACGAATAATACCCCGTTAGGGCACGATAAATATCCTTCAAAGTTCTAACGCTGCGTACGATGTCGCCCTTAACGGTTGCGTTTGGTGCCTATTCAGGTGTCGGCTCGTCACTTGACCTTGATTCTAAAGTACGACGCCCGTCGCCAATAGCCCTAGTGTAGCTCCAGTGAGACGAAAATTCAAACCTAGCACCACCTTACTTAATATGAGATACAACATCTGAAAGTAAACTCCTCGGCGCAACAGCCCATTAGTGGGCCAATGTCTGCCTTGTCCATTTCAGCTTTCGTGATCTAGGGCTCTGGGGTGCTAGGCATATGTCCCTGTGACGTGGTCAGCCTCACGCGGAACCCCCAGTGTTTAGTTACCAAGCTTGCTTGGTACCCATTTTATGGACCCACTCAAGGGATGAAAGGATGGGTCAACCTCGTCCAATCCGTGATTCAATACCCGGTCCTGTGGCGTGGCAATGCGAAGCACTACCACTTAGCCACTGAGCCTCTATTTACATATAAAATGCAAGGTAATGAAAGTTTTGCAATGGCATCGAAAGCCCGAAGTGGAGATTATGCGTTTCCTACGCGTTTTGGAGGGTGCTGATTCTAAAAAAGTCGTTATGAACAATGGTTCTACTATCAGACTGTAAGAACACTCCACAGCTTATTATAAAAGAGCTATAGACCTCAAATCAAGTACTTGAATTTCTAGTATTTGTCAGACGTCTTAATAATGTTTTCTAAAAAATCGTGCATGCTTTAAAAATAGCTGCTATTGACTTTTTTTAAAAAGTTTTTAAGGTATTGCTTAAAACGAAAAGAGATGCAGACTTCAAATTGGGTACACTGATTTTCAGTACTTTGGGTATGTCATAATAAGGTTTTTGTGGAAGTCCTGATATCTGCCACAGAAGTTTGTAGGTTTTAAAGTTATAGAATTCACCTCATAGGATAATAATATGCACTTAAACGTATTGCTTTTTGATTAATGAAGTCATTTTCTTTTTTTTTTGTCCTTTAAATGTACTGATTTTTGATTAAGGGGTCATAGGAGTCTTAAAAATGTGCAAAGAAGAAACTACAAAGCATTGTTTGATCTTTCATGAAAATTTTTAACTACTCAATATATAAGTAAAATTTTTTATATGTAATTCTACAAGATTTATTTATTATAAAGCAAATTTTAAAATTTATGAAACTTTAGCCAAAACTGAAATAAATGATATTAAACATAAAGCTATTTTAACACATTGGGATTAGGCTTGCGCGGCAAATATTGAGGTCAAAATTGAAAAAATGACTAAGTAAATGACTTTATATTGTACAAATATGTACAAACAAAGACTTATACCTAAATTCTCAGCTAATTTTAATTTGAAATTACTTTTTAAAAAATTTAAAAGTTTTTAAGTTTCATAAATTTTAAAATTTGTTTTATAATAAATAAATCTTGTAGAATTGCATATAAAAAAATTATACTTATACATTGAGTAGTTAAGAATTTTCATGAAAGATCAAACAATGCTTTGTAGTTTCTTCTTTGCCCATTTTTAAGACTCATATGACCCCTTAATAAATAAAACTGGTCTATAGTACCGGTTTAAATATAAATTTAGTTATTAGTACCAGTTTCTAATTTAATATTAATTACTTACAAAATATTGTTTTACAGATTTCTTGAATAACATCTTTGCCTTAGGCTACTTTAAAAAAAAGCAACTTAATATAGTTGCTTTATAACTAAATACAGTATAAGCATTTATTTGTGCTGAAGATTGGTCCCAATGTATCACACATCTACTATTATTTTTTAAATACTTTTTTAAGATGCGTCAGTTAACTGATAAATCTCTAAAATAAAACTTATTGGGACTTATAAAATAATAAACTATAAATATTTTCCAAATATTGGTTTAATATAACCAGTAACCCCCTAAGAATGGAAGTGCTATAATATAAGAATATGTGTAATAATTGTATAACCATAAAAGCTGTATTAAGGGTTAAAATTTAAACTATTTATTTGTTTAGTACTAAAACTTAAAAAATAATAATGATATTAACAATGAGATAACCCGTTGAAGACCAGAGGTAGTTAAAATATAAGACGTTAGTTTTTTTTCTAAGTATACGTTTAGCTAAAACAAAATAAACGAAAAATGAAGAACATAGTCCTCAACAATTTATGAAGGACTAATAAATTTGCACACAAAAAAATATTTTACAGACTTACAGTTAGAGTTCAAATTCGGTAGGAAATGTGTTAATGATATTCGCTAATTATTTAAGACTTGGTAAATTTAACGAAATCAATATCGATCTAATGTATTGTATGATATGATACATATATATTCCAGCTTGTGTGCTTGTTCATAGAACAGCTTATAAGCTTTCGTCAAGTGGGACAGACACAGAAAGAAATTTTGCAGTCACAAAGAAATGAATAACACATAGACAAATAACAACATTTATTGACTTTCACAAACATCCATGCCTGACCGGGATTCGAACCCGACCTCAGCTGCTCCAGAGGCTAGTACACTAACCATTCAGCCACCGAGGCGGCTCTAATGTATTCTTCTATTTATATATCAAGTAATGTTTTGCCATAGTAAAATATTAACATAAAACAAACAAGAAATTCAATCTGTAAATATTACAAAAAAACCATGCTAATATTCGTTGAAACTTATCTTAAATTAAGAAAAGTTTAATAATAATCAGAATAACTGAAACCCAAATACTTGCAATCTTAATAAAATAAAAAATTTGATTATTTTCGATGCACAAATATTTTGAGTGAACTTTTAATAAAAATAAACGAATAGCATTGCTTTTTATTTAGCGAAAAATTCGAAAGATTTTTTTTTTTCAGATTCCAAAGTAAAAATAACCTAAAGAAATAATTTTTATAAATATTTAATTAAAATATCTGGATCGAAATGAAGAATGCATTTGCTTTGGGGGCGTGAAGAAGAATTATTTTGTTATTTCAATGGTTTAAGAGATTTAGTAATTGAACCACCGAAAATGAAATGAAGCATGTTTCATCTTTCAGCTATTCTTTATGTATTTATACGGAAATAAATAATTGGTAGTTTCAAGTAATTATTTAAATATTTATCGCAAACTTATATTTTTTCCCGTTATTTTGTAAAAAGAATTCGGTTGAGACGCAATTTACGATTATTTACAATTCCAAATTAACGATTAAAGTACTTCGACAATAAAAAAAAAAGAATAAAGATGCTTTAATTAAAACTGCTTTCTTGGCTGATATTAGAAATATTAAAAGTAAAAAAAATAACCTTAGGGCGTTTAATAAGTAAGAAATGTTTATTTGAGGATTATCACGCATCAATAAGTTTTAAATTAATAGAAATGATTTTGATTAATGTAATCGTCACTTGTCATGTGTTAGTATTTTTTTTTGTCTCAATATTTAAATATTTAGGTTCCAAAGTTTTGTTTTTATACAGCAAATAAAAAACTAATATTAAATAAACGTATATTTTTGTCGAATTTATAAGAATTCTCAATTTCAGGGATTTGAATATTTCCAGCATTGAAAGAAATACAGTCTTTTATAAATATTGACCCTTTTATCTTTTAAAATATTGAACTCGTAAATAAATTTTAAATAAGAATTTGTTTAAAGAACAAAAATGTACAGAATGAGCTTTTGATTTTCATTCATTTTTAAATCATCATTTCGAACTTTCATTTTTAAATGTGATGACAATATATTTTTATAATATAAAAGAACCATAAAGTGAGATTTTATTTCTTTTAAGGAAGAGACTGGTTTAAATCCTCTAAAGGATACACAAGTATAAACTAAACTGACTGTCGTGTTTTTCAGCAACATACGAAATTTTTAAAATTTATAAATTCTAATTAAAAAGTAATATTTAATGATGGATTAGTCATTAATAATCCTTCGGAAATAAAATTAAAAAAAATCAATTAAATCAATCTTTTGCTAAATTTAAACTTTAATCGTATGCAGTAAAGAATGTTTCCAATTCAACTAATTTGAGTATCCCCTTCCTCAAAGAATTTAAACGATTTTGTATTTCAACTTGACCAAGTCTGCTTTGTTTTTAATAAGAGACAAACTAAAATTAATTTTAACTAGGGTAAGGTGGGGTAAGTGGGCCACCCCCCCTGGCATTTCCCGAATTATGGACGTAAAAAAAATCTGTTACAATATTTTTACGTATTTACCCCAATAGATGCAGGACACATTATGGCATCATTTTCATTTAAGTATGTAACAAGGTACAATCCTTTTTGTGAAATTTTTTAAAATTGCATCTTTTCGTAATTCACGCCATCATACTATTTTTTTATTTATTTCCAAACGGTTCATGATACAAAACAAAATGTTATATATTTCGAAAGTGTATAAAACGTAGTATCTTTTTGTAGTGTCATGTACTTGTGATGTTGATAAGGTTAAAAGAAAATCAGGGTGGCCCACTTGCCCCGCGTTTGGGGTAAGTGGGCCACCACAATGGCGGGGTAAGTGGGCCAGGGGTGGCCCACTTGCCCCAAGTTCTTTAATATACAAAAAAAGGCATATTCACTGATTCATAGGGTAAGTCATATTCACTATTCATAGTCCTATTCATTGACATCGGCCAGTTTAAAATCTGTAGCTCTAACATTTTTTTACACTACATGCAAAAATAACCAAGATGAAAATTAACGAATTTTTTCTTTTAGTAAGCTTGCATGCCAGAAAAGTTGCTATTGGGGAACTATTGAAGATACATCATTAATTTTTTGTTTCAAACACTCAAAATATCATGTAGATTATCCCACTTACCCCACCATATCTCTAATATTTATGTGTAAAAATATATTAGGGGGGTGGCCCACTTACCCCACCTTGTGGGGCAAGTGGGCCACTCGGATGACCAAAAAGAAAAAAAGTATTTTTTAAATTTATTATTTGCCAATTTGTTTTAAGATTGCCATGGGTACAGTAATAACATACGAGAGAATAGATCACACACAAAAAAAAAGTTGTTCGGCCGATTACATCCAGTGGTATGAGGGTCTAAAGTCGAATAATGCCAAAAATGTGGCCCACTTACCCCACCTTACCCTATGTACAGGGTGGTTATAAAATAACGCTCGCTATTCGGAGTGGTCTGTAGCTTGAATGAATAATTCAAATGCATCGAATATTGAGACACTTACAAATCAAGGAGGGGGGGAAAGGAATGGAATCATGAGAAATAAACTCGTCTCTTGACCAAGGTTATAAATTACGAGACGTAATTGGCTGTGTTGGCTACAATCAAGATAGGGGAAAAGAATGGAATTATAAAAAAGAAACTTGTCACTTGACCAAGGTTCTAAATTACGAAGCGTTATTGACTGTGTTGGCTATAATTGGCTGCGCCACGTAATTTAGAGACTTGGTCAAGAGACGAGTTTCTTTTATTTTCTTTTTTACTTATTAAAATATTACTTTTTAACGATTTCATTATTTTCCTCTTTCTTGATTAGTAAGTGTCTCGACGTTTGTTGCATTTGGATTATTCATTCAAGCTACAGACCTCTCTGAATAGCGAGCGTTATTATATAACCACCCTGTATATATTATGAAGAGTAATGAAGGTTAATTCCACGCTAAATTACCCTTTCCGTAGTGTAAGTAATGTTTGTAAAAAAGTGACTATCACTACAAAACGAGAAAAAAGTAAAAATAGCGGAATAGCCGATCTACAATTATTGAAATGAAATAATGCAACGTGCTTTCATTTCATTTGATTATTTTTCAATTTTAAAAAGCCTTTATAAATTGTAAACTACATACAGTTGCATTGAATTAGCTTTAAGTAACTCAGCCAAGTCCAAAGTAACTCTTTCATAGAAACTTTTTGAACCAAATGCCACTAAGACTTCCATGACTTTTCAATCCAATCCAAAATTTATATGTCATTTATAAACCTATTTTCATAAAAATACTTCATCTTGAAACCCAATTACGCCCATTCTCTCCCTAAATACTATAAAAAAAATCTCTTCAGAAATGCATGGGATAGACTAGTTAAAGTCCTATTGATCCCGGTCCTAATGAATACGTGATGACTGTTTTCTGGACACTTGCCCACAGAGGCTAGAATGGGCATGGAAATGCTTGGCTGGAAATTAATGAAGCAGTCCTATGAAAATTAATAGGGTGTCCATAAAATAATGTCCGAGTTTCAAATTGTAACAGTATCAGCTGTAATCGTTCGACAGTTGTGGTTGAAGGTGACGAATAAAGCATAATTCCAACACTTTCAGATTTGAGATACACCACGATTTACCAATCTAGTGAGGATGTTACGTGAGTTGCTAAACAAGAAATCATGAATTAAAAGAATTTATCAAAGTAATTGAAATCTTGAAAAATTGCAGGCATTCGGAAGTTTATGAAAATGTATTTGAAAATCATTGAAACTTTAGATATATATTTAAATGTATATTTATCAATGCAAATATTTTAAATTATTTTATTGGTGGTTAAAAGGTTTTTAAGTATTCATATTTCTTTACAACATAACATCTTATAGAAATTTCTCATTTATCAATTCTTAGATCGAGCATGCATTTTAGCACCGACATATCCGATTAGTCGTGTAAATTTTTTGTCTCATATTTCCAACTCTTCACCATAGTTTGATTATCTGAAAAGAATTACTCCACAAAGTTAGCCAAACATCGATTTTAAATTACTTAAGATATTTGAAACTCTTGGTCATAGTTTGGTTACCTGAAAAAATTGCGCCACAAAGTAGGATAAACATATATTTTGAATTATTTGAGATATTTGCAACTCTTGTTCATAGTTTGGTTACCTGAAAAAAAAAGTACTCCACAACGTTAGCCAAACATCTATTTTAAATTATTTGAGATATTTGCAAATCTTAGTCAGAGTTTGGTTTCCTAAAAAAAAATACGCACCAAAGTTAGCCAAACATCTATTTTAAATTATCTGAGATAGTTGCAAATCTTAGTCAGAGTTTGGTTACCTGAAAAAAAAGTACTCCACAAAGTTAGCCAAACATCTATTTTAAATTATTTGAGATATTTGCAAATCTTGTTCATAGTTGGTTACCTGAAAAAAAGTACTCCACAAAGTCAGCCAAACATCTATTTGGCGATATATTTTTGTACATTGCTATTAAGCGACCTTCGCCTTCACTTGGTAACTTGCTTTTTGCGTTGTTTTAAAACCCACAGCATCTTTACATTATTCCTACCTCCGTTCTCTAACCCAAAATGACTTTGAAATCATTTGACAGTAGGATTACCGAGGGTTCGTGATATTACTTTTTTTTATTTTTGTGGTTGAATAGAGCTTTATTAGGCTTGTAGTTAAATAAATACCCTTTATTTATACTTCATTAGCGGCTAGAGTTAAAAAAAACAGCCTGTTTGAGTTCCTTTTCAGTTACAATTAGATAGATTATTTTTGAATAGTTAAATGCCAAAAAACCTACGTTTGAGATATTTGCAACTCTTGTTCATAGTTGGTTACCTGAAAAAAAGTACTCCACAAAGTCAGCCAAACATCTATTTGGCGATATATTTTTGTATATTGCTATTAAGCGACCTTCGCCTTCACTTGGTAACTTGCTTTTTGCGTTGATTTAAACCCCACAGCATCTTTACATTATTCCTACCTCCGTTTTCTAACCCAAAATGACTTTGAAATCATTTGACAGTAGGATTACCGAGGGTTCGTGATATTACTTTATTTTTTATTTTTGTGGTTGAATAGAGCTTTATTAGGCTTGTAG